>RPOG01000098.1:24044-404044 GCA_008086565.1 Thalassoma bifasciatum
AAAGCACATGCACGAGCGGGAGTTGAACCAGCGACCTAAGGATCACTGCTACAACCATCATCTACAGTCCTCCACTCTACCAACTGAGCTATCGAGGAGGGTGTACAGCACAGAGAGCAGGAGATCCCTTTAACAAGCCCACAAAAAATAAGGAAACAAGCAGGGTAAGGGAAAATCACTGTACCTTTGTGTTGGCTCACTTCATCTCACATGCCAAAAGTCTTCTCAAAAGTCACAAAACACACCTTCAAAATGAAAATGTACCTCTGGTCTAGAGGTCTTTTTTGACTGAGAAGACCAACAAATAAACATTGCATAGATAGGGCCATTGGATCTCATTGACGTAGGCTGAGATACAGTACGGAACTGCTGGAGAAAGCACATCCACGAGCAGGAGTTGAACCAGCGACCTAAGGATCACTGCTACAACCATCATCTACAGTCCTCCACTCTACCAACTGAGCTATCGAGGAGGGTGTACAGCACAGAGAGCAGCAGATCCCTTTAACAAGCCTACAAAAAAAAGGAAACAAGCAGGGTAAGGGAAAATCACTGTACCTTTGTGTTGGCTCACTTCATCTCAAATGCCAAAAGTCTTCTCAAAAGTAAAAAAAAAACACCTTTAAAATTTAATTTACCAGTGGCCTACAGGTATTTTTACTAAGAAGAGCAACAAATAAATAGGGCCAATGGATCTCATTGACGTAGGCTGATCAACAATACTGAACTGCTGGAGAAAGCACATGCACGAGCGGGAGTTGAACCAGTGACCTAAGGATCACTGCTACAACCATCATCTACAGTCCTCCACTCTACCAACTGAGCTATCGAGGAGGGTGTACAGCACAGAGAGCAGGAGATCCCTTTAACAAGCCCACAAAAAATAAGGAAACAAGCAGGGTAAGGGACAATCACTGTACCTTTGTGTTGGCTCACTTCATCTCACATGCCAAAAGTCTTCTCAAAAGTCACAAAAAACACACCTTCAAAATGAAAATGTACCTCTGGTCTAGAGGTCTTTTTTGACTGAGAAGAGCAACGAATAAACATTGCAAAGATAGGGCCATTGGATCTCATTGACGTAGGCTGAGTTACAGTACCGAACTGCTGGAGAAAGCACATGCACGAGCGGGAGTTGAACCAGCGACCTAAGGATCACTGCTACAACCATCATCTACAGTCCTCCACTCTACCAACTGAGCTATCGAGGAGGGTGTACAGCACAGAGAGCAGGAGATCCCTTCAACAAGCCCACAAAAAATAAGGAAACAAGCAGGGAAACGGAAAATCACTGTACCTTTGTGTTGGCTCACTTCATCTCAAATGCAAAAAGTCTTCTCAAAAGTAAGAAAAAACANAGATAGGGCCATTGGATCTCATTGACGTAGGCTGAGTTACAGTACCGAACTGCTGGAGAAAGCACATGCACGAGCGGGAGTTGAACCAGCGACCTAAGGATCACTGCTACAACCATCATCTACAGTCCTCCACTCTACCAACTGAGCTATCGAGGAGGGTGTACAGCACAGAGAGCAGGAGATCCCTTCAACAAGCCCACAAAAAATAAGGAAACAAGCAGGGAAACGGAAAATCACTGTACCTTTGTGTTGGCTCACTTCATCTCAAATGCAAAAAGTCTTCTCAAAAGTAAGAAAAAACACCTTTAAAATTAAATTTACCACTGGCCCACAGGTCTTTTTTCTCTAGGTAGACCAACAAATAGATAGGGCCAATGGATCTCATTGACGTAGGCTGATCTACAATACAGAACTGCTAGAAAAAGCACATGCTTCGAGTGGGAGTTGAACCAGCAACCTAAGGATCACTGCTACAACAATCATCTACTGTCCTCCACTCTACCAACTGAGCTATCGAGGAGGGTGTAAAGCACAGAGAGCAGGAGATCCCTTTAACAAGCCCACAAAAAATAAGTAAACAAGCAGGGTAAGGGAAAATCACTGTACCTTTGTGTTGGCTCACTTCATCTCACATGCCAAAAGTCTTCTCAAAAGTCACAAAACACACCTTCAAAATGAAAATTTACCTCTGGTCTAGAGGTCTTTTTTGACTAAGAAGACCAACAAATAAACATTGCATAGATAGGGCCATTGGATCTCATTGACGTAGGCTGAGTTACAGTACCGAACTGCTGGAGAAAGCACATGCACGAGCGGGAGTTGAACCAGCGACCTAAGGATCACTGCTNTCGAGGAGGGTGTACAGCACAGAGAGCAGGAGATCCCTTTAACAAGCCCACAAAAAATAAGGAAACAAGCAGGGTAAGGGAAAATCACTGTACCTTTGTGTTGGCTCACTTCATCTCACATGCCAAAAGTCTTCTCAAAAGTCACAAAACACACCTTCAAAATGAAAATTTACCTCTGGTCTAGAGGTCTTTTTTGACTAAGAAGACCAACAAATAAACATTGCATAGATAGGGCCATTGGATCTCATTGACGTAGGCTGAGTTACAGTACAGAACTGCTAGAAAAAGCACATGCACGAGCGGGAGTTGAACCAGCGACCTAGAATCACTGCTACAACCATCATCTACAGTCCTCCACTCTACCAACTGAGCTGTCGAGGAGGGTGTACAGCACAGAGAGCAGCAGATCCCTTTAACAAGCCTATAAAAAAAGGAAACAACCAGGGTAAGGGAAAATCACTGTACCTTTGTGTTGGCTCACTTCATCTCAAATGCCAAAAGTCTTCTCAAAAGAAAGAAAAAACACCTTTAAAATTTAATTTACCACTGGCCCACAGGTCTTTTTTCTCTAGGTAGACCAACAAATACATAGGGCCAATGGATTTCATTGACGTAGGCTGATCTACAATACAGAACTGCTAGAAAAAGCACATGCACGAGCGGGAGTTGAACCAGCGACCTAAGGATCACTGCTACAACCATCATCTACAGTCCTCCACTCTACCAACTGAGCTATCGAGGAGGGTGTACAGCACAGAGAGCAGGAGATCCCTTTAACAAGCCTACAAAAAAAAGAAACAAGCAGGGAAAGGGAAAATCACTGTACCTTTGTGTTGGCTCACTTCATCTCAAATGCCAAAAGTCTTCTCAAAAGTAAGAAAAAACACCTTTAAAATTAAATTTACCACTGTCCCACAGGTCTTTTTTCTCTAGGTAGACCAACAGATAGATAGGGCCAATGGATCTAATTGACGTAGGCTGATCTACAATACAGAACTGCTAGAAAAAGCACATGCACGAGCGGGAGTTGAACCAGCGACCTAAGGATCACTGCTACAACCATCATCTACAGTCCTCCACTCTACCAACTGAGCTATCGAGCGGGGTGTACAGCACAGAGAGCAGGAGATCCCTTTAACAAGCCTACAAAAAAAAAGAAACAAGCAGGGAAACGGAAAATCACTGTACCTTTGTGTTGGCTCACTTCATCTCAAATGCCAAAAGTCTTCTCAAAAGTAAGAAAAAACACCTTTAAAATTAAATTTACCACTGTCCCACAGGTCTTTTTTCTCTAGGTAGACCAAAAAATAGATAGGGCCAATGGATCTCATTGACGTAGGCTGATCTACAATACAGAACTGCTAGAAAAAGCACATGCTTCAAGCGGGGGTTGAACCAGCGACCTAAGGATCACTGCTACAACCATCATCTACTGTCCTCCACTCTACCAACTGAGCTATCGAGGAGGGTGTACAGCACAGAGAGCAGGAGATCCCTTTAACAAGCCCACAAAAAATAAGGAAACAAGCAGGGTCAGGGAAAATCACTGTACCTTTGTGTTGGCTCACTTCATCTCACATGCCAAAAGTCTTCTCAAAAGTCACAAAACACACCTTCAAAATGAAAATTTGCCTCTGGTCTAGAGGTCTTTTTTGACTAAGAAGACTAACAAATAAACATTGCATAGATAGGGCCATTGGATCTCATTGACGTAGGCTGAGTTACAGTACCGAACTGCTGGAGAAAGCACATGCACGAGCGGGAGTTGAACCAGTGACCTAAGGATCACTGCTACAACCATCATCTACAGTCCTCCACTCTACCAACTGAGCTATCGAGGAGGGTGTACAGCACAGAGAGCAGGAGATCCCTTTAACAAGCCCACAAAAAATAAGGAAACAAGCAGGGTAAGGGAAAATCACTGTACCTTTGTGTTGGCTCACTTCATCTCACATGCCAAAAGTCTTCTCAAAAGTCACAAAACACACCTTCAAAATGAAAATTTACCTCTGGTNTTTTTTTTTTTTTTTTTCTGTCCAAACACACTTGGGATGCTTTTTAGGTTAACATAAGGGTCCCCAAGGGGTAGAAATGCTCTCAGGATCCATTTTCCAGTGTTTATAACACTTTGAAAATTTTGGGGAATGAGCAAAAACATGTGCTAACCCCTTAGGTCATTTTTCTGAAATTTGACCAAAACTTTTTTTTTCTGTCCAAACACACTGAAGATGCTTTTTAGGTTCACATTAGGGCCCCCAAGGGGTAGAAATGCTCTCAGGATCCATTTTTCAGTGTTTATAACACTTTGAAAATTTTGGGGAATGAGCAAAAACATGGGCTAACCCCTTAGGTAATTTCTTTTCTGAAATTTGACCAAAAATTCTTTTTTTTTCCATCCAAACACACTCGGGGTGCTTGGTAGATTAAAATAAGGGCCCCTTAATGGCAGAAATGCTCTCAGGATCCATTTTTCAGTGTTTTTGACAATAAAATTTAAACCTTACTAGTTTTGGTACCCGAAAAGGGAAAAAGTCACAAACAGTGTTTAGACTGAATTTATTTTACGACTCTTTTAATTGATCTTTGTAAAAAATTGGTGAATGAACAGAAAATCCACATAAAGACGTGACCCTCCCCCCCCCATTGTATGTATCATTTGTGTGTATGACATGAAAATGTATTAAGGGTGTAAGTAAATACACTCAAACAAACCGTGCAAACATAAATACAGACAGACACACGAACAAACATTCATACACACATACCAACATATGTTTTAAAGCAGAATGTATATAAAACTATTCCTATATACGAGCACTTCCTCTGCAAACAGTTTAGTACTGCCACCCTCAGACCAAATACAAGCTTGTTGTGATTCCTTTGGTGCAGTGCTGACCTCATGTGGACAAATGCAGCCTTACATATAAACTGTGTCTCAATGAAATACCGCAGGCGTATGCACATTTCTCTTGGACATAAAACAGTCAAATTTAAGTTGTTTGATGTCATACGAGTGACTTAAATTGAGCTGTAAACATGAATTAAGCTTTAATACTTTGATCAGGTCTAATGCTAAAGCCTGTTATTTTCTTACCTGATCTATTGACTCATTATCATTTGCAACAAACCATGCAGAATGGGATAACTGCAGTGCATTTTGATCATCTAAAGCTGAGCTGTGTTGCTGTTGATAGGTGGCAGTGACGTCAGCAGGCAGCATGTGGGCGGCTGTGTGGGTGAAGACGACTCCCAAATGAGCCTGTGGAGCAGAAAAGAAAATCCTTCCTGTCAGGAAGCAAAACACTGACTCTGTTCACATTCTCTCTGCTGGATCACCTTGAGCTCTTTGTGGTCACAGGTAAAGAAAGAGCAAACAAAAGGCTGCTCCAGCTGACCCATCGAGCTCACACTGACAACACAAATAAAGGCTGAGGAGAGAGAGCTGAATTGGAAATGATGTATGAGAGAGGTCGGGAGGTTTCTGCTCACTGAACAGAAAATCAACAACTGCGATGTTTTAGTTCAATTTATTGCACAAACAGCATTGACAAAGATGTACTTGGATGTTACTACATTGGTTAGAGGAGTGGAAAATAAAAAAAAGGTACATCCATAACTTTCAAAACCTCTTTTGACACAGGGGTAAAATCTCACACAACGGGTCCCTAATGAGTCCTTGTTATTATTTGGAGATTTTTGTAAATTAAAAAGGACTTGATGGTCCACAAAAATGTGTAGATCAGAAGAGGCAAAAAAGGGAGATTTTGCTAAGCATGACAGCTTTCTTAAAGCTTTATTTTCCTGAAATTATTGGTTAACTATGACGTGGTAAAGTCTGGTATCAAATAGTAACATTGTAGTATAAGATCCAAAAACCTTCATACAGAACATAAACGCTTACAAGGAGAGCCTGTTCAGCAGGAATACGAGGGGAAACAGAAATAACTTAATACAGTGTCTGGAACAGAGGATGTAGTTGTGTTTAACAATGTAACAGTCACAGCTAACTTAGAGATTTTTACAGCTCTCACAAGGGGTGTTGTCTTTGCATATGCAGATTAAAAAATACAGTTCAGCTGTGCATTCAGCTGAACTAGATGCCTGTACACAGTCAAATGTGTTTGCAGTATGTTTGCATGATGTGATGTATTGTGAGTCTTTGGTACAACATGAGCACCGGAGTCCAGAGGCCTCAAAACTGCAGCCACTTCGAAGCATTCATGACAAAAAAAAAAAGTAAAAACTACATTTTCTTGTTTTTCCTGCTTCACTTTCTCAGTAACAAATCAGGCAAGGTTAATGCTTTCAGTACAAAAAACTAAACACACGACAAGCATCTTTCTTTTTTATCACACAGGGTTCTTGTTAAAATTTGGAGGAAGGTTTAGTCGGACATGATGAGTCCAAAGTCTCTTATGGCAAAAGGTTAGTATGACTTAAGGAGGGAGGGGGAGGAAATGAAACTAGAGACATAGAAAAGCTCATGTCTGGGTTAATTTTGCTCCACAAAGTGAGACAGAGGAGAAGGGGAAGGCAGACAGAAGCTTTAGAAAGGCACGGAGCTTTAGAGAGCGCATTCATCTTGAACTTACCGCTAAAGAAGTGTGCCCCACACACACACACACACACACACACAGATACACAAGAGGAGAGTAAAAAAAAAAAAAAGATCTGACAAGGATGCTATGGTAAAGGTTAAACACAAGCAACTGTGACAAAAAAGTAATCATGGTTTAGTTGCATCATGGCCATAGCTCCGAACAAACTGAGATGACATGATTGATTGTTATAGCATGTTGAGTGAAATACAACGTACAAGAAACAAAAGGTTCAGATGAACGGATAAATGGCACCGAATGACACTTCTTGATGAATAAAGACAACATCTCTGTCCATTTTAAATTCACATTTTAGTATCTATTAAATCCAAAATGCACACAATGCCTTTAGAAAAAGGTGAGCTAAAGATGGACAGGAGCAGGAGAGTTAGAGCAGGTTCCTGTTGCCAAAGATGTTTTGGGGGTCCACGTAGTCCTTGACCGACTTGAGCATCCCCATGCCCACACTGGAGACAGTCTCCCTCATCCACTCCTTGCGAAGTTTCCCCACTGAATGACAAGAGGAGAGAAAATAAATAAATAAATCAAGTCGAAAAGAAGAGGACTGGGGGGGGGGGGGGGGGGGGGGGATCGGCACGGCTGATTGCTCAGCGGGCTGCTGGGAGCCAATCAATCTTGTGAGAGTGAGTGAATAAACAGAGGGTGATAAATGCTTTTATTCAGAGAGGAGAAATGTTTTGCATGGCATGATTTATGGAGCTCAGCAGACTATCAAACTCATTAGGCTCTGTGTGTTCCCAAAGGAGGGGCCGGCTGGCGGCTGGAGTGCTTCGTCCCCAGCTCCCTTCGCTCTTTGAGCTGTTGTTCCCCTCCCTCTCCCCCTCCTGGAGTCACTTGAGCACTTTTTTTTTCTGTTTCTGTCTCATTGTGCACACGAGCGCGCTCCTCCAGCTGACCTGCGAGGCTGTTGTGTGCCTGCTTGTCCCCAACTCTGATCTGTGCCCTCCGACATCGGCCGGATCACCCAAAGGGTGCCAAAGCAAACCGTGCAGCGACACACAATGGCGCTCTGTCAGCGGGACTTTGGCTCTCTGCCGCTCCTCCTCCTTCTTCTTGTCCAAACCCCACAACCTGAGGAGGGAGAGTGGCTGTGGCTCCAAGCCTAGTGAGGGTGCCTATTGCTCCACCAGCTGTCCAGAGCGACATACTCCACGGCATCTGTAGCCGACAGGTTCTTAGCGGAAAGTCTGGAGCCAGCGAGAGGTCTAGAGACTCCTGAGGGCTCAGAGAAACCTCAGTGGAGAGCCAGACTCTTGGTATGGAACGTCAAAATGAAACAAAAAACATTTGGATTTTCTGCAGGCTAACACTGAGGATCAACTTTAATATTTAACATCTTTAGATGGGTGGGGTTTAATACATGATTCCTTTCAGCATTTTTAATAATTTCTCACTTTAAAATAAAGATTTCACTTTAAATGCTGTATAGAGGCTGTGTAAAAACCCAACAAATATCCTTCCTTAGCTTCAGTGGTGGCAGATTGATCTAAAATATTGATATGTCAGTATTGATCAATACTTGCGTAATGATATACTTAAAATTATCCGCAAATTTCCAGAAGTTATGTTTCTGTATTAGTTAAGTTTAGATGTGCAAGCTGTTTGATCAAAATTATACATTTAATGCTGAGATATAATAATTGTTGATATCCATAAATATTCAAATTTACTGTTTTATAACAAGGCAGAAAAAATCAAGCACATGATTCTTTTCATGTTAAAAAATGTGACACTTACTTTCATTAATGAACAGAAACGCTAGTTTTAGTGGTTGTGTTTTATTCTAGATTAATTTGAACAAGCTGCTTCTTTATGTAAAAAGTATCAATATCAGCAATACTGGCCCTATATTTACTTGTATTGGATTGCAACCAAATCTTGCAGTATCGCACACCACTATCTTTAAGAATCAAAATAAATATAAAATGTGAATTTGTGAAAATATGGAGAATGGTTGTGCATGAGGTGTCATGTTGCATATCCTGCATCTGGACCACTATGTGAAAAGAGCATGCGACATTTCAAATCCATCTTCAGACCAATCACCAGTTAGAAATCACGAATTAAATAAAGCGATAAAGTGCATGAAGTTGGCTGCACAACAAATTCAACAAGAGGTGGCAAAACAATATAACTGACACAAAAAGTTTGTGTGTAAGGAGATCCAGAAGCTCTACAAGCTCTACAAGTCAGATCAGAGCTGAGTAAATGTTAACTTTTAGAGGTCATGTCAACTTAAAAGAAACGCCCTTATCTACCTATTACAATTCAGAAAGATAAAGCTGAGAACAGAGCAGCTCAGAGCATGTGCTGCCTACAGAGTAAACACCTTAAAGCAGCGCTGTAATCACACAAGATTAGAGACGCAGGACGACAAACACAAAGGTGTGTGATGGGAGTGTTTGCACGCTCACACAGGAGCTTACAGTGTTTGTAGGGCATGTTAAGGGGGTGGCCCGCTACATTAGTGTACTGTTTATCAGAGTCCGGCCAGGAGACCCAGATGGGGATCGGCTGGGAGGCTGGTGAGGCCCGTCTCCTGACAAAACAGGGCAGACAGCGAGGTCATAGGGGACCCTGATAGCACACACACCTCCAGATGGTGACAGAGGGACCAATCAGCTGCTGCCCAATAACTAAGAAAGTCCCCTGCTCCCTACAACCTCCTCCTCCTCCTCCCCCTCCTCTTCCTCCCTAGGCCTCCCTCCTTGTCCCTCCTTCCACTCAGGAAATGGAGAGAAAACAGAAGGTGCTGGGACTGCATCATTGCCTCCATCACTGTGATAATTTACACATCTATCTTGTCATATGCTCTCTTTCTTGCCCGCTATCGCAATCAATCTCAGCAGGCTCGCTCTGTGCAGCTGAGACATGCAAAGAAGTGCAGGTAGTTATTTCAGGAATGACAGATTTTAGGGTGTTTTTTTTGAGAACTTCTCTAAAACAGGTCATTTTTCTATGCACAAAAAGTGGCCGCTTATGCGGCATTAAGGTCAGCAGAGTTAGCAAGGTTTGAACTCTACAGGACCACAGTTTGGGTGAGGATGCTGTGCCCCCCTGGGTGTCCCTCACTGAAAGGAGACAGTAGAGACCAAGCAGAGGCTCACATGCTCTCGACGTGCTGCTCTCACTCTCCCTGTGTCGTCTCTGACAAATGGGGTCAGGACATGAAGACAGGGTAAGGTAGCAGCCCTGTGTTTGTGTGATATGGTGGAGTACTGGCTGATAGATGGATGACTCTTCCTGGTGATGGATGTTAAACAACTTTTCACTGCTGCAGCACGGGGTGACCCAGTTAAAGAGGACATTTCTTCAGCTATTGTAGCTCAAAGAACCAGAGGGTAATCCCACAAATATCTGAATTTGTACCTAAAGAATGTGACAAATTGCTGTTGAAATTGTCTATCTCTTTGATGGTGTTGGCTGAGTATCATGTCCCGCAGACAAACAGGTAGAGAGCTCTACACGCCCAGATTCCCTTACCTACGCCCACGCAGCACAACACTGACCTGCTGTAAACACAAGGCCACAAAAATGTATATTTCCTCCTCTGCCCTCCCACCCCTCCATCCTTGACTACATCTGTTTTGTTTGATACACAAAACCCAGAGAAACTAGCTCCATTTGTCAAGCCCTGATTGTGGGCAGACAAACCGGCCTGTCTGCACCCAGATAGCAAAGCCCCACTGTTATTAATCACAATTACAGAGTGGGCCTCGCACGCAGGAGCTGCATCAATATCCCCCCCCTCTCTACCCCCGCCGTCACCTCCCTGTGCTGCTCGGAGTGGCCGGGCCACCGTTTGGAGGTCAGCGTACAGCCAGCGATAACGGTGGCATCATTTACCCTAGCCCTGCCGCCTCCTTTTTATTAGCAATCTTTTAATTTTGAACCCGTCCCCGCCTTCAGGAAAAATTGTGATTTAATATCGCAGCTGATTCACTGCATACTGTTTTTGACAGGTGTGATGAATAGCCTGAAGTGATGTATGAAAACAGCAAGGCGGATGGCAATATAGATAAGGCAGCCGGTTCGGTTAGCCCTGATGGGGCCCACAGAGTTGTTACACCCCCTCCTCCGCTCACGTTTCATTTGGTCACTGCTGAAATGAACAAATAGCCGAGTCAGAGCAATTCATCTGTGCAGGAGAACAGATTTTGGACATGAGAGGGAAGCAATGAAACATTTCTGACCACATGTACATTTGTGGCACCACTGGCTGTCTGTTTGCCTGCCTCTGATGAAACCTTTTCCTGGGTCATAACATTTGAAACTAGGGCTTATTGCCATTTTTCCCGATATTGCAAACTGCAGTTTTTTTTCGGTTCCCTATCTTGTGGGACGATATCAATTGCTATATTGATAAATATTTTTAATCATTCTCGTGTTAAATGAGAAATAATAATACACACATGAGGGTGCAAGGTAGGATTCTTGTAAAATAAGCAAAAATAAATTCTCAAAAGAAATTATGTTTGCATGTACAGGTACATCTCAAAGATTAGAAAAATGTGGAAAAAGTAAAACATTTTTGGTCACTCATTTCAGAAAGTGAAACTCAGATATCATTTAGACTCATTGTACATAGAGCCAATTATTTCAAGCTTTTATTTTCTGAAATGTTGATTGTGGCAGATAAAGAAAACCTAAAATTCAGTGTCTCAGAAAATAATAATATTACATAAGATCATTAAAAATAGATTTTTGAAACAGAAATGTCAGGCCTCTGGAGCAAACCATTGTCCAAGTTTCCTCCTGATTCTCTCTCTTTACACCCGTTTTTTTCTGCTTTTTGACCATATTCGTCACCTTACACTTATTTTTATTGCTACTTCTTGCTGTTTTGCCCTCCATTATCGTATATTATTTCTTTTGCATAGGTTATTTTCAACAATTTGTCTCATTGGTTGATTTCACGGTTTTAAAACATAAAACATCTACAAGAAAAAGTTGTAAAGGTAATCAGACACATTTAAGGTTAAAATAATATTGTGCTGTCTGCAATCAGAATATTGGGTTTAATGTAATTGCCCAGCCCTGTTTGAAACTACCGACTAAAAACTGGGATTATTTTATTGTAAGCGTACCTCCATGGTGATGTGACAAGCTCCCCCCATTGGCAAGGATCTCATCTCTTGCTGCATGCTGGGAAATGAAAGGAAGAAAGCAAATATTAAACTCCTCCAATGACTGTAGGTTGTTTAGATTAAGTGCTGGGTGCTCAGAACACTTGTCCACTTACCTCCACTTGTTCATACACGTGTACTGGATCACTGAGTCCTCTGTAGTTGAAGGCAAAGTAAAAGTAGACGCAAGCACCTGCGTCATATGTCTGAGTCACCCTTTGAAACAAACAGGTGAGAGTCGTGTTAAACAGTCTAGAAAGGCTTCTTAGAAATGTCTTTTGTGTGATTCGAGTGGTTATTCTTTCATGGAGATGGCTCATTTTCATACAATGACTGCATTTACTCCTCAGTTATTAGACGACAAAGTGAAGTAAGTGGTTTTGTTTTCCTCGGTGAACCTCTGAACTCGAGTCTACTCATGTTTTCCAGAGGCAGCCTGTTCAGCAATGCAGCACTGTCACCTCTAATAACACACATTATCAGACATTTAATGCTTTTACTGAATCATCAGAGCCACATTTGTACTGCAGGGAGCAGGATGACTCAAAGCTAACACAGATCAGAAAAAGTTTCTGCTTGTTGTTTAACAGAGAGCAAAATATGGTAACTGTTTGTTTTCCACAATAAAACTTCTTCTCTCATCATCTGAAGTTATCATTTTGATGCCTTTCCAGATTGCTGGTTGACCGAGGCAGAGGCAGGGTGCAGAGCCCTCGTTCATTTGACATGGCCCATCACCTGGCACGCTGACTCTCCTAGAGGTTAAACGGACAAATCAATCATGTGACAGGCTGCAGCCGGGAAATGAATGGCTGTAGCATAATCAGGCTGAGGCCTAATCTGTTCGCAATTGGAGAACAGAAGCCTGGTGCTCCTCAAGCGGCTCATTGCATGTTTGTGTGATTTTCTGCACGACTGTTTGTCTGTCTGTTTGTCTGTGTGTGGGTCTCACTGCACTAACTGGGGTTCAGGGGGGGATAAGGTTTCTTTGCTTTGAGGCCAAAAATTTGAGTATTGGACACAATCTAAAGAAACTATTTCATTACAGTTAAGTTCAGTTTTTATCACCAGTGTTTGAAAACATTTGAAGGAAAAGAAATCTTGCAGACAAAGGATGAACACGTCCTTCTTACAGCATTAAATGGATCAAAATCTGTGGTACAGAGCTCCATTGTTGTCCACAAATAAAACAAGCAAAATGAGCCACACTTGCATTGGCTGATGGTCAATGCAGTCTCCAGAGTGAGTCTTAGGGCCCTTCAGAGGCTTTTATAAGATAAAACAGTAAGCTACTGGGAGCAAAGGATCACAGGCATAAAATAACTCAAGGTTTTTAAAGTTTTAAAATGAATTTTTAGGCAAAAAAAACAGCATATTGAGGCTTAATCCTCCCATATTTGTCTCCTTTGATGGTGAGCATCAATTGTATGTTTTTATTCCAGAAAATTAGTAATGAAGCTGAAAAAAAGCAAAGTTTTTGTACTTTAATCCCAGAATAATACGATCTTTTTAGTAACTGTTGAGGAGTTTAATAAGTCCATCATAAGTGTCTTTTAAACATTACCTGCATGTGGATAATGGTGGAAACTGCACTCCTTTGTCTTTGCACTCTCGTATAATGCGTGCCTTCACGTTTCGGCAAATGTCCAACACCCTACAGACGAAAACATTTGTTTTGTCAATGAAATTCAACAAAACAAATGATTAAAAAATTACTCTGGAGTTTTGAAGCTGAAAGCAATTAAAAACATTAATTTATTGGAATTTGGAGAGAAAGACAAGTCCAGAAAAGAGGAGGAAGACATGACGACCACAGTGGGAGAGTTCCCACCGGTGTGGAAATGGCCGCCAGTCCTGAGCATGTGCAGCCGTGTGTGGAGAGTGGAGGATGGGGGGGAGGGCGGGTAATGAGCCGGGCACATATGCTCGCCTCAGTGCCTGATCTCTTGGTCTCTCCCGACAGGCATGTTACACAACCCAGAGCTGTGTGTGTATGTGTATGTATGTGTGTGTGTGTGTGTGTGTGTGTGTGTGTGTGTGTGTGTGTGTGTGTGTGTGCGTCTGCGTGAGAAAAAAATGATGAAACTGGGAAGAAAATGCAGAACACGCCATATGTAGGTGCAGGATGAATATGAGGTTGACACAGAACACACACACACACACACACACACACACACACAGATAGGTCTCTACCACTCTGCTTGTGTGTGTGTGTGTATGTGTGTGTGTGTGTGTGTGAGCATGTGTGCGTCAGTAACGGCGGGTCTGTAGGCAGAAAGAGAAAAGCTTCCGCCAACGCAGAGCAGCAGGATAATGAAGGTGGAGCATGAAGGTGAAAATCATAGACAGAGTCAAAGAGGAATAAAAGAAAGGAGAGGAAACAGGAGCAGGAGGGAGACAGAGGACTCTCTGAGGACTGACTGTGTGGGAGGAGAATAAAGAGAAATGTTTACAGTCATTTAAATCAAACAGAAAGGAGCATTCAGCTCCTGTCGCTGCATTTACCTGTCCCAAGGCACAGAAGTTTCAAAGGACTCTCCTATCACGTAGTAGTCCATCCCCAGGTCCTGTGTAGAATGAAACATCAGCCGTAGTTAGCAGGCAGGAAAAACTCATTCATTCATTTTAATACAAACAAGCTACAGGATACGCTGGGATATCCCAGGTAATAAAACCACAGGTGCTAACCAGCTGGTTCCTGTCAAACACAAATAAGTAATCTAAGGTCTTTTTCTTCCTCCCTGATTTTAAAACTTTCATGTTTCTTCTCTAAATTCTAAGCAACACTAAAATTTCAAAGAAACTTTACAGCCATAAATACAATGAAGGTAGAGAGTCAGAGGTGCAGATTAAAGCTGACAATTGTTGTGTTGTTTTGAATGTTAAGACTTTTATTTTCAGTTCTTGGTGGGTTGTTTGGTTCTGAATCATTACGTTAGTATTCTGTATTTAATGATGCATCACTACATGTAAGACTCTTCCTTTAATGCTGTGACTGGAGAGCAGCAGAGACATTTTCAAGTCTGCAGTCTCAGTCATGCACATGCATATATTTAAAAGCCAATTACCCGTAAACGTGCAACATATATCAGCTTTCTGTAGAACGATTTACAGTGGTTTCTCTATACTTTATACCACAATAGAAGGACAGAGTAATTATTTCAACCAGCTATGAGAAGCTTTCAGAGTGAGCTAATGGTCTATTTTTGCATCTTTAGGTCTTAAAGAATATCAAATTATAATCATTTGTACGTATTCCTCACTGTAGGATTAATTGTATTTTAACTCCCTGCTAGTTAAAGAGTCTAAATGATCAAAGGGTCTCTGACAGGCCTGACCTATGACAACTCTGCATTGTCATTTTGACAACGTCCACTGTGCCCTCCTCATGAGGTAGACACTTCAGTGTTAGACACTCTGACAACAACTGTGACCAGATCAAATCAGAGACCTCTCGAGGTCACATTCTGCTCTGCTCACTATCCTATCTGCTGTCAGTCTGCATCCTCCCCACTCGCCCCACCTTCCCATCAGATGGGCAGAAAAAAAGCCAGAGGAGTAACCCACCCGGAGGTAAGCGATGACGAAGGTCAGCATGTATCCCCTCTGCCCATTGTCCTCTCCAGCTGCCAGCCCCCTGGAAGCAGATAACAGGGTTAATATTTAACAGCTCTTTTCTTTAGCTTTGTTGCCCGCACCGCGCCCCTCACAACAGCTGCCTGGGAACCTGTCAATCCAACAATGTACAGATCAATGCTGCCATGCTCTGTGCATCGCCACAGGTCAGCCTCACATCCATCACCTGCAGTGGGTAATCAAATTTTCATCCACCACCCAAACTAATCAGGCCAAGCTCATTACAAAATCGCTATATTGATTTCTTTCACCCTTCTTCCTGTTTCCCTACACCGCAAGGAAATATTCCTCACAGAACCGCCCCAATCCATCACCTGCACTTGATCTGATGGGCGATCACAATTTATTTGAAATAATGCAATAAAGCAGGGGATGGGGCATGTAACTGACAAGTTTCTTATGATTTAATTGCTGGCTACGACCAGGGCAGTGCTCCAGCTACCTGCAAGTCTGGGCACTAGGCCAAACAGGTGGAGGAAAAAATAATCGATGAGCGCTGTACAAGAAGACTTAAGACCTCTGGTTAGTTCCCTGTTTAATACTGCGTTGTAATGAGCTTCCTCTAGAGACTTAAGAGTTGAAATACTATGAAAGATGATTCAAATACACACTCAGAACAAAGCAGGCCATTTAAAAAATGTAACAACTACATTTTATATTTCTATGCACAGACTTTATGGAGCTCACTGACTTGTCTATAAAATGCAAAAGTTGGTAAGAACCTGCAGACAGAAAAACCATCAACAGATTGAAAAATATCACCCAAAGACCTATGCCTGCTTATGTTATCTCTGTGCGGATGAACTCATCCCTGAAACTATTATTAGAGGTTTAAAACAGGCACAGGATAGAGAGGGCATCCCTCTTAGGCTGACAGGTAACTGATTTCCACCAAACTCCTCATCGATCCGTTTAGTGATCAATCACACCAGCCAAGCTCCACCGGGCTGTGTCCTCTCGCCCTGAGGGAAGCTGTGCCCCACTATCACCGCCCACACCACACCTACTCTAACATAAAGGCCGGCCTGACAGGAGAACATCCACAGGTGATCCATCAATCCACACAGAGACAAACTACTGAGCAGAGGGTCAAAGTCTGAAGCGTGTTACTGTGATTCTCCATCTTTTAACAGCTACTATAGAAGAGTTAGTTAAATTAAGTGACATCACAGCCTCAGGCGGATCTACATTCACATTTAAAGTTGTATTAAATGGTGCCTTGTCATGTCAGTGCACCAAGTGGTCTGGATGTGTAACTGATCTCTGTGTCATACCTTCTTGATAAGAAAGAAGAGAGAAAGACTGCTTACCCAAATTTAGCAGCGATGTCATACACCTGTTTCTCGTGCTGCAGGACCTTCTCACGGTCTCCCTCAAACAGCAACGTGGCCACACACAAGCAGTTGGGGTCAAACCCTTTAAACTGATGATTAAAGAGCAGATTAATTTTTCATCAAAATCGCTCAGAGAGAGCAGCCAGATATTCTCACATTTATTTTTAATATTTACTTCTTTTTTTTTACCTTGGTGATGTAAAATGTCTTCAACCCATCTAAAAAGGATGTGAAAATTGAAGAGACTTGAGGCTTCAGGGCATGACCTGTGAAAATATCAGACAGAAGTCAGCTCCACCCGTTCACAAAGAAGTGAACCTGAAAACAGATTATGTTTTTCACACATTAGTCACCGCCTTGTGTCCTGAGAGGGCAAAGTGAGTCAGATTTATTTGTGGTTTCAAACAAAAGCAGGAAAAAATAAATGGTAACATTTGAATAACTTTACAACTGGCCAGTGGCTGCCAGCGACAGCACCAATAAATCAGAGGGTTTCCGAAGGGAAGTGGGGTTGACACAGCGATATCCGTCTTCCTCACCCACATTTTTTGATTTATTCCTGATCGGACGCACAAAAGCGCCCGTGGACAAGCGAAAATGAGGGGCTGGGGCCAATGGGATGGTTATCAATCACAGCGGGGAAGTCACGGGTGATGTCGCCGAGACTTAACAGTTCATTTATTTCCCCCCATGCTCGAGTCTCTTCATCACTTAGTGTCCTAATTGTTTCCATTCCAAAATTTGATTGCAGGTCTTTAGGTCTCTCACAGCCATCATACTTGTTAATTAAATACTCAACATCCGCAGAGAGAAAATTACTCCAATGCTTTGCATCGTTTTACATCTAACTCTCTCCTCTTGTTTTGTTTTTTATTTGCGCACAAATACATTCTGCTTCGAACAACAAGTCCATTCTTCCTCTTGTGTATCAGGACAGGCAGTGCTAAATTGTGCTATAGTCCCAACCTGAAAGAGACCTGTGAATATATCAGCTCTCCTTACTTACAGACAACATGATTAAAAGTGAGGACAAGCCACTAATAAGCCCAAGAAGGTATCATGGAGCCATGAGTTTTAGTTATTAGTGGAAAACCTGGTCACTCTATCTTGCCTGCTTAATGCTAAGAAGTGCCTACTCTGTGAAAAGTGGAAATATGGGTGAGATAATGAGATCCCTGGAGACTGGGGAACTTTACAGAGATCTCTGGCAATGCCAGATGCATTCCACTCGACCTGAAGAAACAACATCATAAAATTTCAATGTAACAACTACTTCATTTTAGCCTGGGTCATTTTTCATCTTGCTTCAATTCTTTGTCCGTGTGTGTGTTTGCAACTATTCTGCTGCAAAAATGATAATCAATTTAGCAGTGCTGGGCTCAGAAGGTAAAATCATTGCATGCTGTACCATTTCCACTCATTGTTCTTTTCTCAGAGGTAAGCAACACATCAATGAATCTCCAACCAACATAATGGCAAAATATACAGTGTGGGGGACAAGTTTCAACTGAAAAATGTTATTATTTTAATTCTGTTTATGAAAACTATGTGCATGAAGCACAGCTTCGGGTATATGGGGCCTAAAAAAAAAACAACAACAAAATCCTAAAGATGAACCCCCGAGTGCAATCAAGCATGACTTTTATAGTCAAGGCTTTTTTTTATCATAAGTAAATAAACTTAATTACTTACCAAATTTAAACTGCTCATTATCCATGAGTCGTATAGAGGCAGGGGCACACCTCTGAGAAATAAAAGTAGGTTTTTATCAGCTTCTTTGTGACACAACAACAAAATGACAAAAATAATGAAATAAAAGGCAAAAAAAAGCTTTTGCTTAATTACAGGCCAAATTCAACCAATATTTGTCATTGTCAACATCCACTGCATGAGGCTGGAGGCTGCACATAATTGAATGCCAGTAATTAAAAAAAAGCACTGAACAGATCTGAGTAGAACTTGATTATGCCACAAAATTCACAGCAACAACTGCTGCAGAGGCTCAGGTGAAAGTTGTGAACTGAACCCAAAGACACAAAGCAACACTTAACAAGAGGAGAATTTCAATGGAAGGAAACAGTCACAACATTTTACCTGTTTGGCAACCTCTCTGAGACAGGCGACTCCCTGCTCAAAACTTGGGAACACCACTGAGCCGTATTTCTGATACTCTGGTACAGGACGGATTTTCATCGTCACCTCGGTGACCACACCCAGGGTTCCTGTTAAAAATCACAGTGACAGAGCCTAAGTAGGGAAACAAGAGACAAAACAACTCCTATAATTTATACAACCAAACTTTGGGCCCTTTTACTGAGCTCTGGTGCATGTCCCAAGAGGCCTCTGGGTATTTCATATTTCACCTAGTAGATCTGGTTTTCTATCACAAACCATGGAACAACAACGACTGATCAACTTTAAAGTGTGAGGAAATAAAGCTGGACTCTATCAAAGGCACAGATCACACAGATACCTCATCCCCTCTTTATCTGATGACCCAAAGCATACAAACTGAGCTGTTATTTCCTTATAAGTGCTGAGCTGCTTTGCTACTTCATGTAGGTTTACTTATCTTGCAGGTTCTCTGTATAGCTTATCGTAATTACAGTATTTTATTTCCTTTGGAAGCATACCAGAAAAACATGCACTTCTTATGGAGCAACACTATCTTTGGTTGTGTCTCTGACCACCTGGTGAATAAGAATAAGAATTGAAGTTATAGCCTCTTTTAGCTCTGCTTTTGGTCTCTACTAACTTGAAATTTCTGTCTCTTGCGACATTAAATATCCCTCAATGATTACTTCTACTATGCTAAGTGCTGTTTAGGTCTGACATTTAGTACATACGAAGTGCATCAGGTATTTAGGGAGAAAAGTATAGCATAACATTACACTGAGCAATAATGCAATCAAATTTTAAATTAGGATGATATTCTGCTTCTTATGAGCATGTACAACCTTAGTTAAAAGTTGAGTGTTGGTTAAGAACTTAACCATAATGCTGAATTCTAGTGGTGTGATCTAAACCTATTGCTCTCCCCAGGGTATGAATGTTATGCTTCACTACAGACTGTGTCCATTTAGGGATACATCTCTCCCGAACATAGCTTGTTCCATTAGTAGGTGTCCTCAGCCTGTTATGGCTCTTAATGAGCCCTCTAACGGTGACACTACATGCTACACGCTGCTCCCTAGTGGCACGGTGGAAAACATGATTCCATTGGACCTCTGCTAGGAACGCCTCTCCCCCGTGACAGCATGCATGCAGGAGGAGCCATAGGGCAAGCAAAGGGGAGGAGCCGGAGCAGCAAAGAGAGAGAGAGAGAGAGAGAGAGAGAGAGAGAGAGAGAGAGAGAAAGGGAGAGGGAGAGGGAGAAAGAGAGAAGGAGTGTTAGGGAGGAGCTTGAGAAAAGAAAAGGAGAGTGAGTGAGAAATAAAAAGGAGATAATAAGAACAGCAAGGTCAGGGAAACACTTGAGGATGAATTCAATGCAATGGGAAGCTGAAGTGCAGCTAAATGTTTGTCTACCTCTGTTCAACAATTGTATTGAAATAATTATTTAAAGTCTGCTTGTCTTCAGTATGAAATATTTCTGAGTTAAGAAAAACCTGTGTTGACATCTCAAACCACCCTGAAACAAAGAACTGACTGAGTCTATTAAACTGACACTGATTGGCTGTACACAAATAACATTCTCTACGGTTGAGCAGGAATTAGAAGAAAAATAAATACTTTCATAGTTTATTCTATTTATTTTTTACACTGGTTGAAGAGGGTATTTAGCATTCGGGCGGCTGCAAGGTCAGGGAGATAGGAAGACTTGCTTGTTGTGCGGTGAATAAGAAGCTTGAGGTTCCAGCAGTAATTTCTGATAAAATTGATGCGTTCCACTTAGCATGCAGGGCATAGTTGAGGGTTTTAGCATGGTGCTTTGTTGTTGTTTTTGGTGTTGTGGGCGGCTGTCAGGCTGTGGTTTCTGTAGTGATGAGAGCGATTATTTTAATGAGACTCAGTGGTGCTGTGACCTCTTGGTTCTCTTGCTGGGCCTCACAGTAGGAGATGTTCTCTCAAAGACGTGTGGTCCTGTCCCATCTCTGGTATGGAGGCCAGACCAAAAAAGCACTTGCAGATAATCTCACACCTATGATTTTGTGTGTTTGAATTATGATGCAAAATCAATATGTTCCAGAGGTTTCTCTCCTCTTTATCATATATCTCCTTATCAAACCTGTTACCCTGTGGGCAAAACAACTAAAATAGAAATTCTACATAATCAAATTTCAACTATTTTCAGCAGGTATGGTTTCAAGATTTAGAAAAATTGAAATCACCTTTAATGAGTACAAATGGAGATCTCGGCAGTGATCCCAGCCCAGTCAGAGAGCAGATTGCTGAGCTTTGTAGGGTGAATATAAAGTTTGCATCCACAGCTGTTTAACATTGCGATGCCAAGAGTCTCTGAACCTCCTCATTATGTAGGGGGGAACCTGGCATATGGCAGTATTCTCTGTGGGCATTCACAAGGACAGGGCACAGCAGATGGGGTGGGGAGGACACTTGCTGGCTCCTAACTAACACCCCCTCAGATCACCTCTCCACCAGCGCTGGTAAATGAGTAAAAGGCTCAGAGCATGAGAACCTGCCTGATGTTACTGTTTAATCTAAGACCTGCAGAACATGCACAGAAACTTACGTTAAACACTTACACACAAGCCTGCTCATATGCTGAAATGCACAAGAGCCACATAAGAGAAGTGACATACCTTCTGAGCCCATGATGAAGTGGTGAACGTCTGGCCCTGTAGACATGCGTGGCCCCTGACAGCTTTTTTCTATCACTCCTCGTGGAGTCACCATCTTTATGTGGACAACCTAGTCAACCAGAAAACAAGGCATTTCAACAGTAGCACTTCATTTTTAACAACATGATTAAGTTTGTTGGTTGTGGTGTGCTGCATGCATGTACGTTTGAGCTCAATGTGTGACTGCTGCATTTTCAAGGTGAGAGCAGAGTCCACAAAACTTTTGCTAATAATTTCCTTCTAATTATTGTGCTGCAACTGCAGAGCCCAGGCTCTAACACTGTGCTTGAAACAAACAGGAGGCAGGAAAGGTAAATGTGTGTGTATTTGTGCCTCACCAGGTCCTCAATGTTGCCGTAGATATTCTTCTTCATGCCTGATGCTCTGGTTGCTACCCAGCCCCCCAGGGAGCTGAACTCCATGGAGTCAGGTTCGTGCCCCGTACAGTAGCCGCTCTCATTAAGCTTCGACAAGAAACAAAGAGAATACGCAGATAAAACACAGCCAAAAATGTCTGGAACACAGTGATGTAAACCCACAAGTATTTTTTAATAACAAGCAAAAAGAATGAGCAAGCAAAGGGAAAAAGATAATTGCAGCTCTGCTGCTGAATTTCACAGCCCTTGTTTTGCTGCATTCCACAAACTCAGGTTTTATGGCATCATAGATTTTTACTGCATCTTAAAATAAACCAAGTGGAAAGAGCAAAAAGACCAAAAAGAGAGATCAGTGTATTATTTGTACTGCTGTTAAACTGTCTGCTTTATTAGATCACTGATGTACTTAGCTTG
Organism: Thalassoma bifasciatum; assembly: GCA_008086565.1. Classification (NCBI taxonomy): domain Eukaryota; kingdom Metazoa; phylum Chordata; class Actinopteri; order Labriformes; family Labridae; genus Thalassoma; species Thalassoma bifasciatum. The sequence continues at coordinate 46,559 of RPOG01000098.1, forward strand.
CATGTTGCTAGCATCTTTTTGTATCAGAACTGGTAACTGAACTAACAAACTTAACTTTCACAAGTTAAAGTTGGTCCGTGAGATATAATGCCTTTGTCTTAAAACAGCTACGATGGAAAACTGCAGCACCTTCTGCTTCAACAGCCCCTCCCAATTCCCAAAATACTGAGTAGCTTTTTAGTTACTTGCCACGTGGCGGTAGAGGACTGTAATAACTAACTTGTCGCTTTAGAGCGCTATGCAAACATTAAAAAACCTTCTGAACAACTTCATCTGACTCACTATCCATGCAGCTTTGCGGAGGAAAGTTTGGGTCATCAGGAACCCACTCATTTTGCTCAAGGCAGCTCAATGTATAAGATCACATCTTCAGGCAGAACAGTTAATAGTAATAATAATAAGGACCTTAAAGTGCAACATCCCCCACCCAAAGCAAGAGATGGGGGTTGAGTCAGGCCTGGTTTTATCACCACTCTCCCCTGGAAGGCAGTTTATAATGCAGACCCATCTGCTCCATCAAAATGGCCCAGTCTAAACGCAGAGCTGGCGTCTGCTTTAGATGCAGCTCACGCATTCCTCTACATCAAACGCCCGCTCCTTCTCCATTTTTCTGAATTAGCTTGATGGTGCCATCTGCTCATGACCGCCGCCTCACTCTCTAATCTCTCCCCTTCAGCACTCTGCTCCCGTCTCACTCTCCTCCTAAAGCCTGCTGGATCTACTGAGCAGAAAGCACCAAGGTGACTGAGCATGGCCAACCTGTGAGCGGTCACATGGCTTGATTGCTGGCACAAGGTTTTACAGCGTTGTAAGCTCTTTCAGTGGACGAATATGGATGGATGAGGAACACTTACCAATCTCTCCAAATCCTGACCGACGATGCCAGCTTCCACATGGGCGGTTAAATTCTTCTCGTCGATCCACAGAATGCGGTTCTGAAAATGAAAACAAAGCAGAGGAGGTCATAAAAACGTTCTGTGTGAAGGCTTTATGCCATGCAGCAAGAAAAAAAGTTATTTCTGAGTCCGTTTGTTTTAGTTGAAAAACATGAAAGCTGCACATTTGACGCAGGTTACAAACCTGAATTAAAAAAAGGTGTCATATAACATCTGTCTTTGGACTGCTAACCTTTCTCACTTTGTCATATTGACCTGAAACATCTCAGTCCTTATTTAGCACACAAAACTGCAACTTTTGCACCAACATGTCCTTCTAGCCTGACGGTCACATGTCTGTGGATAAATGTGCGCAGAGGGGCTAAAGGACGGAGACATTTTCCTCAAGGTTAAACTCAATTTAACATCCAATTCCAAATATATGCCTCTTATTTGGGCCGCTGGGCACGTGGCCCACCCCTACCTGCAGGAGGTCATTTCACACCTGCCATCAATTATTCTCCAGAGGTAGTAAACTTTATGTTACAGCCACACTGCTTCTTTCATGTGCTCTCATTGGAGCCAAACCCACCTCTGACCCCTGACACAGAGCGCTGCTCACTGGTGTCTGTGGCACCAAACTCAATGAGCAGTGGGCTAGCAGCATCCGGACAGCTTATATATCACCTCTACGTGAGACTGGATCAAAGAAGCTATACTGCGCCAATGATTATTTTATACTATATCTATTGTTAGATTATCTAATAAAACATCCTGGTGTTCAAGGTGAGATGCTTAGGTTTTATCAAATTGATGGTTGATATCACTGTAACTTGTGTCCTTTTTACACACAATTCATACGAAAACTCATCTTAAAATGGTAAATGTGCTGTTTTCACATTTTGAGTGAAAAAATACTCCAAATTAAATCAACTACCAATTTATTCAATTGACAGAAAAAAAATCTTAATTTGTTCAATTTGCATGCAAAAAATATATTTAGTTGACTGAAGAGTCATTATTTCAGATATTACTGTGAATAATTACTACCCACTGTATAAAAACATCTGTCCTGTGATGCAGTACTATGTATTTTACATGGTGCTAAGGCCACACTGCTTCTCTGTCAGCTCTGTGCTGTTACAATAGGCATTTATCCTTAAGTGCAAACCACAGAAAACCTGAGTTGACTTATTTTCTTAGAAAATCCTAAGAGATATACTGTGAGTTACAAAAAAAAATAAAATTTTAGTCCTACGAAAGAAAAACAGAACAAGCCACATTCATAAACTGTGAGTTTTTGAAGTAAAAGTATTTCTTTCAGTTTCAGATTTCTCGTCTTCAGGTCAGATCGCTTCCTTAGACACTTGGGACACACTGATTGTGTATATGTACCATCTGTGAGGTATCCAGAGAAACAATGGTTCGAGTTTCCTCTGGGGGGCACTCTAGAGCACTGGAGACACTTGTCCCTCCTGAGAGAGGAAAACAAGAGTTAAAATAAGACTTAGAGCAAATAGCCATCCAGAGTACCACAGGATTATATGTGACACTACCTAAAGATAGACAAATGCATAATACAGGTTTCAAAACCACAGTAGAACTAAACATATTGTGATCACATTGATCGATAACATCACTGTGGCTTTAAATTTATTCACACACACATGGAATCAAAAAATACATTATATATCATACAGTGACAAAATATTTTGGTTTTGTGACTCACCTCCATATGGCATCACACAAACATTGTGTTTGCATGCCAGTTCAACAAGTTTCACCACATCATTGTGGCAGTCTGTAAAGACAGTACATTTTTATAAATGAGTGACCACCATACAAGAGGAGCTTTCATTTACAGCCCTCTATTGCATTCATAAATTTAGAGCTCAGATAATAACTTGAGACACACTGCATTGGAAATAAATATTGCACATAATACTGTGTATACAGAGGACGACAAATGAATGTATATGGCCGGAGCCATTAGAGCCGTGGGACCAGCAGGAGGGGGCAGCTTTTGATTTGCCTGATGGTTGTGATCTGCCAGGGACTTTCCTCAGGCAGAGTCTGACTGCTCAAAGCTACTCTCTGTGGGGGCAGGATGTGCAGGATCAATACAAACGTGCTTTAGCCAATCATGGAACTGACATCCATTCACATGAGAGTGGTGAGCAAGTGGGAGGAGAAGCAATACCCACCCACGTGGATGTGCTTGACTCGCCTCAAGTAGTTTCAGAGGCGGTGAGAAATGCCTGCATACTGGTACACTTCGCCATCCAATTAAAGACATAGCTACTGCTATCGGATTACAGCTCAACAAATAAAAGCTTCATTTAAAAAATATGGCTTGACTTGCTGGTACCACTTAAGAATGCAAATCACAGGTCAAAATATCTCTCAGATGCGCAGCACTGAAAAGATAATGAGGGTAGGAAAATAACATTTTTGTGCCTGTTTTGATGAAACGATACCTTAGGTTCCTCTGTGATTTGCTGCCCATTTGGGAAGCTGCTAATCAAGTTTCAGCCATCAGTCAACACTCATTTGCATGATAAAATAGTGCTAGTCATAACAAGAGAAAACCAATCTCAGAATCATAATTCATGGGTGTACTGTGCTGGACCAGACCGTGGAGTATTGGGTGTCAACCGTCCTCCCCCTGACGCTTCTTATTAAGCCTCCACTCATACATATTAATATCCCTGCCTCTGCAGAGATTAACCCTTTAAATCACGTAAGCCAGTAGGGAGATCAGAGATGCTATGTGGGAGGAGGAAAAAAGGCAGATTAAAAAAAAAAAAAAAAAAAAGAAACAACATTGATCTGGACTCACTTGGCCATACCACCATATCAGGAACACGACCAAATTTCCCTTCCCGCAGGGCAAAGATCTCGTGTAGGCAATGGCCTGGAAGACAAACAACACAGCAATAAGATGACAAAACAATTTTGTCATCAATAAAAACACCTGCTGTTTGAAAATAATGCCAAACAATCAGACAAACAGACTCTATGAAGTAGGCAAAATCTCTTTACCGTGGGCGCGAAACACTCGGTCCTCTGCGTCATGAGAAAAGGGGATACCTGTGGATTTCACCTCCTCCACAAAGGCCTCATTAAGAGTGGGAGGCTGCACAGCACTGCTAGACAAAACAGTCTGAAATGAAAACAAAAATGATCAGCTCAGTTTTGGTAACAGCGAGTACGTTCTCATCTTTGCTATTCACTGCAAAAAAAAAAACAGAAAAATATAATGAATGAAACTCACTGTTGCTGGAGTTTTATGCTGCAAACTGGCTCCAAATGTGGTTTCAAACCAGTCTTTCAGAGCGGGGATGATCATACCACTTAGTTTATACCTGAAAATAGTGTGAAAAGGAAGACAGATTGTGTTAAAGCATTTCAAAATCTCATGTCTAGGTGGTTTTTAGTGCTGGACGTTAAAACCCTCAATTGAATTCATCTAAATACTTTCATTCAGAAATCCACATCTGTGTCTAATATGGACAGAGTGTGAGGTTTGTGTCCAAAAAGGTTATTAGGCGAGTGGAGCAGCAGTGACAGTGGTGTCTGTGTGACCGCCCTCGCCATCCCTTGCATAATTGAGCTACTGGCACAGCTTGGGCCGGCCCATCAGGGCGCTGTGCTCTGCCTTTGTCCTAGAGAGCATGAAACACCCTCTGTAATGAAAAAGCCTCTGTCACAGTGAGCGCGGAGGAGGAGAATAACATCTCAGACATTCATTCAGCTGTGCTGCAGCTTTAGACGCTGTACACTGCCCAGGTAGCTCTTCAGGCAGGCGGGCCTGAGTGGTTTCAAGCAACTGTTCACACAGGAGGAAACCATTTGCTGTGCAACGTCCTGTTCAGCTCAACTCATTACTCAAAATACTTCCTCATATTCTGTGTGCCATTCCTCTGTGTTTACAGTGAGACAAGCAGAGCTGTCTCTTCCAGAGGCATACGTCATGATTACAATAAAAAGGCTCATCCATACATCTTCCTTTGTTATAGCAGACAAGGATTAAGGAGCAGGAAGAGCATTACTCTCTGCGGTTAACTGAAGCCATTTTCGCACATTTTGTAGACAACTGGCTTTATTTTTTTGACACTCTTAAAAAAATTCAAACTAAACCCTTTTCTGTAACTGCTCTCGAATTACGGATTGCCCACAACTTTCCTGAGACACATCAATAATTATAAACACAATATGTTTCACTTTTAACAGACTGCAAAGTGGTTTCTGTTAATGAGCTGCAGACTTTGGGAGTGCTGAAAATCACAAACACTAACCTTCTCAAATAACTAAGAACAGTTCAAATGCCAGCCACTGGGTGGCAGTAGCACCACATTACTGGGAGTCTAGGATTCAGCAAATGAATTTGAAAGCTCAGACTATGTGGTGAGAGAATGATCAATATATAACTCTAGCTTCATCACATCTAAACACATGAGAGCTGGATCTGGACACAGTGGTTCTAGAGAGAGATAAGAGGCTGATTTTATTAAAGAGTCAACAGGTTTATCTATAATGGGATGTGATATTATGCAGTACCTTTTGCCAGTAAATTCTGCTTGCCCTTTCTTGTTGAAAAGGAATCTTGAATCGCTGTATCCCCAGCCGTTCCATTTCATAATCTCCTGCCTGTGGGAAAACAAACAGTATCAACAGTTGAGTTTCCAACACATACGCCTTAGAGTAATGTTAAGACATGACACCATCAGAGGAAGCTTACAAAAAAAGTAAGGGTGTTTCCTGAGGGACTTTGGGTTTTGTTGTTCTGAGAGAGGGAGAGTCATTGCTGAAATGAATATTTTCACACCCTCAAAATCCTCATTTCTGTGAGTCATTGACAGAGTTGCATGCCTCAAGATAGAAATGGCCATGAGATAGGGAAATTTACAACATAGGAGGATGCAGAGGCACACCTACAGTACTCCCTGGTTGTCAGCCTTTCTTTATACACATCTACAAATACACATCTCAATGACTGTCATACAAAAACAGAAGCGACGCATTCAAAGAACGTATCAATACACAGAGGAAACTAGTGGACACTCCCTCTACTGTGAGTCATCTAACATCCAACACATTCAAATGTTTTACATTTATTGCACCCTGCAGGCACTCTTATACGTAACGACTTTAAATACTGCTTCAGGTTTTTGTGATAGAGGCCAAAGGTGTGAGCTTGATCTGAAGCTTTGGCTAATTATTCAGCACATGTAGCCTAAAACTGTAGTTGATTCAAAGCTAGTAAAGATGTATATATTTTCAATCCAATGCCATCTCTGTTGGTGGGGTATTACATCATAATAAACAGCATTACAACAACAGATAATGCAGTTTTTGTCCGTCTACGTTACAATTGAGCAACTCTTTTATCCTCTTGCAGAGCCAACTCACCGATGATTCCAACACAACACAAGAACAATACCTGCCAAACCGTAGTTTTCTTCAGAAAAAGAGTGGGTACGGAAATTGTTTTAACAAATGATTTCCATATCTCAATTTCTAAAGATTCAAGATAGTTTTATTGTCAATTCTGCAATATGTGTGACGCACAAAGAGGCTTGAAATTGCGATAACCAAAGGCCCACAGTGCTACAATACACATCTAATATAAATAATAAACACACAGTATAAAATTAGGACTATATAAAAATTGGGCCAATACAGAGTTAAAGTATAAATTGAATTCAAAAATGTGAAAAAAGGAAGAAAATGTATGCAAAAGAGACACAACACAGTAAAAAAAAAAAAATTATAAGTACCAAGGAACATAAGAGTAACTATTTACATTTTAAAAATGGCAGTGTGGACCAGTGATGGTAGAGTGGAGTGGGGCTGTTTTCTCAACAGCTTGAAAAATAAAAGTAACTTGTCACTCAGAAAATTTGTTGCAGTAACAATGTGAGAATGCACTTAACCACTCATGTTTTAGTAACCAGTTGTACAACTACTTCAGTTTTCCCCGAAGTACAAGAGGCGGTGGTTGTTGGACAGATGAAAGTGAGACAGGGTGGTGCCACATACCAGCCAAACCAAGGTAGAGCACTTTGCAACAGATATTTTTCATCTGCAATCAAAAGAATCAAATGCAGATTCAGATAATAGAAATATTAGCCAAACCACTAAGGGTCAACCTGCCTTTACAGAAGACTGTCAAAGTAGCATTTGGTCAAGAGTTGGCAAATATCGCTTACACAATGATGTTGCTAATGCACATGGAAAGACACAGAGATGTAAGATGAACTGAATCTTAAACTTGCAGGTATTTTGTGTTATGATTTATGTCAGGGTTGGAGAACGCAGTGCATCACTTTAACTAGTGTACCTTAGTAACATGCTTATTTTTACACTAAGTCATTCAAGTGACGGCAAAAGTGATCGTATCCTAGCAAATGGATGCATGAGCTGAAGTTTTCTTTTAAGCAGTGAAACCTAACAAAACCTGCAATTCAGGATTCTTCTCAGAAACCACCAACTAACCACCCATACCAGAAAGGCTGCATTAAGAATTACTGTAATTCAGTGGAAAGGCATAACTGAGTTGGTGTTACGGTAATTCTACGGAGAAAGAATGACTATTTGCTGTTTCTTTGTATTGAACGGGGTATGCGTTCATGTCCAATCAAAGAAATGACAAGGACAAATACAACATTTGGAACTTGCTGCTTCTGAACTTGGTGAATTTTTTGCTGGTGAAACTGCTCCCGAGCGGATTTCTTACCATGCTTTGTTTTATACCATCATTGATGCACAGGCACAGTGACTCCAGCACTGTCTTTTACTAGATTTCCTACACTACAGACAGTAAAACACAGACTGGGCTACGAGCCATGTCATTTTCTCTTCATGTCATATTGACCAGAACAGGATATGTTGAATTTCACAAGAGCAAATTCTGATTTTTTTTTGTTGATTTGTTTAGCTCCAGCTGTTTACTCAGGTTGACACTAGATGTCAGTACAGTGTGATGGTGATGTCTCATAAGAAACTAGGCTGCCAATAGGTTGAAAGTCAGACCACTACTTGTTTGAACCAATCAGATCAACATAAGTTTAACCAAGATTTCTAGGAAAAATTAAAGGTTCTTCAAGGTGTCCTTATACCCAACAGTAGTGTTTGGGAAATTGAAAAAGTCCATATCAAGATCTCATTCAATCTATTTACCAACAAACTTACGTAAAAAAGATATATACAGGAGCAACTGAGGGGGTTAATGTGTTTACACGTGTGCGACAAAACTGATAAATCTGAGAGGAAAAATTGCCATTACCGTAATTGCTACAATAGTTGGTTGGTGATTTCAGATGTCGCTGATTTGATACAGTTACTCTGCAACGTGAATCTCCAGGAAAGTGCCAGAAGCTTCGCCATACTTTCACGGCTGTAACAGCGATACACTCACAGGAAATACTCTTAAATGACGAATGAAACCAGCGACTCAAAGCCAGAAATTAAGCGTTGAATAACTAACTTTGAGAAAGTCGACCACCACGACAAACTCCTGAGAGTGAAGCTAGCCGCACCCACTCCTTAGCCAAGTGTCGTTAGCTCGCCGGCTAATTAAAAGCAGCTTTAGCCGTCTATAGATACGTTACTAATGCTCGGATAAGAAAGAGGAATCAGTCTGCCAATGCATGTCATCCTATTAGTTCTTGTTAAGAAATTAGTCCACGCATGATTGACTTAAAACTAGCTAAGCAGGGGATGACAGACCCCAGTCCATCACAGCCTCCTCCTCCTCGTACCTTCTCCTCGGCACCGTCTTCCCTTCACTGGAAGCGTCTGGTTTGTTGCTTTGGCCTTTGCACTCGGCGGCGAGGACGGTCCAGTCATCGTCCACAGGTCTCTGTAAATGCCCGGCGATTATCCTTAGTCTTTGCTGTGCAATTCGCTGCCTGTCGGAGCCGCCGCCGCTGCTGTTGGACGCCATGCTGCTTCCGTGTTTGTGAAGGGAGGGAGCGGATGAGCCATGAGCGGAGGGAGCGGGCCGGCTGTCAGAGGTCAGCGCAGGGAGAGGGTGCTGCCTTCACACACCCTCGGAAATACGACACTTAGCCACATATACCATCCAAACTGGACTAGACTCCTGAAAAAGAGGGAAATGTGGCTGTTCCTCTCCTGTTACATTCAGAGTGAATGTTAATATTCGCGAAATTGTAATTGCAGTCCTCAACAATGTGGTACATTTTACATGGTATGCTGTTGTTATATGGTCGACAGATTCAGAAGATTGGTGTCCCAAGATGTGTGACCCTTCGCAGGTTTTTCAATTGTTTTTACAGTCAGATACAGGGTGTTCAAAAAGTCTCTATACAATTTAAAAAATATATTACACAAGCAAATGAACAGACAAGTATATGGACATTGCTACAAAATGAAGTGTAGATATTAAATATAATTTCAAATAATTTAATAGGAGAACTAATTCAAAACCCTGCAAGGCTTGTCTTGAACAATCAATGTTTTCCTCAGACGTTCTTGGTTGTACACTCATTCCTTTATCCAACACTCTCCCTATATACATAAATTCTTGTGCCATGCTCAAATTAGCAGAAGATCTCTTCAATACTTAGTTCTGAAGCTTTGCTGAGTTTGTTTATTTGTTTCAACAAACCATGACACACATTGTGCCTTTCCTTGAATAGGAGTCATTTTTTAGGGGTTTATTAAGCAGTACCTCTTTAATCAACAGGATACCTGAAAAACACATGCAATATGAATAAAAACTTTGCTTGATATTGAGTACAAAGAACAAATTTTGTGAAGATATCTTGTCAGTTGCCTTTTTCATATGTCTTTCGATTTGTAAAGGGACTTTACGGACTCTGCACTACCTGCTTCTAAATCTGCACCCTTTTGAGTTTTAGGACAAATTCTGTTCTTTATCTGAAAAAAGCAAAGTTTGGGAGTAAAAGACTGATTGGATTGCTGTCCTTGGGGAGTGATGAAAATAAATGTCACAAATATTAAATACTTGATGGATAATTTCCACTTTGGCTTAAAATCATAAACCTCATGCACAATTACAGCCTGTTTGTATGTTTTTTGTTCTCGATGTCTTTGTATTGCACCATACATGCTATAATGTTTTGTTGCCATTTATTTGAAATCCCTCTTTTGGTTTTGATATTTAATGTTTTTATGCATATTTGTGCAGTGAAAAAAATAAGTGTAGTTCCATGTATTTCTTTGAAAGATACTTGGTAAACAAAGGTGATTCTGTGTTTACAGAGACATTTACTTTGAGACAGGAACTTGGAGCACCTGAACGCATGAATTTTATGCATTTTCCCAGCATGCTCTATGACTTTCAACTGGTTACCAAGGCCCACATACACTCTATTGACTGCTAAGACTGGAATTTCAGGTACAATTGCACAGTAGAGACATTTTTCAACCTTTTTCTGCTTATAATAAGATGAAAAGTTGTCCAAACATTGGGTCATATAGGCACTGAAGACTTACACAGATGCATATGAATCTATAAGTGCAAAGCGTAAAAGTAGTGTTGATCAAATTGGTGAGTGCTGAAGTTTGCTTCCTGCAAAGCTAACTCTTATGAATTGTTCTAGTGTTGGCTGCAGCAGACCTATCATCCAAAAATAAGTCTGCATATGCTATGAATTTACCTTGATTGGAGAGTCTGCAAGATAAAAAAGTACCAATGAAAGCCAAATAAACTGAATAAAAGCCAGGAGCCCTCAATTGCCAAGTTTTCCTTGTGGTTTTAAGAGTAACCTGAAACAGCGTGACTTCACTGTTTACCTGTCTACCTCACCTCTACTCGGTCACCTGACCAGCATGACTGCTGTTTCCATATGGCACACTGCACTGCCCTTTAAGTAATGATTTAACAAGAAGTGAAGGTACAAAAGCTACAAAATAACACTTCAAAATACAAATGAACAATGGTTTAATTCTCAAAAGAGACAGAGGCTTTAAAAATGCTTGAAACAGATAAACTTTATTTTAGAAAACAGCTCATGTGTAACCATTACAGTACATTTAAATATCCAGATGTTAGAGGATTTATTTCCCACAGGCTTAAGTATTAACTTCCAAAACAAAGTTCTGTAATGCACTGACTGCGAGCAATTAGAGTCTAAGTGTATCACAGAACTTTATTTGGAAAGCCACAGTGCCACCTCATAGGTTTGTCCTTGTGCAGGACCTTATCCTCCTCATGACTGGGTGTTCCTTTAACCTGCACAAAAAAGCAATGAAAACAGGAAAACCACTTTAATCATTACTTCTCACTGCATATATTTCAGTTCAACACATATAACTCCAAGACAAAATAGAAGTTCAGTTTTGATGTATAAGAATAGCTTGTAAACTTTCAGCACTGGCTCCATTGAAAGCTTTGCTAAGGGGTGGGTTGTCAATGGACTAACACCAGGGAAGCCAGTCTGATTGAGACTTTTTTTCTTTGGTTGCTTTCCACAGAAATTATTAAATGACCAAATATATTTCGGGTATGTGTCACGGTCCATTTATGCATTCTTTCCACCAGTAATTGATCCCAAAACGTATTTACTTACCCTTTCAGACTTGACCATCTGTTTACTTACAACCTTATTAATAATCAGTCACTAAATCAGCTGACATGTTTGAAGTTTCCAGTCCTGGTGGTATTTTTAATTGTAGTGAGGTGACTTCACTCTTGTGTCTATGTGTCATTTATTCTACCTGTTGAGCTTTTAAAACTTTGTTGAAAAGGACCATGCCCTGAAGAACGAGTTTTTCATTACAATTGATCACTTCTAATATACGCTGTGAATGAATAAAGTGCAAAAAAGCTGAGGGATTATTACATGTTGATACTTTGACGCTGCGTGACACTTGCCACTTCAGCTACAGTAAAGTGGCAGCAACTTCCAAAGTGCAAAATAACATCAAACAATAAAGATTGCTTAATCTATAATCACCTTTGTAATGATTCACACAAAAAGTAATGTGGTAGAGTTGGGGAAAAAAGTTGTGCGAGTCATACTGTACCTGATGTAGGTAGACGCAAAGCAACCAGCTGCAATCCAACACGAGGGGGCAAGTAGTCTGGATCACAAAATGCAAAAGCAGAAAGCGGTGTGAGCACTTTGCAGGCCATAGCGGGATTTACTCTGCAAACGCCTGTTTTCACTGCGGTCGGTGTCCGTCTGCGGACTTGCAGTGCTCCGGTCGTAAGGTGGCCGTCGCCGCTTTTACCTTTTCTTCCCCCAGTCCTGTGCACTTCACTATATGCAGCTGGAAGAATGTCGACGTGGAGCTGCCAAACGTGAACGCGTGCTCATGAGCGCGCATGAGAGGGGGGAAAAAATAGGCTTTTTAGTGTAATTTCACGCAGTGGCACAGTGAGCTGCACTTTAGTGTGAGCTTCTTCACAGATAGGTGCCACAGTCAGGACCGAGTATGCCTTATTACCTTGACATATTTCTAAAGCCACTCAGTTACATCTAGATCTGACTGCTTCCTTACGCTGAGGTGTCAGAATGAATCGAATGTAATTAACTTGAAGGATTTTACAAAACCTAATAAGTTCATTGAAAGGCTCTTATCAGCTGTGGACAGGCTCACCATCATAATCCTCACAAACTAATAAAGTCATGAAGCATGGAAAATATGTTTAAGTCTGTTATCTGCAGTTAAAAATATTTAGATGAACTAACTTTCAAATGGAATCATATAATAGATCCAGGAGCCAAATTTTCACTACTAGCACCAAGTATAAAGGCTTCAGACACTACTCAAGTGAAGTTTTAATGCCCTACTAAAATAATACTCATGCAGTGTAAAGTCCATTACTTTGTATGCACACGTTTTACTTTTTGTCATTTCAGTAAATTGATTCAGGGAAAGCATGCAACACAAAAAATATAAATGTTGTGGAGGGTTTTAATGATTCATTGATTGCTTGCAAAGATACATTATTTTACAGTTTTATTTTGAGTCGTCCAAAGAAATATTTTTGGTCAAATAACAAAACTTACAAAACCTTCCATGACTGCAAATTCTGTATGTTTTGCTCACAGGAAGTGCACTGTTGTCTCATAGATATTGCTCAGTGGAGGGAGATTTCAAACAGGTAGAGTTTTGAAGTAGTATTGACTGGAAATACTAAAGTAAGGCGCTAAAGAGTCAGTAATTGCCAATAATAGAAAGTTAGTGGTTGATTTTCACCTTTTTTGGTCTGTCATCTCAGATTTAAGTAGATGATTATGTTTTGGCATTATTCAGAGATGTGTTCACCATGCCATTGTTTTGATAGCATTCTGACCTTTATGAGTCAAAACAGTGAGCTCTACATTAATAAACATATTCACACAATGTACCTCAGTGCTGTTGTGGAGTTCTTCTAAAACCCTTTTGAACACTATTTAATATTCCTTTACCCCAGTCCCCTGAAGCATTGCCTTAACCTGGACAGTCTATCTTTTCAACATGATCAGTTTATAATGCATGATGAATTTTTATGGATGAAAATGTCTTAAATTGCGTTTTGGATGCAGTTCTCAAATATTTGACTCGATATCATTCTGATTGATAAGATTTTATTTCCAAAACAGAGACTTTTTTTTCTGTGTTAGCTTTTTCCTCTGTAGCCAGAGTGTATCTTGAGCGGTCCCACCACTCCACGGGACATTAGGGCCCCAGGGCCCCCAGCTCCACTTCAGGGTCTGTAACCAGCAGGGGGAGCTGTGCACCAATCAAAAGCCTTCTGATGACGTAGTTAAAATAGAAACTGTAAAGTTACATAAAAATTAAAATAACACATAAACCGACATACATTGAGGCAGAGATGTTAAATTATTGCTGATGCAAAATTTCCAATTATCATTTTAATTTTTTGGGTAAATGTCTACTTTTAAAATTTATTTCGTGTCAGTCACGTGTGCCGCCATTTTTAGAATCATTATGACCTTCAAACGCACATAAATGAAATAATTTTATGTGTGTGTTTTCATAAACTGTTTCGTTAAATGTAACAATGTTAAATATCAAGATATCTAATTTCGGTTTGGTCTCTCGACGCATGCACACAACACCTCCACGCCTCATAGGTCGTCGCGAGGGGGACGATCCGTAGGCAGGGCCAGTGTTTCCGTAATGATCATTACACGTTAAGGAAGCAATGTTTGCTTCAGTTCAGCTGCTGTGACGGACTATACCGACTCAGGACGGATTGTTCGCCATTTTTATCCGTCATTTGAGGAATAACACACACATTTAACCATCATAAGGTGTTTCTTTACGCTGACACAGATCTCCACGATGATGGATATGGAGGTGATGCATTCCAGTCAACAGGTAAATGATTTTATAGAAGTCACCACAAGCTGACTGTCATTTGCTCTGAACTTCCTCCCTGAGAGACAGAACTTTTTTGTGTATTTTTGTGATATGAATTATCTTTAAGTGGTGTCGGCTTGTTTCTGTCGTTGTTGTTATAATAAAAGAATAGCTGCTTTATACAAAATACACAGGAAACTAATCTGTACATAAAGGCTGTCCTCTGATCTGCTTTCAGTTCTGCAAGTCATTCACTTGTGACGCTTTTCCTCCACACAGGAAATAAAGTCAAGTTTTAATGAAATGAAAGTTTATTTCAAGGTTTTGACGGGGTATTCTGTGTAATTACATGTTTTTAACCTTACTCTCCACTTTGGTAAACAGACAGAGAAGCTTCTCGAGCCTTTTCCCGTAACTGTCCCCCGCCCCCTCTCTCCTCAAAGCATGTGATACCATATCTGATGTAGACTTGCTTTTAGCCAATAGAATTGTTTTTATAGAGGCTACACCATAGTTTAGGTGTTTTTCTTGTCCTGGAAGGAAAGTTACGTGTAATTTGGACTCTGTTTCACGTGACAGAGCTTCATATTCTGAGTGCTCCAGGGCCAGTGGAAGTACACAGTTGAGTGATGATGAGGGCCTTAAAAAACAGGGCTGTTTTTGTGCATGTGCGGCTGTGTTTCATCATCTATGGTCAAGGGTGCATGTCGACTTGGAGAAGCCACAATAAACCACAGGAGTCAGCTCCCCTTTGAGGCCCTTGGGTTTAGCTGGAGGGAGGTAAATGAACAACCAAAACTTAAGGCACACACACTCTAGTATCACTCCTGAATCACACACTTTGATAATCACACAAACTTTTCCCTTATGACTTGTTTGTGTTTGGGAAATGATGTCTGACTTCTGTTTAAAGTGTATTACATTCCACCAGTATGTTGTTCAGCCTGTATAGCTGTGTATTGTGTGGCAGACTGGTTTAGAAAATGGAATAAAGTTAATGAGCCAGTTTCCTTGTTCTCGTGCCAATTCAGGTCAGGTGACAGCCTTGTTTCTGATACCATCCTGATAACTTGATCTCACACCTACTTTTATACAACCTATTTGCCCCTAATCCAGAGCAAAAGTTATCATTTGATATGTGGCTTTGATTTGGAGGAGTTATATAACAGCAATACTAATCTGTGGCAGTGAAAGGGCAGATTGAACTTTCCCTTCATTGACACACAGACCATATTTAGACATAGGCTTGTTTTTAAGGCACCTGTATGACTTGTTTGATGAGCTTATAAGGTGTGACCAACTGGCAAGAGTGTGGGTTTTTTTGTTTGGAAAACATGAGTGACCTCAAGACGTGCGTACAGACGTCCCACTTAGATATTTTAGGGCACTTCCTCGTTCCTACAGGAGCCATAATGCCTGCTTGTGTTCACACATCTCAGTTGGTGTGTGTGAGTTATAGTAGGCAGCCTTGGTAATGCGTAATCCTTCGGTGGTCATGCCTCTGATGCAACGCTGATGCAAAGAGGGTTAGTGGGTTCTTATTTTGCTGTTCCCTTGCTGGAGTAAAAGTAAATGTGTCAACAATGTCTTAAGCACAAATGGGTGTTCCTTTGCTTTTAGTATCAGGTTGTGATGGCTTTTTCCAAACCACATTTTGTCATTTTGAAGACTGCTTTCCTTTTAGTTTTACATCCTCTTTATTGTGGATTGTTCTGCTTAGTTCTTTGTTTCCCTTCAGCTTTATTTCTGCTTCCTCTTGTCTGCTCAGGCCATATGACTGATTTGCCAGAATTTCTCTATAAGTCATGTTTATACCAGAATCTGAGGAACAAACAAGTCACATGCTACATGCTTGGACATGTTCCTGTGGACTAGTGTCTTTGGTTGATGTAACTTCCTTGGGCCTTGTGAAATGGCTTCCTTCTGTAAATAAGTTCTAGTGCAAGAGCCAGGGAAGAGAGCAGCACAGTTTATCTTCAATCATTATTGTTTATAACTTTGGACTGCAAGAGGAAATCAACAGGAAAGTCTACTAGAATATTCTCAGCTGTTGGTTCTCTGTCTCCTGTATTGACAGCAACACTCAGCTTACATGCGGAAAAAGTTCAAGAAGTTACTTCTGAAGAAAAATGACTTAAATGCCCAGACTATATATAGTTAGTCATTTACTTGAAGACAAAGCAAAATGATCAGATCATGTGATTCTACCCGGAGACAGATGTTTGACCTGCAAATGAAAAGTCAGCTCCACTGAATTTTGTGGACCTGACAAAAACAAAAGGTCACTTGTGCATAAACTTGATTTGAAGGCCTGCTTATTTGTCAGTTTGGATGACTAAAACAAACTCACACCTCTGTGTAATGATATGGGTGATGATTGTTACCTGTCTAAACAGTATCAACTTGATATGTGTCTCTTACTGAAGCATGGTGCCAACATGAAAAAGAGAGGTCTATGAATTATTTATATGCCTTCTCCCTCTTGACATTAGTGCCAGTGTAGCTGTCGGTGTGCAGATAGAGAGGGACAGGGTGTGGCGGGTGCAGCAGCCTCACTTCACAGCAGGGACACTCTTCCTTCACTGTTACACTGCTCCCTCTCTCACTGCAGGACAAGCATGAGCACGGCTCACACCTCCATAAACTGATCCGCTGTTGTCTTTGCAGGACATGAACCTGATTGACATACTGTGGAAGCAGGACATCGATCTGGGTGCCAGGCGTGAGGTGTTTGACTACAACCACCGTCAGAAGGAACATGAGCTGCAGCGACAGAGAGAGCTGGAGGAGGAGAAGAGGCTGGATCAGCTACGCAAGCAGGAGAAGGCCCTGCTGGCACAGCTACAGCTTGACGAGGAGACGGGAGAATACATACCATGCCCGCCGACCAGCGCCCCACTGCAGACGACTGTCACGCCTCTGGAGGTTTCACAGGTACGTGCACGTGGCCATCATTACTCATGTCAGAGGAGGACCACTCCCACTGCTTTCGATAGGCTGCGGCTTCACTGTAGCTAGGTAACCACCTCTTTCTGTGTAATTACAGACACACAGGTGGGTCTGTAGTTTTGCATTGGTGTATTGTGCCTTTGAAACGACTCCACAGAGAGCTGAGCGATGTTAAAATGAAATGCTGTTTTTAATAGAAGCTTCTTCAAAACAGGCGCTAGCTGGTCATGTGAAAGACGTTTTTGAACCTTTTCTTGCAGAATGTCAGCTTCACAGAGGACACAGGGGATGCCATGTCGTTTGATGAGTGCTTGCAGTTGCTGGCAGAGACATTTCCTGTAGAGGAAGCTGAGGTAAGAACATTAAATCATTACCACACATGTGACAACACAGCTTGCAGTTTAACGTGCCTTTTAGCTGAACGCAAACTGCCATATTCTATTTTGCTTAACAGAACTCTTCACTTTGCTTGGACACTGTCGTTGTTTCTGCACCCATGATGTCCCCCGAGCAGCCAGCTCTTGCACCCACCACTCTCTCCCCTCCACCGCCACCACCACCTCAGCAGAAGCTATCCCCAGATCTGGAGCAGGCCTGGATGGAGCTTTGGTCCCTCCCTGAGCTGCAGGTATTATATGTGAACTGTAACGCCTCAGTGGCACAGTGGTCTGCGCTGGTATTTGTTGGAACAAATACCCAAAGAATGCATCAGTGTCAGGAGCCAAGCATTAAAGGGACAAACACCTTTTTGTTTGCTTTACGAGAGCTGGGTCTCCTACATGTGAGGCCAATACACCCGTCTCATTCTGTGCCTGAGTTTCATTGTTGAGACATTTTCCGAGAGTTAGAGTGCGTATTAATCACAATGTGATTCAGTTTTCATGATTAATAGCCAACAGCTTAAGCCAACTGATTAAGAAGAAATCTTGTTGAGCGAGGGTGTGGCTATCCCAAATCCTTTGCTAATGGCAGCAGGCAGACATTTGTACATAGTTTTCTGTCACTGCCTTATCAGTTTTGTTCCAAGCCGGCTGATATTTGCATTCTTTGATGGGTGGAGCTGTGTAGCATATGTAGCCTTGAACTTTCACTCACACGTCAGTGTGGACTGGACTTGTTTCCCAACCGAACAGTTTAACATTTAGCAGCATGGTATTAGTTGCTCCTGCAGGCCTCAGATAAAACTTATACTTTTAGGAGTTCTTTAAGCTACTTAGTGAATGTAATGATTTATGGCACTAGCAAGTTAAAAGATTGGCAGAAGTGAAATTAGCTTGTTCAACAAGAGACAGGAGGCTACCGCCTACTACCAGCATTTTTCCATCAAGTATCGCCTAGTTGCAACAACCGTATCCAAACACAAACCTGTTCTGTGACAACTTGGGGACAGGATAAGGACATACTTTCTCATGTTCAACATACAAAAAGCAAACTAATGTCTGTCTGTTAATGTGTATTTAACATTTGTATTTCCTAATCAGGAGCATGCCAGTTGGATATAACTTGTTTAAAATTGTCATTAAGCTTTTTCACAAGCTTGACATTCATCACAATGTACCACAGATCCGATTTTGGATGCTGCCATCGGTTTATATTTCATCTTATGGTTGTTTAACCAATAACACAAGAACAAAGAGCTGATAAACATCAGAAACTGAAGTTCTTCTCTTATATCATATTAAAGCTGTTGACTTCATCTGTTTTAACATCTCCCTCCTTTTATTTTTTAGCAATGCCTCAATATGCAAATGGAGGACACACTGGAGACCACCACGTACCCTCTTCCAAACAGCCCAGACATACAGAATCCAAACTACTCTTTTTACCCCATGACCAATCCCACAGAGGTGAAGCCAAACAGTGTCAATGTTTGTCCGGCAGAGTATCTGAATACTTTTGATGGCTCTGTTCCAAGTATGGCTCCACCGGACACTCTCAGCCAGATGAAAGCAGAGGCCCCAGAGTTAAATGCTAACTTCAGTGCAGACAGTTTCTGTGACATGTTTTACCCCAACGGCATCCTGGAAGAGAGCAGTGTTCAGCGTGGCCTGGAAGGAAATGAAATGGACCCCATGTCAGATGTTCAAAACAAGCCTCCATTGACACCAATAGACCTGTACAGCCTCTCACCTGGAGATTCATACGAGAGAGGCAAACAAAATTTGACGGCAGAATTGCCAGACTCAGATTCAGGAATCTCTTCAAACACGAGCCCAAATTCGTGTTCTCCAGGGAAGTCTGTTTATGGAGATGGCTCCTTTCTGTACAGTGATTCAGACATGGAGGAGATGGATCATAACCCTGGAAGTGCAGAGTCTGACTATTCAGAAATGTTCTCAATTAACTTCCAACCTGACAACTTTCAGTCCCCTCTTTCTGAATCTGCTGCAACAGGACAGTCACAGCCTCAGCAGGAGAAGAAACCCAAACAACACAAAACAGATCTAGCAGAGGAGAGCGGCCATAACAGTGCTCCCTTCACCAAAGACAAGGGAAAGAAACGATCTGATGTGCGTCTCTCTAGAGACGAGCAGAGGGCCAAAGCCCTCAAGATCCCCTTCACTGTATCCATGATTATTAATCTGCCTGTTGATGATTTCAACGAGTTGATGTCAAAGCACCAATTGAACGAGGCTCAGCTTGCTCTCGTCCGAGACATACGCCGCCGTGGCAAGAACAAAGTGGCTGCTCAGAACTGCCGCAAACGCAAGATGGAGAACATAGTGGGTCTGGAGGGTGACCTGGACTCACTGAAGGAGGAGAAGGAGCGTCTGCTGAGTGAGAAGAGCCAGAATGCTGCAGACCTGAAGGAAATGAAGCAGCAACTCAACAGCTTGTACCTGGAGGTCTTCAGCCTGCTGAGAGACGAGGAGGGGAATTCGTATTCTCCGTCTGACTACTCCCTACAACAGTCGACAAATGGCAGCATCTTCCTCGTTCCTCGTGTTAAAAAGACTTTCATCAAGAGTGAAGATAAACTCTTTTCTCCTTAATAGAATGGTACTGCATACTCATAGTAATACTATGCAATAACTTTGTAGTTGCTCAGCCTTATAGCATTACTCGCTTAGCAGAACTATTGTATAGTTTTTGCGCACTTCTTTTGAATGTAATATTTTTGATATTTTACTTTTGTACTCTGATATCGTCACAGATTCTTTAAACAATATTGTTTGTAAATATAAACATCACTTGCTATTGAGATTGATGACACTGTTACTGTATGTGTGTAAATATATCTATATATATATATATATTGTATATACCATATTTCTGTATTTTAACAATTGTTTCAATCATTATAACTCATATTTAGGGCCCGAGCGACGCGTCCGCCCGCTTCCGGGAGAACCTTGGAATTCCTAATATGTAAAAAAGGCGGCGAAATTGGGGTTAAAAGCGGGGAAAGGGAACTTTTTTTCTCGCGGTGTGATACAGGATGGGGGGGACTGGTGACGCTTTTTAAATAATAAAACGGTGAGTTTTTTACGATGTTAGAACGATCGTTTTAGCATTAGCTTAAAACGATAGCCCCGCCGCCTACTTTCACGTACAAGTCTGAAATTTTTTGGCTACCTCAATCATGCCTCGACCTTCAAAAAATTCTCTTGGGCAAACTCTGAATTTTGCACAGCAAGTTCGGAAATTTGTCCCAAAAGTCGGAATTTGACGATTTTTAGGGATGCATAAACTTGCTTGAACAGGATCCCAAAAACAGTCTAGTCGAAGTTTAAAGAGTACACATATGATGTGTGTCACTGCTAATTTTCAATAATTTTCTAACAATATTAGAAGTCCCCGCACCGGTGGTCTCCCGCGGTTTTTTTAAGAAAAATTTACATGCTCCGATTTGTATGAAATTTTTTGGGCACGTTTATCACTCCAAGACCTTCATAAAAATGTAAAATGTTAAGGTAAAACAATAATTTAAAGTTCTGAAATTTTACGTCAAAGTTAGAATTTTTGCGCTAGCATGGTACGAACTTTTTCGAACTTGTCCTACAGTTTTTTTCTGATTATCTCCAAATTGGACAGGTGCATACTGGACCCACTGATGATCAAAAGTTATTGAAGGATTGTTATAATATTGATGGGCGTGGCCACTAGGGGCGCCAAAAGTTGACCATTTTTCAGAAGCACAAAAACCTTAATAACTTTCTCATACAAAGTCAGATCCTGACCAAACCTCTCACACATGTTCACTGTCCCAGCCTGAGTGCAGCCATATGGCTTTTATTCACGTGAAGTAAGGCGCCCCCTATTGGCAACAGGAAATCAAGTGTTTTACTCTGTGACCCATAGCTCCTCCCCCTTTGATCTTTTTTTAAAAACAACTGCACAGAAACATCACAAACATCTTCAACAAGCACCATATATAAGGTCAAGTTCCTATTTTGAATGATGAGTCTTTAGTGTTGTGTCAAAGTCAACCCAAAATTTACCATTTTCTCACAAACACAAAACCCTTAATAACTTTCCCGTACAAAGTCAGATCCTGACCAAAACTCACACACATGTTCACTGTCCCAGCCTGAGCACAGCCATATGGGTTTTATTCACGCAAAGTAAGGCTCCCCCTATTGGCAACAGGAAATCAAGTGTTTTATGCTGTGACCCATAGCTCCTCCCCCTTTGATCTTTTTTTGAAAACAATTGCACAGAAACATCAAAAACATCTTCAACAAGCACCATATATAAGGTCAAGTTCCTATTTTGAATGATGAGTCTCCAGTTTAGTGTCAAAGTCTGAAGTGACTTCATGAAACAAGGACTCCTGATAACTCCCTGATTTTTAGCCTAATCTCCTTCAAATTTCATTTAAACTGTCATGATCCATCCCTGGACACACCCTCAAACTGAGAGGATAAAACTGTACGTCTTAAAGATTTTTAATAATGCATTTTTTCCAAGTTTTCAGCTGACAAAACTCTGCACCCTGCAAAAATAATCATTTCACTCCAGCATTAATGGTCATTTGGCTCCATCTAGTGGCCAGACTTTACTTTTAGGTGGTCTGTGTGAGTTTGGCCACTAGATGGAGTCAAATGACCATTTTTGCTGTGTGATATCTTTCAGTTCTGTCATTGTGACACTCATTTTTAGAGCAGCAGGAGGCTCACGACACTCGTACGTCGGTAAACTACAACTATAATATAAACTTTAAAGATTTTGTAGAAGTTGTTCGAGTCAATTAATCCAGTTCAAAGACAAAACTTACTACAAAGAGAACACTTCACAGTTTCAGACTTCACCAAAGTACTTGGTGTCTGACAGTTATTCGCCCTGAATTTTAGCCTAATCTTTTTCAGATTTCATACAAATTGTCATGATCCATCCTTTGACACACCCTCATACTGAGAGGATAAAGGACTCCTGATAACTCCCTGAAAAAATCGGATTAGAGGAGGTTTAAAGTAAATTTGACAGTACTAGGTAGGGACCTGTGTGGGAGTTTGACTCTCCTATTTTGACATGCAGAATTTCTAAAAATTATTACGTAAAAAAGGTTCAAAAGTCGACTGTTTTGAGACGTGGGACGAAAAATAATCATTTCACTCCAGCATTAATGGTCATTTGGCTCCATCTAGTGGCCAGGCTTTACTTTTAGGTGGTCTGTGTGAGTTTGGCCACTAGATGGAGTCAAATGACCATTTTTGCCGTGTGATTTCTTTCAGTTCTGACATTGTGACACTCATTTTTAGAGCAGCAGGAGGCTGTGCTGTGAGCATGCAGCCATTTGATGTTGATATTATATTTGAAATTTCTAAAACATCTTCAACAAGCTCAGTTAATTAGGTCAAGCTTCTGTTTTGACTGATGTTTCTCTTGTAAAGTGTCAAAGTCTGAAGTGGTTTCATGAACCACAGACTCTCAATAAGCCCCTGAATTTTAGCCAAATCTTGTTCAGATTTCATTCAAACTGTCAAAATCCATCCCTGGACACACCCTCATACTGAGAGGATTAAACTCTTTGTCTTATGGATTTTTAATCATTTCTTTTTTCTAATTTTCAGGCCAATCAAACTCTGCAACCTGTGAAAATGATCATTTTGCTCCAACAAAAATGGGTTTTAGCCAAACTGTGGCCAAACTGAATCTTTGGGTAGTCTGTGTGAGTTTGGCCACCAGATGGAGCCAAATGACCATTTTTGCTGTGTGACCTATTTTCAGTGCACAGGGAGGCTTCTTGAAGAAACATGAGAGCAGACAGAGGAATGTGCTGTGGCCATGCAGCTCTCTTGTCATCATTCTATTTCAGCTGAACCCTGAAACACATGAGCAGGGGTCTGCAACCTTTAAGGAGCCATTTTTCTTTATTTCACATGGATCAAGGTCATTCCACAGCCACAAAAATCTTCACTATAAAAGCAATAAAATGTTAAAATTTGACACAGAGAGTAACTGTATTTAAAAGTAGAGCCACATGCAGGAAAGAACCCGGGAGCGAGGGTACACCGACTGACTCTTGCTAACGTCGTACAAGTCTGTACGTGTGTCCAGCTGCGAAAAATTTTAATTTCGGCGTTCGCCGCTCCTCGCCCCTCAGCGAGAGCACGCCAACAGGCTCGCGTACGAGCCTGCTCGCGTGCACTCGCTCCCGGCGTGTATCGCCGCTTGCGGCTTTAATTTTAATTTATAACTGTCCCTGTATGATTTGCTGCCCAAGTTCTTTTTTAAATCTTGACTTCTCTGCTTTTAAATAAAGAATTCATAGTATAGACATACAGCCTCCTGTTTTCTGAGAACAGAACATTATGTGGTGTACTCTGGTCTGCAACAGATTGATGCCAGATGGATGTATAGTCGAAGGAATGATTACATAACCTACCACATGTTCAAGTCAGTTCTTGACGTGAAAGCGCCTTGAAAGCAGCAAATGAAAGGAATATTGTACCGAAACAAGAGGGTTATTGGCTTAACCGTTTTATAATCTGCTTGTCTTTTATTGGACCACACTTGTTTGTATAGTAACCCAAATCTTTTAATACAGTAAACCTCCAGTCGCAAAAGAAACCCCACCCACAGCGCTCATTATGTTACACAACAAAGGGTACAATTGTGGAGTATGCTCAGTATAAACCATGCATGACAACGCCTCAATGGTCCACCAGGCAAGCATATACAAAAAGTAAAGCCCTACGCAATGAGTATGTGCTCCATCTGCACGTTCACATACAAACACTGCTTTTGATCGCAGAGCTGCTTTTCTGCTCTTATGACAGACTAAACTGAGGAGAGGGAAGATACACTCAAAGAGGTCACTGAATCAAATAAATTGAACACAAACCTTTTAACATCGAGAACTGTTTACATTAAAGACATTTTCTCCTCCACAAATGATCTTTTCAGAAACAGACCAATCAAGTCATGGGAAATGTTTTTATTAAAGAGCACAGGTTACATTTTACATTTACACAAATTCACTTTGTGGCCAACATAGCTCAGTAATACTCGTGTGCTTTCACCCAGCAGACCTTTTTTTTAATATCGAGGTTGGTCAATCCACATTCCTCTGTAGAAACACTACCCTTCATCTGATGGAAGAATAAGAGCTCGCATTGTTTTCCTTTGAGTGATTTCACAACGTAATACTGTAGGTGTGCATTATGTTTTATTACCTGAAAGTATTAAATTACTTACACATCCTTAGATGCAGTCATTACAATCTAACGTAAATCTAACAGACATTTTAAAGCAAGAGTAAAATTTTCCAAAGAAGGCTTATTCTGAAGTCAGTTCCTGGTCTTCCAGTCACAGATGATATGTGCTGACAACTAATGGAAAGCATTGCCAAATATACTCGGTATAATATACTTTTGACTCACTGCTGGTTTGTGAGTGGGTTATAACTTTTTGTTTCCTTTGTGTCATTTGGCTGCCTGTCATATAAAATATTTTGAAAAAACGGTACATTTCACTTGGGGAATGTAAGTGCCTTATTCATGGCTTTGAAAATAGCCTTTCAAAATTGCTAAGTACCTGTCCTTTCTGTACCTTATGGGAACTTAACACTATTACTTGTTAAATGACTCATTTTCAGACATAACCCTCCAGTAAGTCTAACATGTTTCAAAACATTGTAACTAACTGATAGCTTAGCATTGGCATTAGCATCTGGCACTTGCAGACTATTTTGCAGTCCATAACATCCTGCTGCACATTCTACTTTCAAAGTGCCCTAAACGTTTTTCCATTTTTGGACACTATGAGAGGTATGAGAACAATACTTTTATTTAAAACTAGAGTTACATTTTTAAGTGGTGGTGTTGTCACACTGGAATAAATACTAAAAAAGTGCCATTCAAACCACCCAGCCGAACTATGTAAACAGAAATGTATCCACACATTTCAAATATAGCTCAAATCACCCCTTACACACTTTTCATTCTTATTAAAGACAGATTAGTTCCCATATTTTTTAAAATTAGACTGGTCATCAT
The DNA here is from genome assembly GCA_008086565.1 of Thalassoma bifasciatum. Lineage (NCBI taxonomy): Eukaryota > Metazoa > Chordata > Actinopteri > Labriformes > Labridae > Thalassoma > Thalassoma bifasciatum. The sequence goes on from RPOG01000098.1 coordinate 72,129, forward strand.
GTGCATGTACAGGTAGTGAGAATTCCCAACATATTTTACCTCAAGATGCAGCTTACTAAACACCCAGGTGAAGGTCTCAGGGAGATTGAGGTCGAAGTGGATCTGGGTTTACCTTCCAAAGAACCTACGCATCTTGTATAATCACCATGTGCACTTTTAGATTAACAAAATGAGCAGCCTTGTATAATATTTTGAAAAAGTCTTACCCATCCAGAACCCTCCATGTTATCAGGTCTTTACAGATTTTCAGCAAGAAGAGAATGCCTCTTTCCACATCTGCAAATCAAGCAAAGTGGTTACTCTTACCTGCTCCATCTTCTCAAGTCAGCTGTCAGTGAAATACTCACTCCCTTTTCTTGTTAATGTCTGAAATCTAGCACCTGCGGGTAAAACTGCAGTATCTCTGACTCAACAGGATATCCAGTGTGTCCAGGAACTAGTCTTTCTTCGCTAGCACCAGCTGCTGGAGGGTATAGCTAGCCTTGAAAATGAGTGATAGATGCTCACTATCAGGAACGACACTGCAAGCTTCCTTCCAATGGCGTTGTGCTCGATGCTGCCTTCTCCCTTCTCTCTCAAAATGCTGACTGGTCCACTGTGCTGGGGCTGAAGACGTCCTGTCTGACAGTCATCTGCAATCTTCCACACTAGCGATGCGAACTGCAGGAACTTGTGGCTGAAATAATCCTACATGCTCAACACTGGCATATGTGGTGTTTGGGCCCCTGCCCTAGGACTACACAAACCTCTCTTGTAATGGTTGGAGTACAGACAGTGAATGCACTATTTCCACTCAAGGATATGTTAAAGTAATTCTCCATAAAGACAAAAATTTAGACTATGTGAGTTTCTTAACTCCACATTCACAAAAAGCAGGCAACAGATGAATAAATAACTCATTTCATCTCTTTCTGACCCAATGATGCACTGAACTTCATGTTACTTTACTACACAATTTTATTCGGTCTTTTTCGACTAATCAAAATATTCGGAACAATCTAGAGTTTGTTTTCTGGGAACAAGAAGAGTGAGGGATTCCCTAAATTCTTTATCCAGGCGGCTTATAGCTTTTCACACCTGTACTATGAGAGATTTACATAATGTGCTTAACATACAAAATCATAGTACATTTGACACTTGCAATTGAGCAATCATAATAATGTCAAAAAAGAAAAAAATGTGTAACTCTAGTTCATCCGAGGGCCTGATATAACTATCCTATATGACACAGCCGGTTAAAAGACAAAATATTAATTGACCAGCACAAAACTAACCAATATAAAAAAAGAAAAATGAACATATTAAGAACTGACTTAAGATAAAAAAAAAAAACAATTTACTCTTTACCCCTGATACCATAGGCACAATACACACACTTCAGACGCACAAAAGGAAAATTTTCTTCAAAGGGAAACAACTATCACAATTAGGGAAGGGTATCATCTGCACTCATGTCTTGTGTTTACAGTCCTTCTTCCATTTAGCTGCAGTAAAAGTCTGACTCGTGTGTTCCTCTAATGCTTTCAGATGACTGCCTCAAAGTAACCTGCAGCTTTCCTGACAACTCCTTTGCTCACCTCCTCGCCTCTGCTGCTAAGAACTGAAGCCTGTTGAATGGATACAGGATAGAACAAATAGTTATTCTGCACTTTCATGAGCTCACTCTGTACTGTGCTCTGAGGGTGGCGGAAAACTGAATGCAACTTACCAAAACATGTAACTTTTAATATCGTCGGGAGCTGTAGCCTCCTCCGCCGCCGCCACCACCTCCTCCAGAGCTGTAGCCACCTCCTGTCAAACATATTGCCGCATTATTTCATTTAATATATTTTTTCAAAGTCTGATTAACACTTTCTTTGGATCGAGGGGACAACTTACCACCATAGGGTCCCCCTGAGTTTCTGCCACTGTAGTTGTTTCCCTTCATGGGCCCAAAGCCGGACTGGTGTCCACCATAATTTCCAAAATCATTGTAATTTCCACCTCCACCATATCCTGAAGACAATAGGTTGAGTTTTAAGCCAAGCCTTGATTTCAGGCGTCTAAAATTCAAAGCTTTCAGTTGTTGACTTTCACCACTTCAGCTTTATTTCTGTCATTAAAGTTGTTACCTCCACCATTTCCTCCATATCCTCCGTCACAGCTGCCACCAAATCCCCCACCCTGGTTCCCAAACCCTGGACCACCACCTCCATAGCCCCCACCTCTGCCTCCTCCGTAACCTGGTCCTCCGCCATAGTTACCTCCTGGACCTGTGACAGAGAAACATGGGGGCAACTTTATATAACTTTATTTGTCACACAGTTGTGAGGCATTTTCTAAAGACACAACACTGATGTTGTTTGAGCCAGCAGAAATAATGAACCCACTAGTCACATGGCCGCAGGATGGTCCATGTGACTAGTGGTGGCAAACTGTTATATATAGTTAAGAAAAGCTCACCATTGTCAAAATCATCCCCATAACCACCTCGTCCACCGTAGCCACCTAAAAAACAAAGATGACATATTAGATGAAACTGGAACTCATTTGTTTACTACTGCAGTAACGGGAACATGTCAACTGATGAACAATCTCTCTCTGTACTGGCCTTCTGCTACACTTTGGTAGATTTTTAAATGCACAGAAATAAGCAAATATATTTTAAAACACTGGCCTGTTCTCGGTTGGAGAAATAATCACACTTCTTCACTGACACTGTGACTCTGAATTCTGTTTCTAATACCTCTGATTTTCAGTGCCTGCTTGTTTTTTGTGTCTTTTTGAGTTAGTTCCTGGGTTATAGTCACTGCTGTTGTTAAACAACAGCTCATGGTTAAACTCTTAAATTTAGGAGATACTACTTCAAACTTTTGGAGTCAAGCTTCAATTTATTCAGTTTTATACTCTTACACACACAAAACAGATCTGTACAGCAAAAAGAGGGTTCAACTTGATTGGACCAGTATTGCGCACCATGTTGATGATGACAAGCAAATACAAACAAGAAAAGTATGTACAATGTAAAAAAAAAAGCAACTTACCACGGCTACCATAGCTGCCACCACCTCCAAAATTACCACCCCTCCCCATGAAGTTTCCAGATCCTCCCCCCCTGCCTGAAGTGGAAAGAGATATCATTAAACAGATGTTCAAGACAATTATGACCCAAATGTTGCATACAATATAAAACTATGGCAACTGCGCACTATCATTTCGACATGAGATGGTGTACTTACCCCTGTTGGTGGACATAGCACTCATTTCCTGTTTAGACAGAGCTTTCCTGACCTCACAATTGTGGAAGTTGATAGTGTGGAATTTTTGGGCTGGAAGGAAAACAGGACAGAAATTTACATTAATCATACCATTACTTGATGTTTATCGGTAGTCGGATTAAGTCTGAAAGTCTACACATCCACATACCGACAATTTTGTCGACAGTGTCGTGGTCATCAAATGAGACGAAGCAGAAACCTCTCTTCTTGCCGGTGGAGCGCTCTTGCATGATGTCAATGCATTCAATCTTTCCATATTTCTCAAAATACTCCCTGATGTGGTACTCTTCAGTGTCCTCTTTGATTCCACCAACAAATATCTTTTTCACTGTTAGATGGGCGCCTGGTTTACTTGAGTCCTGAAACAGAGCACATCACTGTGCTTACACCAAACAATAACAGTGCGGTAGAATATGCCGTCTGGTCTGGGATTTGTTTACCTCTCTGGACACGGCCCTCTTGGGCTCAACAACACGCCCGTCTACCTTATGAGGACGAGACTTCATGGCCTCATCAACTTCCCCTACTGATGAGTATGTTACAAAGCCAAACCCTCTTGATCGCTTACTGTTGGGGTCCCTCATCACCTGGAAACAACAAAATGATGCACTTTGTCAAAGAACAATAACATGTATCTTGCAAGAAATTTTTCTATATCATTACTGTTTAAGACCATGGCTAAAATAACACACACATACCACACAATCCGTAAGAGTACCCCATTGTTCAAAATGGGCCCGTAAACTCTCCTCTGTGGTTTCAAAGCTCAAACCCCCAATGAACAACTTTCGAAGCTGCTCAGGCTCTTTGGAGCCATGGTCGTGATCATGGTCCTGTGAAAATGATGACAGGAAATCAAACGTTGCTACAGTTTGAAAAATATATATATCACATAGATGCATAGCAAGTGTGGAGGGTTTTATGCTCATTTCCGTCACGACACATTTCTTTTGATGCTACAGCTGTTGTTTTTCAGTCTGTGAAGCACTGTAATTGTTCTGAGTGTGAACAGCGCTTCATAACAAACGTAGCTGACTTCGTCACACAAATATTTTTAGATAAACCTTACCAACAGGCACAGCAGGACACAATATTACACTGCTCATAGGCATCCTATTTTACCAGGTTAAATGTTACTGTGCATCAAATTAGACTAAATGTTAAATCAATGCACTGAAAAATAGAGACGGCTCCATTTTATGTATGATATCTTTATGAAAATTGATAGCCTGGGGCGACAGGTCGGGGCCTACTGTTAGCTTTAGCTGCTAGCGTTAGCACACAGCTCTGTAGCAGCGCAGTTTGGGCTTTCACTTTAATTCCGTTACGAGTTTGCAACCTCTAATAGAGCATTTATAACAAATGACATTTTAATTTGCATCCTAGCAGATACCAAACTGAGCGAGAAACACTTCACGAAGGCGGTGCTCTGCTCACAGTGAGCCTGTTGTAGCATTGATCACCGTTAGCCAGGCTGCAGTGTTGGTCAGTGCGAACAGCGCAGGATGATGAGACTCGGAGAAACAACGATTTACTAAAAAACTCAATGCATTCCTTCCCTTTTCATAAAACTGAATCAGCACGAAGCTGCTACAATGATGCACGTCAAGTATCACCATTTTCAATTTGCAACATTTCAGATCACCTCACCTCCATTTTGCAGATGTCCACAGACGTACAACTGAGCACGTCACGTGACCGGGATGTCGCTGGTTTGTTGGCGTTCGTCTGTGTACAGTCTATGGTGCTGTTTACAGTTCATCAGGGCATTTAATTAGCATTTTCCCTGATATGACAAAAAGAGGACATGCACACGTATTTCAAATGTTTTGTTAATTTTAGCGCATGTGATATTTTATGCTTTGCTTCGTGCAATGAGTACAGGGCACTGCGCCACCTGCTGGTTACACTAAAAGTCAGTCAGACAGGCACAGCTCTTGGCGCAGGTCGTTGTATGAAATAGAGCCCAAATTATTATGACATTATATAAAGAATTAAGATAAGCATCAACATAACTCGACTTAAATCTTCTGGCATGATTAAATATTGGTCTGTAGTACAGTACATCTTTTAAAACTCACTGTAAGGGATTATTTTAACAACAAAAAAGAACAACTTATTGAGATGCATGAGTGAGCACTAGTCAGGAAGAACTATACAAGATCAAAAATTTTAGGAAGAAATCTGCTGTTCCAGCCCTACTGCCAACCAATCATTTAACATGAATGCATAAAGGCTTAATGTTTTTTGTGCAAACTTTGTTATTTTGCTTGAATAATACAGTTTGGTAGAATTTTTTTGTTTTCAGCAGTTTCTATTAAACATTTTAAACAAATACACACACAAAAGGCAAGGACATACACACAACAACAATGAATTCACACTGTTTACCCCAGACTTAATATCTGTCCTCATACTCAGTTGAGGGAAGTAAATCTGGCCACAGAATTGACCCCCCCCCCAAGCTGCAAACACAGGCAGTCAAGCTGTGTAGCGGACCCATGTGAGAATACATTGGTCAAGTTTTCACCACAAGTAACATGTTACTTTTTCAGATGCTACCAGTTGAGCAATGGTTGTTGCCTCTTCTTCATAATGAGGGGAGTGTTCCCTTCTCCAACTTTTCTGGTACTAAATGAAATTTGTTGTAAATGCATCTAACACTCCTCTAAAGACGTTACATCGGTTAAAAATAAAGGTAAAATTTACAATGATCGCAGTAAGAACTTTGAGTCTTGGTTGCAGATTATTCTTTTGGACTTCAGTGAGAACTGTTGCTGTGCAAGTATGTTTATTATTACAGCCACTGTGGAAATCCCAACAAGCACAATTTGATCTGTAAAGTTCTGGTTTCTAACTATTTTGGTAAGAAACACAGCAATTTTCTTTGCATATGTAAAACAGAAGGTGTGTTCTGATTTTCACTGAGTATAAGCAAAAAATTAGGGTTACTTCTGTGTCCATAAAAAAATCATTATCTGTGCTGCAGATAAGGACCGAGACTGTCACAAAGCTGATCATAAAGACAAGTACAATAAAACACACCTCAGACAGGAAAATTGCAACCATGCATTAAGTACTTTGCAGAAAGACACTCAAAAAGATATTGTGTTTGCTTTAGCACCATCAACTGTGGGGTCTCAAAGTGAGAGCACCTGCATGGTAAAATGGGGAATAATCTCATCATCGTGTCTTTAACACATCCATTCAGCACAGCGTATATTGATATAATATTTCTGATTAAGCAGCAATTTCTCGGGCGATGTGGCTTCATAGCATGGATAAAAATATAACAAGACAGATCTCTTTGACAGGAATACTTGATTAGTTGAGTATGATCTATGAGCCAGATGCTACTGAGCCTTGTTGAAGCTGACCAGCATCTCCAAATATATGACTGTTTTATGGTTTAGACAATGTCTGTCATTAACTTTATTGTAGTGTGTGAGGAAAATACAGCCCCAATAAAAAGGGTAATGTTTTTCTGGCACTATTAATGATGAGTATTTATGATCAGTCCATAGTTCAAATTCTTCCGACAGTCAGTATTTGGGGCCTTTGATTCTGCTGTAGTTACAGAATTTGCTCTTCGTCTTTTGTTTAGAAATTGTTCAGACTCAACATTCTCGACAGATATTTCTACTCCAGAGTTTTCTTTCAGCATTCATTCCCTAATTTGATGAATAAATTGAAAGCAAATTCTATAAACTCTTCATCATTAAGAAACAATGTCAACATCTTTAGATTTAAAGCAGCTTATGCTACAAAAAGCTGTCAGTTATAACAGAAGATCATATTTTTTTCTTTATTTTTATTAACTTAATCATCAGAGCATTAAAATCAGGTAATAATACAAGCCAGCAATTGAATGCATTCACATTATCATATAATTATCATATATACTTTCAGGTATGAGGTTTTGTCTTGAGCTTATGTCTTATTGTGTTTTGTAAAACTGGTGTTTGTTAAGCTTCACACTTTCAAAACACTACTTTTTTTCAACATTAATCTGATGTTTTTATTTTTTAGTCATAATTTTGCAAACTTTCTATCTGTACCTCTTGAACGAAGAGCTAAAATCCGCATCGTTGACAAATAAACATATCTATTGAAAATTCACTGCTTGGCTGTAAGGCAAACAAGACAACAGCCATTATACTCTGAGTAACTCTACAAAAAGCAAAACAAAGGACTGCACACGTGGTAGTGCATCACTAATAATCATACTGCTTGTTATGTATTTCAGTTTACTGTGTTAAAGATGTGGTTGTGGTATTCCTGCTGCTGCAATGGACCTGATTTCTTCTTCCACTGCTCTCAGTTGTATTCAGTGTTTCTGTGGTTATAGATCAGAAGCACATCATTGTGTTGTGTATGTGTTGCAGCCTGATTCCAGCATGAATGTGATCACAGTACTTTCCCCACTGCTAAGAATACTCTCAGTTGAATTACTTTCAGTAGATGAAGACCTGTTTTATGCAAACTGGGTTGTAAATGATCCATATATGTTTTGTAATCCTGCACTCGTTTGCAACCCCTTGGGGATGAAGAAAGTGCAAAGCTTGCCACAAGGTGTTGTTGCACTTTGTGGTGTGTTACATGTTGCGCATTATCACACCCGACTCTGACCTTTGCCCACTTTGAACAAATGCTCAGCAATCACCACTGTAGGCCTGATAAATAATCTTATAATTGAGGAGTACATCTCAGATTTGCAGGGAGGAGCTGAGCCGAATGTGAACCGTACAGTATCAGCCTCTCACAGCTGCGGTTTGATGGATGCTCTGTGTACACCTCCTCGCCCCGACGCCAGGACAACATGTTTGTTTGGTTGTTGATCACACCCCTCAGTCTTTGTACCTAACTGCCCCCTGACACAGAGATATATCACAGGTCCCACACACTGCTACCTGCCAGGGACTTCTCTATCCTCTGCACTCATGTGTGTGTCTGCTTTGTCCTCTCAACCTGCAAGAGTATGAGCTTCTGATTGAATCCTCACTGCTTTGTATGCTACCAGTTACGTCCTGTGTTACAGAACTGAGATTTAAATGCAATTAGTAACTCATTTACACCAAATGGAGTAAAAAATTCATAAAGACCCCCATAAAAAGGTCCCAGTCTTATCTGATTTACCATGCAACTCCACAATCCCAATCTTGATTGTAATTTTTCTGTGACAAATGAGTGATATAACAGACCCTGAAATAGAGGGGGATGACATCCCGTTGTGGACTAAAAGGCAGCACTTAGAAGCACGATTAAATAATTAATACAGCTTTTATACCCATTTTTTACACCTCCAAATTATGGTTCCCCATATATCTGAGACGCAGCGGCCGGAGAAGACCATGTCAGCAAAAATTTCATGTACAGTAAATCTTTGTGAGGGTGGAGCCAGGGGGCTGCAAATCATCTGTGTGGTGAGGGATGACATGGATGTAACCTTTCCCCCCTTTTTATTCTCATCAGGTGGCACAAAAGCACACGCACATGCACGCACACTTATCAAATTGTAGTCTTTTGACCTTTGTATCACTTTAATTTGATTGTATCTGTAGGATTGCTGCACAAGTAGTGTTTTAACATTGTTTCACAGGATAACACCAAACAGTAGATGGCACTATAATGATGCACAGACAGAATCCCTGTGTAAAACATTGGCAGAATCTGCAGGATTCCCATTTCACCTAATCTACCTTTGATATTGTAATAACAAAAAAGTCCTTGCATGAATTTACTAATATAAGGCTTGCAATGTGCAGCAATAAAATAACAGCTCCTCTAGTGTTGTCTTCCTCTACCATTCCTCAGTCATGTTTCTCCAGTGTCCTCTAGATGGCACCATGGTCCATGAAAAGAGGGGCATCTTATTTTGAAATCACATCACCTTGTAAATGTCAAGCAATATTCCTCAGCACTAAATTATTATTTTTCCCTTGTGTCACATGTCTCTCTACTTGATTATCTGCAATCATCTCCAAATCTTAATCATATTTGTTTCCCCTAATTAATGCAATTATGTGGAACACATTTTTATTATTTGGCGATTAGATTTGGCATAGCACAGACAAAGTTTATTAGGAGGACTGATGAGTCACTCAAAGTTTTACATTCTTAGTTTGCAGCAGCTGTATTTCCCCCTTTTTTAATATCCTGCAAATCTCTCTGCCCCTCTCACACTCTAACCCTGACCGTCTGCGCTTTTGGGCCGTTAAGGTTGACCTTGTCCTGAGAAAGCATAGACTTGGCTCCATTCCTCCATTAGGGAAGCCTGCTTGCATTAACCTAGGTTTTTTTCATGCAGACGGACATACGCAAGTGGAAACAGTGAGGAAATGGAGATTCAGAGCAGGGAAACCAGGGAGTCAATTTAGTCAGTGTCTACTACCTTTTCGCATGCAAGTACAAAGCCAATCTCACACGTCGGTGCTGACGAGAATCTCTCTCTGAGGAATTTAGGGAAAGAACAATTCCCCACATCTGTTTCCTGTTCACTTGCATGGAGGAAATTGGGTGTAAATCACACCAAATATAAATAGAATCAGCATTCAATTTACAGGAGCTAAAGTTGGGTATAGTGGCCTTGAGTTTTCTGCTTTGTGTCATTGAAATGTTTCTGTATCTGCTGTGAGAGTTGAAGCACAGACAGACATTTCACTGATATGGATTCATCAAACTCATTTTATATATTTCTTTAAAGCAAAACAAGAGAGAGTGATATGTTCATATGCCACAAAGTCACTTTTTGTTATAAAAAAGCAAATAAAGAACAATAGAACAACCCAGTATCTTAAGGAAAATAGTTATTTGTTGACCCTCTAAAAAGTATCTTGGCTGTGTAGTTCAACTAAATAATGAACAGCAAAATGATTTAAAGAGGGATTTTAGTCCAGTCATACAAGTTATGATCCTCTGCAGTTTTAAATCACTTAGAGAGGTAGAAACTATATTCAGTGTTTACTTAATTTCGTAATTGTTTGCAGAGCACACAAAACACAAGTGAATTACAATAAGACAGTTAAAACTGTCCAGTGAGAAAATATATTATTGCATCAAGATTAAAAATTATATGAATGGACGAGACACCATCAAAACATGAGCACGTTTTACTCTAAGGTCAATACTGTATTTACTTAAAGTCTCTGCTTTGTCTGCACACATGATAACAAGGCCAATATCCTGTGATATTTCTGTTTAAGCTGACTGTGATGTGTGTCTGTCATATTTTATCATCCTTAGAAATATTTCAAATAAAAGAGCACAAGATTCTTTGTCTGTGGGATTCACCAAAATGATAAAACAAAAGTAACTTGTATATTTGACTGGGCAGACAAAGATTTGAGAGCAGGCGCAGATCAGGAGGGTCTTGCAGACTTTACTCCATCTCCAGTAAATGGATAGATAAAGATTCTCCTTATGCTCTCTGGTACAAATAAAGTGTTAAGCTGTTTGTGTCATCAGTCTTTTTGGAAGGATTAATGTGTTGACAGGATTCAAAGTTTCTGTGTGATGAGGTCTAAAGGAAAAAAAGTCCCCAGTCTACAGCTGTTTACTGTTTTTGGTTTTTAAGCCTTTGACTCTGGCCTTGGTTTCTGCTTCAAGTGTGAAACAGAGAGAGGAGGGGTGATTATACTCAGAAACAGTCCAAAGCATTGGCCTATTGATGTCCAGAGAAGAGACGCAGATAGTGGGGTGTAATAAAAACCTTTATTTACAGCTCCTTGGCGGAGAGCAACAGAGGAGTGCTGCGTTTCCCTCTGGCACTAATTGACTGCCTGCAGCAGGAGAAACATAGACTCTCACCCCTCGCTCTCAAATGTAATAATAACCACTATGCTTTCCCTCAGTGTACTTACAAAGTCACCCTCCTCTACGGCTATTGTAAAAGAGTATTCATTTTAGATTGTCTAATAAAATGAAGATTTGGGGACTGCATTTTGGTGCTTTACCCTGCGTGGCTGCTCCCTATTAAACGCTGTGAGGTTGTGGTGGCTGTTGTGTTGTGTGCGGTCCATTCAGAGTGTGTCCTCTCTTCCTGGGTGAGAAAACCAAAGGAGGTGGGGTTGGTGTGGGAGGCGAGGGAAAACCTTGTCTCCCCGTCTTCTAATTTTTGTGTACGGGCAACAAACGACCACAAAAGTGCTGCTTTAACAGTTTTTCTGAGGCCCCGACGTTGAGCTCCCGGCAGAACGAGACAAAGGAATGGCGGGATGATGAAGTCCCAAGCAGTGCGGGGCAGGTGTTTCCTTGCTCTCCTGGGAGCTGGGTAGTACACCTGCCCACTACTAACCCACGGTGATGGATCGATGAGGCAGTAACTGACTCAGCACTTCAAGAGCTCTACCTGGGATTAGAGCACAGAGGAGCTGATTGAAACACACTGTCATCCCACAAACAATAACACACATCCATCTTGGCAGGCCGGCTCCTCTCCTCTCCCCTGTGCTTTACTCTCACTGAGAATGATTGCACTGTTGATGATGAGAGGAGCAATCCATGAGAAGAGAGGCAATGGCTAAATTTGTGCAGACATGATGTCTAATGGCACCACTTGGATACAGTAAACACTATCTGCATCACTATGAGGCAGCTGAGTTATGACCTCCACACCTGCTGATCCAATATTGGTTTACACGCACAAACACACACTTAAATACACACAAATAACCCCACATATGGACTTATAAAGCATGAAAAGTACAAATAGTTATACAGACACATGGAAACATATTTCAAAGTGCACAGACAGTCAAATAAGCATATTTCTGCAGTGTTTTGTATCAGATGATATTCCATTTAAAGAAGAATAAGTGTGCGGCCTGCGAGGTCCCAGGAGTCAGTGACTAATGTTGTATAATAGCTGGTGCTGGCACAGGTCATTTTGCAAGAAGACCTAAGCAAATCCTCAACGGGCTTTTATCCAGTTATAGAAATCAGTGCAATTTAATGCATATTTTAGTCTTTATAGAGATCAATTTTCATCTCATCAAACACCCGAGGATATCACCAAAAAGAAATTACTAACCAAGGGATAAAGATAGCAAAAAAGTGCTTTTTCAGTAATTCAGGGAGCTTCTCCAGTGGCTACTATTTGCGAAATACTCCCAGAGAGCAAAATAGGAAGTAAACACAACAGTTCCCTAAGTCTTAGATGTTTGCATAGGCTTCAGGCAAACTGCAAGGGATGAATTTGCTGGTATTGATGTTTATCTTTTCTCTCTCTTTTCCATTAATCAGAATTGCATTGAATGCAGAGCGAACTTGCATTTTTAGCAGTCACATGTATACTGTGGTCTATTTAAAGGCCTGTAGATGCATTGATAAATGAATTGCATGCAATGCTCTGTCAGAACTTTGGAGGGAGCCTTTGGCATGAGGTTGAACCTGATCTGAAAGACCCTACTCTTTTCTAATGCAAATATTTTGACATCTAGACTGAGAAGCTACTTCTCAGTGTGACTCTGACATGCATATTGTCGTATATATGGAGAATACTAAAGATATGGCACCTTATAGATGATTGAGGAAAATTATAGGTCTTGCATGAGGAGAATGTTTAATTTCAAGAGGAAGACTCTTTTCGGTGTAACTTTTTGTATTTGATGATTTTTCACAGTAATTGCATGCAGAGAAATGCCCGTAGCTCCACATGAAAAAAAAAATCTCGGCATTGATTTAGAGTGAACAGTGGTAAGTTTGTTTAAGAGTAAATGACGTGAGGCCTAATTTTTCTATCAGTCTGAATTTTTGAAAGAAACAACCCCTCAAATTACATAAAATGAAAGTACGTATGTCTTATACCTTCCTTAAATACAAAACCACTAACTTTTCTGAACGTTTTAGTTGTTGGTAATTTTTCTGTTTTCTGAGTTGTCAAAACATTATGTGCGACAAGTCCGACCGTCCAGCCTCAAATTCTGTTCAGACAACCTGTTGAAAATCACTGTAAATCAATTTGAATACATCCATTGCCATATTTGCCATGTATGTGCACTTATAACTCCATCATAATATACAAACAAATATCTGAATGTGTTCATTATATGAAAAATCATCTGGGATGACCATCAAGGAAAGGACAATTTTGGGACTTTAATTTTGAAACCACCTCAAGGGAAGGGTATTTCAACAACCAGACACATCTGAGGAACCCAGTGAAACACCTGGAAGGTTGTCAAGTCATTCTCATATTTGCAAATAAACCTATCATTTAATAAATGTATTGTACAAGCCACTTTTGGGTACCATGTGGGGTGATTGCAAATCTGTAAGCCTGTCCTTCTTAAACTAATTACTGATACTTGTAGATCTATTAGTAATGTTAAAAAAATATATTAATGTTGAGACAAACTACAGTTGCCTCACATGACTTATTTTCAAGGCTGTCACTTTAATTCAACTCTAAAACACTTAAATCTGTTCACTGGATGTTTGCATAAATGCATGTGTATACTCGTTACAAATGTTAGAACAATGGCCAAATATATGGCCTTACTTTTAGTGTTTTAAAAATGGTCTATTCAAAAGTGTTATCCATCAATGAACCATAAAGTACTTTCTTGGGTGAACAGCAGAGGAAAGGCTGCGTGGTGTTTCATCTGGTCCTAGCATCAGAATATCAGGCTGCACTTTACTGCAGCCGGCCTCTCTCCCTTATCTTGTCCTGTTCTGCTTATCTGCCCCGAGTACACACACACAGAGCCGGGTCTGTAATGAGCCTACACCTCTCCCAATATGGACGGCCCTGCTGCTGTCCCACACATCCGTCCACACAAACACCTGTGTATTTCCTTACACATGTGTCCTCCACATGCACGTATGAAGCTGCGTGTATGGGCGGTGTGGTCAAATTATGGGACCCTGGTTCGGGCGGCAATGACAGATTTAGAGGATGTTGTGGACGGAGGGTGGACAGAGGCTGGCCTATGGAGGATATGTGTGACATGAAAGATCCAGTGGTGGCGTGGAGTGATGACATCCTCTGTTTAATGAGCAGAGTTAACACTGCTCATGTTGGAGTGAGTTGCCCACCGCAGAGAGCTGTAAATCTGCCGCCTATCACTAATACAGGAAGTATTATCTAATAACTGCAACTAGGAGGACTAATTTCAATTGAGAGGAAACCTCCCACGAGCAGCTCTCAAGGTTGAAATGTTATCACTGAAAAGCAGGTATGGAGTCAGTTTAGCGGGACAGGCCATGACCAGACACTTCTCTCTCCTTGAGTTGTCTCATGTTGAGGTTAGTAAAAATCAAACACGGTGCCAGACAAATCCCAGACGTCTGCTTGCTCTGCCACATTCCTGGGCCACGCTGAAACTCTAAAGGACCTCTGTGTGTCAGCGCCCCCCCAACCCGTCCTGGCCTGCCCTTCAGCCCTGATTTGTAGAGTGCTGGTGTCAAAGGGGACTACTTTGTAGATGGTGTGCTCTGCTTACCCGTTTCCCCACAGCAGAGGCAGTAAATGTCACTCTATGACACTCTCTGGACTGTCTCAACCTGGACCATTACAAAGCTCTGAAACAGACACAAAGACACACAGAAAATCAAAATTTAGAAGACAGTTTTTCACAGAAAGACCAGTTAATTGTTCTTTTTTGGTGAACAGAAAGGAAAAGTTGGCTGCTTTCCTTGTGTTTGTAGTGTCTGGCATTTGTCTACAGCTGTAATGCGATTGTGTTTCAGAGTTTTCCTCCTCTGAGCAGGGGGTAATTGCTGACTAGTCTTTTAACCTTATTAAATCATCCAGAGGCAGTGTTGGAGCAAAGATGGAGTTGATGATACTGCACCTCTCGTGCTTTTAGGAAAAGGAAAAGATGCTGACTGCACTCCATCCAGGGGATTATACACTGAATTCAAGCAAAACTGCTCCAGCTAATTAGAGCTCTGTGACAATCACCATGGGATGAACCTCAGGCAGAGCTGGTGAATGATTTTTTTTTTTCCAGCAATTTTCTTCTTTTTTGTGCAAGACAACTTGGCACAGCTGTAATAGTTACTGTTTGATTATTGTTTTTAACACACATGGCACTTGCTGTCATCAAAATTTACACGTCCCCTTATGCATAATGATGGTCTTGTTTTATTATCGTTGCTTCCATTGACAGCCATTATTCTTTCTCTGTGATGTGTGTTCATAAAAACACATGCACAGGTTCTGATCGCTCGTGGCCATTTCTCAAAGCCTGGCATTCTGAATATGGCTGCTGAAACTCCAAAGAGGTTTGACTCTGAGCTTAATTAGATCCTGTGGAGCTAAATCAAATCAGTGTAAACGAGAGCAGAGAGCCAAACCCTCCCTGTACTAATGTGAGCCTGTTGTTCACTCTGTGTGATCGCTATCTCAACAGTGACTCTTTGGAGGTTAAATAAGCCACCCCTTTCTTGCTCACTTTTACAACCACTCTTCCAGCTTCTTATTCATATTTTAAGCAGTAAAGGAAGAACAGAGGGTGGAGAGTTTTTGGAGCTGTTACTCCTCCCCCTGCTCTCACTGCTTAACCTTGACAAGTCAATATGATGCAGATGCAATTTGCTTATCTCCTCCTGACATTACCACTGTTCTCCCTGCTGCGGGGGCATGAGGCCTACTCCATTAGCATAGCTTACAAACATCACTCTCTCTCCAAGGGGGCACAATCATCCATAGATGAGATATTGTCAAGGCTGCAGGACAATTAAAATAGAAAATCATAATTTCATTCTCTCCAATTGTAGCTTTTATAAGCTGCCAGAAAAACAGACAGTCTGTGCTCAGATTTCATGTCAAAGGTGACATAGTCTTCTGCCACATAACCTTCTAGCTAGCCTGCAATCACACAGACACCGTACCGCAGAGTGCACAGTCACATTTGCTGTGCAGATCTCTACCTGTGTGTGTCAGGCCGCTGATCTGAGCCCCCTCAGCATCTGGCGACTGCTCCCTGGCCAGAAAAACAGTCAGCTCCTCTGGTCTCCTGCTGCAGGGTGGCTCCAACCCAGCTCCATTAGTCACCAGACCCCGGACACCTCTCGCTCATCCCACCACATAAGGTAGCGTAATTGATACCCATCAGCCCCGGCTATAATCTCCTCTGTGGGAAGCGGTACGGGTGCAGGATGCGCACCTCGTGTTTGGTTTAGAAGGTGCCGAGCAGGGTCCAGGACTCCCGGCCTGTCTTTTTGCCATCATTCCACTTGAAGGTGAGATGATTTAGGGGCCTGGGAGAAAGTTAATTTCTCTTGATCATTGTGTGCAACCTGGAGCCTTAATGGCGGGCGTAATTAATTCTGCTGATGTTAATCACCAGGGCTGGTCCCCACAATTATCAGGCCTGTGCAGATGGGGCGCGGCGCAGACATGAAAAATTAGGAAAATGAATCTGTAATGGGGTGGCAGATCTAATCTGCGTCAGAGAAAACAAAGTTAGGAAGAGCAAAGAGCCCCAGGATTCCAGGTGAAAGCCACCACCACCGACAAAAACCTGTGTGGCAGAGCTGAAAAATGCTCCCATGTCCAAAGTGTTTGGTAATTACTGGGGCATTGAATTGTTCTATTGTTAATTCATCACTGTAGCACAGGTTAAGTTCAACATCTCCTTCCTGGGTGTTGGGGAAGCAGCCGTGGTCACATGCTCCCAGAGTCACTGTAAGGTTAATCAGGTTCCACTCTCAGTTGTGTGGGCTTTGCAATCAACCTCCAGAGGCGGGGGGGAAAAAAGAGAAGTGTACCATAAATGAAAGAATGAAAGACTGATGCTCACTGCTCTACTCTTCAAATATGCACAGGTCCTTATATTCACTGCATGTAGCGAACATGAGGATGTGCACACTAGAAACTGGCTCTAAATGACTGCCCACACACACTCACACACACTCACACACTTGATTGTTTCAATCACAAGTCTTACTGATAGAAGAATTACTAAAGCATTAGCGGTCAAAGGACAGATACTCCCAGAGGACATTTCCTGTGCCAACGTCAAACAAAATTAAGCAAAATACAACTGATTAATTGAAATAGCAGAGGAGCCATTTTTCAAGCCCTTACTTGGCTCTGGCAGTTGGGCATGCCGTCATTCCTATTTGGTCTGCTTAATTAGTCTTCTACCTATTTTGTCTTTAATAAAGCATGCCATAGGTTCTTAGAAAATCTAGGAGGCTGGAAGGAATCATTATTCATCATCATTGTTGTTAGATTGTTGAAAACCGAGGAATAGACTCAACTGGCCGACTATGATTTACTTAAAGTGTGTTATTAATGAGTTGGGTAACTATCCCTGTTTCATTGTTGTTACTCACACTCACACTCTGCTCTCTTTGAATATCAAACCAAGTTAAATATCACACTTAATGCTAAGATAAAACAAATTTAATAGACTGCCTCATGATTAAAGTTATGTTGTAATTCATTATTCTGCAGTAGACTTATTTCAAACAGTAACAACCACCCACCTCTGGAGGTATTTAGTAGTAATTACAGATGTGATCAATACACACACATTGACAATATTACACTTAAAGTTTTTTTCCAATATACATCAAAGGTCAAAGGCTCATTTTCTTGTAATTACTCACTGGGGAGGGGGAGCAGAAGAGGGAGAGGGGGATGCAATTCTTGAGGTGAACCTGGGTAAACAATAATAGATGGAGCAGCTGGCTGTTCATTGTTCTGCGGTCAGATGTTGTACAGCAGAGGTGACCAGGTGTTCACACAGGGCAGCGGCACACAGCCTCACGGCAAGGGTAAGGACGTAAAAAGCATTTAAAGGAGCCTCTGAATGGAGACGAAGACATAAATGCCACACCACTCACATGTTACCCACATGAATATTACATTTTCATTATGCCACAAATTGATAAGAAAACTCTTCCGCGAGATGTTTTTTTTCTTTGCATTTATTCTGCACAGTGATGAAAATGAGAATAGTCATAATTTGAGGCTGATATGCTAATGCACTCTTGCCTGTTTGTGTGAGAAAATTGCATTCTGGTTATTAGTGTGACACGGGAGCTGCAAGATGCTTCCTGGCAAACGTCCTCAGCGGCTCTCAGATGCCCTCCAAAGATTTACATTTTTATAACAACATGAGAGGGACAAAACAAAGTGATATAACCGCACATGCAGCGAATGAACGCCCTGCACTGAAAGATTTAATTGAATGTATTCAAATGTGATTCATTGAACAATTACACTCTTATTCTGTCTCTCATTGTTTTGCCTATTCTAGGCTCTCCTCTTTCTCCTACCCCCCCTCATCCTCTTGCTAACACTCCCTTTAAATTAGAAATCGGACTGGCCTTTGTAGGAGACACTGAGGGGGAATCAATAGGTGCATTAATTACAGCAATTCATTACCCAAATAAACATGGGACTCAACCTTTGCCGGATACAAATTCTGGGGTTGTAAGTGTTTGGCTGGAGACAAAGGCCTGGACTGGGAATCCCTGTTGCATTAATCTACAGGATCAAACTCCGCTGAGTGCCAGGGCTCCTCCGGGGAGTGTCCAGCCTGGGATCAATCCCCACGCACAGGCAGTGAGTTATGGCCACCGAATACAAACGCAGTCATGTGACATGGCACCTACACCACTCTGCTGTTGCTCTGCTTCACTCTCTCTCTTTGGCACTTAATAGGAGTCCTGCTGGCCCACAATGCAGCAGGCTAACAGGACAGACACCCACTCCAGAGACCCCCAGCCTCCCTTCCCATTCAGGGTCTGGAGTCCTGCACGCAGGGCTGCAGAGACTCCTGAAAGCTCCTGGCAGAGGACGACGGTAAAGGACATCCCTCTCCCTCACTGTCATCTCTACAGCACGTGCCTATTTGTGAATTATATCTCCAACGGTGGCCATAATAAAACATGATAATGATGGATCACACCGATAAATTACTGTTCAGTGGATTGTTAGGTCAGATGTGTGAGTGTGTGTGTGTGTGTGAGCTGCTGCAAATATGTGATAGCCCTGAACACACAGGAAAGTATGAATACCAACCCGAGCAGGGTGAACACAAACACAGACGAATAAGAAACGAAAATTCAAAGACCTGTGCATGAATTCAATACAATGTGTAATGCAAACAGTCTATTTCAAACAGATGCATGTATTTTGTTTGTCAAATATTCTGCAAACTTGAACATGTGCAGTCCATACAACCATCAAGTCTTTGCTATTTGAATGAATAATGGTTTGGTATTTCTGCTTTTCTCAAATCCCCCCAGAATGTTTGCTATGTCTTGCCAATTGCAGCAAATATCCTGAAACCCAAGCTTTAGCTGTTTATGATGCAAGTCAAAATGTAAAACACAAAATGTTACATAAAAAATGATATATTTGTAGAGTAATCTTTCAAGTGAACATGCAATATGTCTTGTTTCTAGAGGAAATATTGTTTTTTATTATCTGTTGTTTTGGAAACTTTTCATATCTTGGCTGACTTTTGTGCAAAAGTGATTTGTAAAACAAAAGTTAAATAAATGACTGAATAACCTTCCACCAGATTTCCTTTTTTATTGATGAATCCATTTTCATGGTATCCACTGTCCAGAGATTTAACTGACTGTACTTTTTCCAAAAATCTGTAATCGCTTCATCTTCCTACTTGGATACAGATGAGGATCAGAGTTTGCAGATTTATATATATATATATTTTTTTTAGGTTTGGCAAGCGGAAAATAAAATGAAATTCTGACTCTTGAAATTACTCTTTTAGGTCGTGAGTGGTAAAAAAAGAATTGTCCGGATATTTGAAGTCTGATTGATTACTGCCACTCCTGCATTTTTAATTTATTCTTGGCCGTACTCTTGTAACCCACTTTGGCTCTAAAACTAGAGAACCAAAAACTTCTTCTGAGAGGAAAAGTAAGAACACCAAGTCACAATTATTGGACTTTAAGGCCCAAACCGGCATAAAATGTTTTACAGGCGACTCAAATAACAATAGTCAGATCAAAAAATGGAGAGAGTGACAATACCAGCCAAAAAAGTAACACTGATCGGAGGTGACGTTGAGCTGCATCACTTTACGCTCAGGCCATCTCGAGATAATCTCATAGATAAAACCAGGGAATGAGTGATAACTGAAAACAAGCATGCTTTGAGTCCTGTGTGGAGGTTACTGCTGAGAATATGACAATATCTTCTTAAAACTTAAGTATTATCTTTGTATACCTCTGTTACTGACTTCATGTGCTTCACCAGGCACATGAAAGCACACACATCTGGGCCTAAAACGTTACAGATGTTGTCCATGTCTCTTTTTGCCATCATAAATACTGGCCCAGTTTATCAAACCTGGGTACACTTTGATAGTGAACTTGTGCCAGATGAGCTCACTGGGTCCACAGTTTTGGTCTCAGCTGACCTGCTTGTTTAATGCGAACTGACATTTCATTGGCCCAAAATTTTCAGCAACCCTGAGACTAAATCTGACCTGACCCACTTTTCATCTCCTCTGCGGCCAGCACGGGCGCAAAACTTTAAGAGCTCCACTCTGGAAAATATGGGCTACCAGTACAAGTCTTATAAATGTTGGGAAATTGTCAATAATGAGGTTTTAGTAGTTTCTCTTTGTTGTGCATATTTGGGCATAGTTTAGACTTTTAACCCTCCACTTACACCTTTCAACACTTAAAACTAAAAAGTGATTACTTTTTCATAAAAGTCCATTTGAGTTGGCCACCATCCAAAAGTGTTGCTAATTAAAAATCAATCTGTGGGCCATTAGCGGGAAGGTGTGTGCCAAGGTTGTGTATATCAGAGAATCATTTGTAATGAGGCTAGCTTTGGACCTGGAGGGAGAGAGCGCAGGAGGGATGAGAGCGAGGGGAGGTACAGATCTGAGATAATCTGGGGACCTTCTGTTGCTCAGCTTAACAATTGATACTATGTGTAAAGATGCTGAACTTGTAGTCTTCACTAATTGATCCACTTACCCTCATTGGGAGAAAGCAGAGAAATAAATGTGGGTGTTCATTGCATGCGAGGGACTCCATAGATAACTATTAAAGCTGGATTGGTTGCCCTGATTCTGATGGCTCAGGAAAGGGCTTGCAGAGCAGGAAGGCATTTGTCTGCTTTAGCAGGAGTGGTGTTAGATGTTTATGTGATAAATGTAAGCTAACTCAGACCAGCACCTTGGGAGCAGCAACCTGGACTCTGGAACTTATTAAAGTTGCAGGGGTGTATTTCATAGCACCTCTCTAAAATTCCCCCAATTACAGAGGTGTAGCTGGTACTGATGCTGACCGGTTTGGCTCTTTAGTCTGAACTATAAAGTACCCCCACTTTTAACAGTGTGACAGGACAATAGCACAGTTTCCTCTGATAATATTGGAAATAATATTTTTATAGTGCCAGTAACACATGAGGGTTTTAGCCTGCTTTAATGTCAGATTATGTCAAATAAAAAGGTCTTCACGTATGCTGGTGGCCAATTTCTACCCCCTCCCCTTCTTTATGGTGAGGGTGCAGCTAATGTGGCATAAAACTCTGCCCTCTAGATCATCCAAGGCAGTAAAACAGGGGCTTTTGCTGTATTATAGGAATAATTGTTGAAATTACTTTGAAGGTGGTTGGTTTAACGGCTCTTTACATTTATACTTAGAGTGCCATGAAGCGTGTTTCACTGAGCCCCTTGGACTCAAGGCTGAATAGTATCCACTGCTAAGTTTGTGAGTGTGGTTCTCTAATAAACTCACAAACATAATTACATGTATCAGAGTAGCTTTGTATAGAAATCAATTATCCTGTTTAAAATCAAAAGTAAGTAAAAAAAGAAGGCTTTTGTGTTATCAGCATTAGTTGCTAAAACAACATCTCTGGTGCCATTTGTTGAATTGCAACTGATTCAGGTGTAAACAGGTGCACTTCAGAATAAAATCATAACATTTGGAAGAAAATATATTTTTCATTTGGCAAATTACATCAGCTATTGTACTAGCTATTGTACTCCATAGCTTGTTAGCTGTCTAAATTAAGAGCTGATGTGTCTTTTCTTTCTTTCACTATTTCTTTGATGGACTTTCTTGCAAACTTTGTAAGCATTTGTTGACAGCTACAAAAGCTTACATCCTTAACTTCTCTATGTACTTAGCTTAATCCAAACACGCTAATGTTAGCTTTGTGAGTAGTTAGTCCGCACCATAGCCTCTTTCAAAAGAGTGGATGTCATCTAATCCAGCTTTAAGTGAGGTCACCACTGAAACTGCTCCCCCTGGTGACTGACTGCAGAATAAGTCCGGGACAATCTCTCCATTCATCTGAAAGAGGCTGTGGTCAAACTTTGAAAAATAAACACATCTCAGAGAAATGTTGTATGTTGTGCTAACATGAAGCTATTATTGGGCTGCATTGGGTTCAAGTTTTCATTTCTCTGAAAAGTTTCTTTTTCGTTAGATAAGAGTGCAAGAAACAAGGTTTAAGGTCATGTTTCACAATGATAGGCATAGTTCTTTTGAGAATAGTAAGACACTCCAAAAAGGAGCGAGATTAGATGTTCAAATAGAAAAACCTGTTTTCGTTACCCAGCTCCACACACACCCCCTACTGTGCAGACTCTGGCTGCAAATTTTGAAAATGGAGCAGCTTCAGACGGGGGTATTGTGGCATCAAAATGTTACAGTGGTAAAAGGCGGGGCCACGCTGTTCAGTCCATATTCAGTCCATAGTCCACACCTTCAACTGGAAGCATGTGTAACTTGTATATGATGTGCAAACTGTTCTACAGTGATGAGGTGTTTTATTTTTACTTGTGTTGTTACAAGGCTAAGTTTTAGTTTTGAACAGCTTTTGCAACCTGTTCTTGATTTGTAATGGGGAGAAAACAAAATATTTTTGAGTGTTTGGATGTTAGCGCCAGACAAAAAGAGAAAGAGAGAGACAGAGAAGATTGTTGTGTGTGTGTATGAAAGAGTATGAAGGCGAATGTGTGTGTATGTCAGAGAAAAGAGAGAGAGTGGCGTTGCGTGCATTTGATAATACATGAGTCTTGAGAGCGATCCGTGGCTGCTGTGACAGAAGAATCTCAAGGAGAGCTCAATAACAGAGCTGTCAATGTATTCCCTATTTGAGTGTATTTTTAGTGCAGGCATCATGGGCCTCATGCATATTTCAATAGATATTTTGTATATTAGGTGCGAGAGCGCACACAAACTGGTGTGAGGACTAGCACAACATGACTCCAAGAAATATGGGCTTGATTCTTAGATTTGACAGAATGGCTCAGAGTGGCTCCAGATAGGTTGGGTTTGACTTTCAGTGGATGGGGTAGGAAGACCTTCATTGATTGCATTTTGAGACAACAAAGAGATGACATTGAACCCACTGCGAGGAATGAGACAAAAAGATGTACAACATATTAAACTTGCAGCGCCAGCCAACGTGTAATAGAACTACAGAAAACAGAAGAAAATTAATAGATACCTCGACAGGCAGGCAGGCAGCTTCACATGCACACACACACACACACACACGCACACACTCAAACACACACACACAAATAGGCAGGTGGTTGTGTTATAAAGATTTTTCCGTTTCAAGCTGCTTTCTAAATTAGATTCTGGAGGATTGCACGCAAAGAGATGAATTCTAATCAGCGCCGTTGCACATCACATTCGAGATATATCATCACAGAGTTGTAGATTATGTCATATAATGGTTCAATTTCTCCTGTCTGATTAAATCAAACTTTATGAAGCTGTCATTGCTTTCCTTATGATGGTGCCATAACTTTGCAGCAATGTGTGTATTTGGTGACATCAACCCTCTTTCCACCCCTGACAGAGAGAGGGAGTAGGAGTGTCGAGGTTGACTACCCATAACACCTCTGTGACCGCAGCCTGAGAACAGCAGCCAGCAGCCTTTTAGACTCCACATGAGAGGTTTGTGAACATCACACAGGCAGTTTTCCATTACATCCAGGTCCTGGAATTCACTCTTGATGATAGCTGGATTCTATTAAAGAGCCAGCCCTCTGCTGCCTTTGAGGCTTTATTTTAATATGCATATATCACATTCTGGCAAACGCACTCCATAATCGATTCCTGTGATGAGACAAGAGGCTGACATCTGCAGGGTCTGTGAAATGTAAAAAGAGATAGCTCTATCTATTGGAGTGCAACACAGAGGGAGCAAATTTGGCAACACTGGACCTCGCAGGGTTAAACATCATCAGATGTCACCAGGCGTTTTCTCCTACACACTGGATTGCACTGCTGGACGCTGCCAGGAGAGGGAGTGTTTCTTGTCAGGAATGTGATTGGCTCAGTTTCGGCAGTGTTGCATTGCCTTTCAGTGACTTCATGTCTGTCCAGGAAATTTTCAGACACAGTTTGCATGAAGCATCTGCAGCAAAAACAGGCTTCAGCAGTCAGGGTTCAGCAGCTGGTCTTAGATTCGGTTCAGCCAGAAGAAACATTTTGTTAAACCGCAAACTGCTACGCAATCCAGTGTGTGAAAGACGAATGTTGTGCGTGACTGATTTCTGTTGATACAGATACAAATGTTTTATTGTGAAATGATTGATATTGAACAGTTTCACACATCATCTGCTGGAAAGTAACCGAGCCCCCTCTGTGCAGTTTTTGGGTGTGTTGTGGTCTGCTTTGACTTCTGATACTTGACATACATATCATTCTTTGTGAGAGGAAACCGCAGGGAGACCCACATGAACATGAGAAGAACATACATTCTGTGGTCAACACTAAAAACCAGTTCTGGCCACAGAGTCACCACTTGCCCATCTTATTTAACACTAACACTATTTAATATGGAAAGTGCAGATTATGAAAGGAAAGTATTTGTGGTTTGATACTTTCCACTGGTTTCACACCTGACAGAAATTTTTACAACAAACATCGAGTCTGGACTTTTGAAGAAAACCAGAGATACCAAAAAAAGAAAAAAAAAAAAAAAGAAAAGAGTTATGCATGAAAATTCAAATTTCAGAGCCAATTCTGCTAACGGGTCAAAGACTAGACTACAACATTCCTACTTGGACAGCCAGTTTAAAATCACTTTAAATCAATTTAAATTTATCCATTGCCCCATTTTGCATAATTTCTAACATGTTTTGGACTCAATGACAAAATTTTGAAACATTTGCACTTATATTTCTCTCATAATATACAAAAATGTTATCTACTATGTGAATCATCATCTAGATTTTTATGATGTTATCACTGCAAATATCTCATATTGCAATAATGAAATAGTGATTCATATAGCAGACCAAAAACTCACCCCATGCAGGTGTGGATACCAAGTATAAAGCAGGATTTTGCTGAGTTTGATTTACATGTTTGTGAGCAGGAACAAGCAGAGCTCTTTTGCCTTAATTGGTGGAAAGAGAAATCACATTCGGCATAATGTAAGGAAAGAATAAGTGTGATGAAATAATTATTGAATGAAAGCAGTATTCATATAAATAGGATCACAGAGGAGGGATCCTGTTTGCAGCTTCACTCAGAGGTGTAATTACACGGAGAATACCAAAGTCAAAATATCCCTGCACCATTGGAAATCCATGGTGTCTATGGATTGGCCTAGAACTTTCAAGGTGCTCTAACGAGAGGCAGAAGAGCGGTCACATTGATGGCAGAGGGGGCATCAGATTTCCATTATTGACTGCTGCAGATATTGCACTGTAGCCGTGTGTAAATTGGTTCCTGAGGGCTTTTCAGCTCTCTGAGCCGGGGCGAAGTGTGCAGGTTCACCCCAACCCCCATCCTCTGTAAATCGTAGCAGCGGATCGCTTCCAGTCCCTCTCTCTGGCGCCGGGCCCCCCTCCTCTGATCAATACCTAATTCCAGCCTGTGCAATCAGCCTGCGTTACCCAGGCAACGCTGATGTCACACAAGTTGAGTGCTCTCTGTTGCAACAAATCATTTCCTTTAAGCAAACGTAATTGAGTATTTGTACAGTAGGCTGTCAACTGAGACTATTTACATCAAGCCTGAACCTGCAGGACATTACTTATGCCTGCTCTCTGAGGGAAGAGCTCACATGAGCAGGTGACCTTACAAAGTAGCCAGGAGGAGGTTACTATAGCAACGCAGACTACTTCGGTGCAGTGCAACTCCGGAGAGGATCAGGGTCATGGCAGTGCAGGAGAGGGGATGGAGACCCTATTTCTTTTTGGGGAGGTGTGAAGTTGAGTGTAAGGAAAGTGAGTCACTTGTCCTTGTTCACACAGGTACAGAAGTGTGATGGATGATCGGTCACAATCAAATGTGATATCACAACGAAGGACTTCTTTAAATCAGTTTTCTTTATTGTTCCTGCTCAGCCAAGGACAGATTCATTTAACAAATTAACATATTAGAGAACACTTTAATTACGCCCTGTAATTTCAGCACCTTGCATGTAGTGTCCACTTTGTTAATAAAACAGAATTTCCTCAGCCAGTTTATGCGGATGATCATTTAAAATACGTTAGAAATAACCTCAAGCAAGAACATGAGCATGCAATCTCTCAGAAGCTGCAATGAGATTGTTTTAACAATCTTCTCTTCATTTCAGAAAGAGCTGAGACTGGAACGAGATGCATTTCAAGATGCAATCAACAGAGGATTACAAGATTTTTACAAGATAAGATTCATAACATTTTGAGGTCAAAGTTATATTATAATAAGGCCAAAGTTGTGATGACTCTGCTCCTCACATTATTGCTTTAACCCATAACAATGGCACTTTCATCTCAAAAATTTGGGAATTCAATCTGATATGTTTCTACTTTTATCTCGTAAATTACAACTTTATAAATCTTATAATAACTCTTTTCTCATAAAACTACAGCTCAAGTCTTGGAATACTAGTTTAATTCTCATAACAGTTTGACTTTATACTCATAACATTACATCTTGAATCTCAAATATTACAACTTTTATTCCAAATTGTTAAAACTTTCTTGTAAAAATGTTGACCTTGATTTGAAACAATGACTTTTTTCAGTAGCATTAAGAATTACATTTCATACATTTTGTCTCTGTCTCGTTCTTTCTTGGACTTAAATCTCTTAACATTATGACTTTAATCCCATAACATTTCAATTTTATTCCTGAAATATTATGACTTCTGTCTGATACTTTATCACTCTACCCCCCCCCCCCTTTTTTTTTTACTATGGCCCCCGTCTCTGTTGTACACCTGTGCAGAAGCGACGCCCAAAGGGACATATTTCCTATTTACTATTATCCTTCTCTGCAGTAAAAACTTACCCTAAAACACATTCTTCCTCCTTTGTCTCACTGAATAAATATGCAAAAAGAAGTCCCTACAACCACATAACATTAACCCAAAATTAAAAAACAAAACAAAAAACATGACTAATTCTTGTACATTTTTAATCTTTCTTGGCGTAAAGATGATCATTCCTTTCTGTTCACTCCCAGTGTTTGAGTATTTGTACTCAGGGTCATAGATTTAGCACTGTCACTGCATTAAAATGACACAGACAAAACCTTTATTTTTATTCCAGTTAATGCAGCTAATCCTGAAGCAAACTACCTCGGTTACACATTTTTTATGAGAGATAAGTGTAATTCTATATTAAAAACGTGAAAACCCATAACACACAGTGTCAAATCTGAAAATCTGATTTCTATTATCTCTCTTCAGAGCAATTTTTACTGTCATTTGTCAAAGTTATTGGTCATTTATCCTGGTAGAGCTGTAATGTGTCTCAGTGTAGTGAGATGTACAACTGCTGGGAGTCATAAAGACATGAAGGCAGAAGCACAGAGTGATGGCAATGAGGGCTTTGTTGTTGATCATGCTGTGAATAAATTGTTGATTTTTCAGACATATATCAAATGTTTATGACAGAAAAAATATGTTGGGAGGGGATATTAGTGCTGTCATGGTAATGTCTGTAATTATTGATATACTAAATGTAAGATTCAACAAAAGGGGACTGGAGCTTGTTTCTCTGCAACATAAACTGACTAAAAAACATTTCCCTTCTTCTCATTTTTGTGTTTAGTCAGGGAGAAGTTGAATGAATGACTGCTGAGTCCTGAAACAAAGTTTCAACCCACAGTTTGAGACGTTCTCATGTGTTTACTTTCGGTTCAGTTTAGATGAACTCTCCCCTGAGAATCCATGAGCCTTGATTCAATCAGTGCGTCTCCACGTCCACTGTTTCCTGGCACTGATGTATTACAGGGTGCAGGCGGCGGTGTGTGCCGTCACCGTGTGGATCAAGTTATGTCACTGGTGTTTCACAGTAGTCGCGATTCTTATTCAGCGACCGTTCAGAGACACTAAAGGGTTAAGACATTAGTTTGATCTAAAAGGTTTGATACCTTTATCTGAATGTGGATTGAAGGAGGCAGGAGGAAGGTCGACTGGATTTCTTGGAGCATGCAGAGAGAAAAGAGGGCAAAGGGACTTTGATTCAGGGGAGAGGCAAAGATAAAGGTTTTATGTTACACTTTTACTCATAAAATTCTCCCAAATCTTTTAGTCTTTGTTATGAGCAGAGACCCCTCTGACCCTCCCACAGCCTCTCTGTGACCACAAACTAATATTAAAGCCAAGTAGCCCAAGTAGTAGGGATAAGTATTAACAAGATTTTATTGGTACAAGTGCCCTTCTCAATTCTGCTTATTAAGCTGATTCTCTGTCAATGCCATGGTTAATTCCTCCTCTGAATTTTCTTCTGAAACTTGGAAAGCTTCTAAATTAAAAGCTTCATAATTACACAAATGTGGGATTTTAAATCAGATTTAGAAATGTGATTTTAGCCTCAAGTGAATGTACATACAGACTTTTGGACATGAATATTTGAATTTCAAACGTGTGAAGTGGTTGTCTGTGGACATGTAGCTGTCAATGAAAGTGTTTCCTGCTCGATAGAATATGGAGATATTCTAATGTGAATCTGATTCAGACCTTAGTGTGAATTTCCATATTATTACCCAAATGTATTCTTCTGCTGGATGCTTTATTCAAGGTGACATTGTCTTCTATACATTATTGTATGACAATATGCTGTATGTGATTACATGGCACTTATTCAACTTGTCATTTTGCACACAGGTTAAGCAAATACAAACTGAATTAAATGTGATCTTTTTTTTCACGCCCCGTAGGAAAACAAAAGCTGAGCCACTGCTTTGCATATTCCCTGACACCTCTGGACTAACAGATGAGACGTGATTTAAATAAGAGCTCCCTTTCTTCACCCGTCGACCTCCTGTGAGCATTATTTATGGCCTCAAACACATCTTTTAATTCCAGATATGTATTTTTTTTTGATAGCCAAGTGTCAGTTCTTCTTCTAAAGGTACTGGCTCGTGCCCATTTTTCAAGACCACAATGAATATTCACAAGATGTGTTGTCGCAAAGGGGTAAAAAAAGGAAGAAAGGGGAGAGTTAACATCAATTAATATTCGTTGCAGTAAAAATGAAAGCAAGGCCTGCACTAATTTCAATAGACAATTAATCATGAGGCTCGGTAATTACACCGGGGAGTTTACAAATGATTTTTTTAAGGGGCAGGAGTAAAGGAAAGGAGATAATCCCCAACCCATCACAATCACTGGCTCCCCACCAATCCCTGCAGAAAGAGCAATTAGAGCAAACAGCAGCGGAGCAGTAATTGTGTACCAGGAGAAGATGAAGGCAGAATCTTAATTGCAGGGAATGAAGATCACTTGCTCTCACACCTGATTGTGCTGAGGGAGAAGAAATGTGCAGGTTGGAGCAGGTCTGTAACACCTCCAGGTGCCTGAGTAAAAATAACCTTAACAGGAGCTGCCGCTGCTGCTGCTGCTGCTGGATGAGGGTGTGGAGCAGAGGGTGACGTGTGGGCATCCAGAGCGGCACAGTCTAGTTCTGTCACACATCTACCAGGCAAACCTCACAGGGAATGTTACCATTACCTCAAGATTCACTTCTTATTTTAATTCAACTCATATGACTCAAACAAACATGTTACCTGAGAATGTTCCTTTAATCTGCAGTTAACTAGTTTGATTTGTCTTCAACACAACATCAAGGCTCTAAAAAAGATCAGAAATAAGTCTAAAAACAGGTTTCCCAGTCTCAGCGTCTTTATGGTAGCCTGCATGGGCTCATAAGGAAAATTACTATTATTATTATTAAGTTAGGCTCCTCTTGAAAGGTGTTGAAATATTGTGCTGTCAGCACATTACCACATCACCTCAGGACATACAGTGACGGCAAACAGCCCACGGCCTGGCCCTGAACCACCCTGTTTTTACTGGCTGCTGACTTCACTGTGACCTAAGCCAGACACTAATTCAATCAATATTATTAACTGAAGTAATGTTTCAAGATTAGTAATGAATACATGTTTTGTTTCTTGTTAAGAACACAGATCAATTGATTTCTCAGAGGAAGTATCACAGGGTAAACTAATAGCCAAAGCAGGTTTTGGTTTAAAAGCCTGGGAAGCCTTTGCGCTCTCAAACACAACTCAACTAACCAACAAACCCTGATGAGTAACTAATTTATAGACATGTTTCTCTAGTATGAGTACGATTGAAACAGATGTTTTTACTTTAATATGACATTACACTGAGGCCCCATTTACACGACAACGGTTTTAGGGTGAAACGTTAGAGTATTTTTGTGGTTCAGCCTCCCGTTTACACAAATTTCGTTTCAGCTGACCAAAGACGCAAACTTTTGAAAACGCCCTCCAGGCAGTGAAATTTTCTGAATTGCTGTTTCCACTGTCTCCATGTAAGAACAAAGCCGGTGTTTTCAGGTGAAACACTGTCGTCACATTAAGCTCTGCGCATGCGTGCTCAATAAGCCTGCACTGTGCCAGGCATGAGCCGAAAAACAACACCAACAGCGACCTACTGTTTTGTTCTTCTGCTGCTGAATCTACTGACTACCTTCTACCAAAAATTGCATTAATTTATTTTTTTTAGAGAAGAAGTTTTTAATATACACTCCTATGATGGGCTCACCTCTTCTTCAGCCTCTATAATAATAAGATGCTAAGAACGATCCAATTCATCCCTCTTTTTGGTGATTCAGTAACATTTTCAGCATATTCCGATATTCACCTGCCTTTGCTAGTTACTCATTGCTCTAGCTGAGTGGTTATTTGCCAGTTTATACAGAGGATGCCATGTCTCCATGTCCTGATAGAAAACAATGCCTCTTCTCCGCTGCACTACAAGATGCTGTCTGTCAACTGTGCTTGTTTACATCTGGTTAGTTCAGCATCAAAGCACTGTGGCATTGACCATTGATTGGAGCTACAGTCCCACATATGACCAGCATTTCAGGTGTACGATACAGAAATTTAACTGTTAGACAACAAAACACACATATATCCTTAGTTGTTAACAATGTAAAGATATGATCACTCACACACCTGACAATACAACTGAATGCACAACATCAAACCCAATCAAGTTTCCCTCGTCATGCCTCAGTAAAATGACTGTTAGAGAGTTTGTGTCAGTACTTTGTCTCAGAAATTGCAGTTCTTCTGGGAAATGTAGGATTTAAGTGATCTATTTAGGGAAGTGTGTCCAGTCCAGGAGAGCCGATAATCGTTGAGAAATGAATTAGACTCACGGTGAATGATCAGTGCTGCTGCTGATCTCAGTTTATTGTGTAAGATGATACAAGGGTAGCATGTCGCAGCCTGGTACTTTAACCTGAGCTTCCTGTGTAACAGTATAGCATTTCTGTTTAACTTTATAATCAGGCCTTTATTAATGTAATGCTTTTCTTCCGCCTAATAATGAAACAACACAAATAAAATAAATTGTGATCAATGGAGGCGAGCAGAGACAGATGAGGAGTCTGTCACGCTGGGGATGATACCAATTTATCTCTTTAATGCATCTCCATGGGGTTCTCTCACTAAAGGATACAGATTACTGAAGCCCTCGTCTCAGAGGGAAATGCGTGAGAAGAATCCATATAGCATACAGAGATGGAGAGCCCTGCTTTCATCTGGTATCATTCACGCTTCTTGGTCACTCTCTACTGCAAATACAAAAACTAGAAAACATGTGTGCACATATTCAAAGGAGAGAGGGCATTTGTTTGCATCTGAAACAAAAGCAATCAAGCAAAACTTCCTTTTTCCTATTTTTTTTCTTCTTTACCACTTTAATTCCTGCTTTTCTGATGTGCTAATTTGCAACTTTCATCTTAAAACTTCACATTTTGTTTGTTATGTATTGACTGGCATCTGTACTGTTATCTTACTTTTGCAGGATTACATAAACAGGAAAAGAAATTTTACCATGTGAACAAGCTTTCTGCTCCTTCAAATTTGGTCATGAGTCCATGTTGTAACCGGTTTAGATTTTTGTTTTAGAAAATACCAGGACATATTTGTAATGTTTAGGATGTTTTATGTCAAACCAAACCAAACCAAAGGTATAGCAGCTGGCAGAGAGAAGAAAAAATGAAAAATCCAGTGTGACACAATCAGCAGCTTGGGGGTTTCCTAGAAAGGATGAGCCATAAACAACCCAGGCCATAAACAACTGAAGCTTTGCGCTTGGCCGAGAGACAGATATCTAACATGTGCTGGTGAATGAAGACAAGGCGAGGCACACCCCTGCAGTAAATAAGGAATTCCCTGCGGCTCTGCTCACAAAGCAGAAGGGGAAAAGTCGACCAGGTCACTGTGTTGCATCAGTATCTTAAGAAAACACAGGAGCTGAAATGTTTGAGGTCAGATAGTTAAAAACAGGCAGTCTTAGCTGCAGGCACGCAGGACAACACCGCTATCTCCAATGTGCAGGTTTTGATGCTAAAATGTTTTATTCTAAACAAGCTTTTCTAGCAGGATCCGTCATATGCAGCAGCAACAAACAAAATCCAGAGCTCATATTTCCAATCTGAAATACTCCAGAGTGATGCCAATGACAGAAAAAAAAGCACAAAACAAAGAGAACCAGCAGGAAAACAACATCTTTCTCTTCAAAGGGTCTCTACATTTTCTGAGGGCAATGGCATTTCAGGAGGCCCAAGGTCAAATCTAGCCTGGGTCATAAATTGTTTTGTTTGATGGCCTACATTTGCCTCAATAGCAGGGGGAAGGCCAAGCCCATAAAAACGTAAAAAGACGAGCTGGCTGACTGTGGGCTCGGCTGCCAGTATTGTTGTCCCGGGGACGAGCGGAGAGATGCTCCCAGTGGAGGTTTCATGGTGAATAAAGACTGTTATGGCCCACCATTGGCATGCACGGAGGGCTCACAGAGATCATAACTGCCAGGGCTCAGTCAGAGGAGAAAGTCACAATGGCAAACTCAAAGCTGAGGCTGTTTCATTGTCAGCAGCAGAAAGGGGCTGGACACTAACAGAGGTTTAGACTTCTCTGCAGGATGAACCAGGGGAGACATTTAGGGACAGATAAACAACAATATCACAGATTTATGGACGGTGATGTTTTTAGGGCAAAAAAATGACTAAGATAAGGCATTTTACCCCAAATACCCATTTCTCCCGCACTGATAGCAGTAATAATTCAACTCCAGATTCTTCAATGAGTAATTAAGAATTGCTCACAAAAAGTTTAATAGTCATACAAGTTCTGATTTTATTTGACAAAAGGGAAATGTAGGTGTTACTATATGTCAAACAAACATGGATTAATAGCTGATTTATTACGGACTACTTTTAGCTGTGGATGGATACACTTGATGCCTTTGAGCACAGGATGTAAATGTTAACGCAAAACAGCTCTAAGGCTTTACTTTCTGTAACTTAAACTATTCATATATGTGTTGGATACTGCAGTTCAAGCCAACATATGATGAGGGTTTATTTAAGGTTTTGTATTTTATGTTTATCCAGTTTATAAAATGGACAAAGAGGGTGAGTTAAGAAGATATGAATTTAAAATTTAATTTGTTGTTGAATTGTTTTTTTTTTCTTTTTTGTTACCAGTTTGTCAGTCTTGTGTTTTGAGTTCTTTTTACACACATAAAGAGTGGGGTTGATGGCGGTGAAACCATTTTGAAGTTTTGAGTTTAAAATAGGGGCAGCCAAAAATGAGCTTTTTAGTCTTCCAGCTGCTCCTTTCCAGTCATGTAGGGTGTCAGTTTTAAACGTTTTAAAAAATATGTGTATCATTTAATATTGTGTTGTTGTACACTCTCATGAATGAAACAAATAAAATGAATGAATTCTAGGTATTTATACAATTTGGCACTTTAGTGAACATTTCATGGAATACACTACAATGTAATGACAAAGAACATGGAGCAGTAAGATGTATCATGGCTCTTTTTCATTGCAACAGCTTTTTTTGTTCATAAATGTGTTGACAGGGATATTGACTGCTCCAGGGTTTAGATTGTCAAATATTACAAGTAAGTTGAAAGAAGATTGTTCCGTTTCTTTCCAAGGGTTTGATGACATTGTGACATAGCACTAAGATTGACAGCCATTTCCAGGAGGAAACACATTGTAAATCTGTGGAATTGGTTTTCACTGTTGTCATTTTCAGCCCAAACTGTGATGCGTTATGATAAAGTCTACAATTCAACAGGGGAGTCCATTATATCTATTTCTGTGTTCACTACATGAAATCTTCTGTTACTTTATGTTCTTTATTAACTAATCATTCATTAGCAGCACTTCACTGTCAGTCATATAAGTTTAAAAACAGCTTCCAGCGCTAAGCACCTCCATTTTCTGATGGTGCTAATGGTAGCTGTAGCTTCTGCTGCTTTGTATTTTATCATTAGTGGTAATATTTTATTATTCTTCAAAACATCTCTTCTGTGACATTTTTTCAGATCAATTTAAAGATTTGTTGTGTTAAAACCCAAGAACTACTTTCCACCTCTGAGTGAACTTGCGGCCCACGCTCTGCAGTAGCAACTGTGTCATCTTCATACGAAATGTCAATTTCATCTTTGCGTCCGCTGTGTCACTAAGGTGACATGTAAACACTGTTAATAAACAGAAGCACCTTTTTTGAGCTGTGTTACTGAGACAATGCAGCATTAGGGTTATGATAGTGTAATAATGTAATAATACTATATAATAATATGATGTTATATATAAATTAGTGTAGCTGTAGTTTTAAACCACATACATTGTTTTTAAAATGATAGCATTAGTTGAAATAGAAGTGTTAACTTCAGTGACGGGTTATAATCATAGACTGTTTAATCAGTGGATGCCATGACAGTCAGCTCTAACTGAGGTTGCCACAAAAACGGCTCCCCCTGGTGACTGGCTGCAGTATAGCTCAAAATCTCTGTCTCCAAATGCGTTCACATTGGAAGTGGGGAAACTGTAAATAACTACTGAATCTTGTCCAAGTTTTTCTCACATCCCCACATCGCAGTGAAATAAAGATATCATTTGGCTGTACTGTGTTCTAGCCCTCTTTTTTTCAGGAGTTGTTTTTTCATTTGTTAATAGACATTAAAAACCAGGTTTAAAGTTTTGTTTTACAATGATTTACAGCTGCCGTTCATGTGTAGTTTTTTCACGGATCTAACTTAAGGAAAGAGCCAAAAAGAGGTTAGACTTAAGGAAGAAAAAAAACCCTAACATTTATTTTGCTTTTTTGTTACCTGGTTCCACTCAAATTCTCTACTGCCCCGACTCTGGCTGAACAATGGCAGCCGATGGTGGCTCCTGTGTTCTTACGGGTTCAAAACCATACAAGAGGCGGAGCCACGTTGTCCACTCTGTATACAGTCTATGGCAGTATTTAACATTAGTCAGGCTAACTCTTTCTGTTCAGACCCTGAATTCAGAACAATCCATAAGTATGTTGGCCAAGATGGGAATTGGAAAAATTAAACACTCTCAAATGCAACCCAGAACCCTGCAACAACAAGACTTGGCCATTTTTCTTTTCCCCTGCCCTAAAATCCAGGTGTGTGACACAGTAAGTCTTCTTATATTGTGACCAATCATTGGGACTTAATCAGTAAAATTGTCAAAACAAATAAAACAGCTAGACCAATCAAAAGTCTGAAAGAACTTTCTCACAAGTCTAAATCATTCATGACTACAGTAATATCCCAGTAACCTTTTAGCTCAGCCAGCACTAAGCGGGCCTCACTAAATCACTTTGCTCTGCAGTTTTCACCGTTTGCTAATAGCAGTTGCTGAGTAGATATTAACACATGAAGCATGGCTGGATTGCTCGTAGCAAAAGGGGGGATTCAGAAATCCCTGGACAGGACCTCCATGTAGGCTCGCCCTGGACAGGCCACACCTCGCTCCTATGGGCACCCCCTCTCCTCTTCCTCCCCCTCCTCCTTCTTCATCACTCAGCTACATCTGCTCCTCATTAACACCATTATAATGAGCCGCTGCACCTGAGGTAAATAAAAACTGTGCTCCCTCGCCCTCACATCAACAGATCCAACACTGGCACTCTGTGTGTAAGCAGAGCTTGGATTCCCCTCACCCCCCCCAGCTCGACCCGCCTGTTTTTTTGTTTCTGAGAGGACATTAAATGTGGGCAGTGGAGGAGCTACTGGCTACACATAAAACCCCCACAGGTCCTCCATTCACAGCCATGGCCACAAAGCGGATAATGAGTTCCATAAAGCTGTCAGGAGGGAAGAATAAATGTGCATCGGATACACCGGCCGTAATTCAGACGTGGCTCTAAGTAGCTGGAAGAATGATAAGAAATGGTTTTTTCTCTGGCATTGATCAGACGCCGCAGAAATATTAAAGTGTTAAAACCCTGGAAGGAGGCAGCAGTAAGTCTCCACATTGGGAGTATTTGTAGCCTCTGGTGGTCTGGACTCGAGCTATGTCCAGCTCCGATTAAAGGTGAGAAGTTGAAAAATTCAGCTTTCACAGCTCAAAATCAAATTACTGGTGTATTTGTTGCACCTTTATGTTGATAAAACCTGCTTTGCCTGGTATTTTTGGGCAGCAGTCTCATATTAATTTGATATCTACAGCATCTGTTTCTGCAGAATTACAACATCTATTCTGGATACTGATTAAATATGTTCTCACTGAGACATTCAGCAGCTTATGCTCACTTTATGGTCCAGTCATTAGTCCTCATATTTGCTTAAATTCACAGAGACTTAGATAAATGGCATTTAGAATCCTGCACAATTTTATTATTCTAACATTACCATAAATATGACATCCAAATAAACCTCCTTCCCCAAATCTGATTTGGTTGGATGGGAAGCAGTGGGCAACTTTGAACAACGCTGTTTTTGACAAATGAATGTGACATGCGGGGGGAAAATAATTTGACAGGTGACAAATGTTGAGTGGTGATACAATCTGAAAAGCAGGCCACCTGAAATATGACTCACTCTATTAAAATCATTCACAGAGGATATTGAATAGTTCTTTAAAGACTTCAAATATCTGATAAAATTTATTTCATTTCATTAAATGTTTCTGTGATGATTGCATTGTAGACGATCGCTTGTCA
This sequence comes from Thalassoma bifasciatum, assembly GCA_008086565.1. NCBI lineage: Eukaryota > Metazoa > Chordata > Actinopteri > Labriformes > Labridae > Thalassoma > Thalassoma bifasciatum. The sequence goes on from RPOG01000098.1 coordinate 109,760, forward strand.
TTGTGCTTGTTTCAGCTGCATGCAGGGCTTTTGTTGATGATAAAACTATAAGCTCAGTAGCATACCTTTTTACTCTTGATTATTTGCAAGAAGTGGTCAGGACAATGAGCTTTGAGGTTCAGTTTGAGTTGGCACAAGCTGAAAATAGTTGGGCTTGATTTCATTTCAAAAATACAACAGCATTAGATAAATGAGGCTGCTCGACTCACCCCTGGAGTATGTTTTTGTTCCAGTGACCACATGAGCAGAGCATGTTTGCCCTGTCAGGAGGAAACTTTCCTGCAGCTGCTGTATGTCTTGTAGCAGTGCAATCTCATTTGACCAGCACAAACAAACAAACCTGTGAAGGAGAGGAAGTTGACATTTGCAGATGAAGCATTTGAAATCATTGCACTAACAGGGTGGAATAAAAAGTAACATCTTATACTGATGAGTTGGATGGACTCAAGATAATTGGCTCCATTTCAGATTTTGATTGCGGGTTATAATCAGTGTGAAATCAAAGTATTTGGATCTCTTGATGAAAGATTTTATTATTGAATATCACTGACCTCCACCAAGTAAATCAATGAATGAATGACGACTTGAATAAAACAGCCACAGCATGTTCTGATTTGATAGATTTGACTAATGGATTTCAACAGATTACTTCATTCAGAGAGTATTGTCTTTGATCCATGACTGCTTGTGTTGGTCAAGCACAGTTAAAGTTGGATGTTTTAAGTTTCTGAATGTTTAAAGGCAGCTCAAACATTCTGACCTTTTAAAATAAGATGAAGGTGAACAGATAAGGAGAGAGAAGAGGACTACAGACTAAAATTGGAGTTCAACTTTCAAACAATTTTAACCCGTTTTTAAAAGGTAAGAATGAGTATTGCATATTGACAAATCAGCAAAACTTTTCAGCATGTTGCTCCTCCAAAGGGGAGAGAGAAAATATGACCTGAGCTCACCTGGATAAAGATGGATACCAACTGAATTTTGTAAGAAGTACCGAGTACCAATTCACGCAAAATCAAATGGTACCATGTTTTGGTACGGAAACGCATCCTTGTGAGGGAGTGGAAGAGTGGGTGATTTTCCTGGGCCTGGAGTAAGTGGAGCTGATATTTAATTTGTGCATTAAAAACACTGGGCAGTTGTAGTTAATTTATTAAGTTGTATTTCATTTCAGTTAAGGGTTTTCATTTTGAAGAAATTTGAGAAGCAACTGTGACAGTAAAGTATGAACAGTTGAATATTGTTTTGAGCTATATATTGAAGTTTATATATTGAGAAATAAATATGTTAAATTGAAATATTTTGAGATTTTATTATTAAACAAATCAACATTTATTACCACATAAACATACACAAAAGTACTGAGAATTGTTACCATTGAGTACTGATACTGATTCCCAGATACCTGGCATTGGTGCCACATCAGTTCAAATGTGAAAGGTACCCATCCCTACACCTGGGGTGGAGAGAATACTAAATTATGTGATACATACAGGTAAGAGAGCTTGTGCAGAGGAATGTTGGAACAACAAAATGAATAAAAAGCTCCTTCAATAGGAGGACATCAAACATTTTCTGGGTCTGTGTGTTTAAAAGATTAGCACAGCATAAGAGATGAAAATCTACATTTTTGCTTTTCAGAATCAGGTAATCAAGTTTACTTTGTTTTTGGTCAAACAGATTAAGTGATCTTGATTAACCTGATCCAGAGTGAAACTTTGAATTAGAGTCATATCTGGATTAGCAGAACTCCTAACTGGACTTTAAATGCAATTATGTGTTCACAGAAAATCGTTTTGTCATTTCCACAATCCAAACATTTATCTCATTTATGACCTCATGATGACACCAGCAATTTGGAGCAAAGTACTTAAAGTGTTGTGTGTAACAGCATCATTGTAAACAAATATTTTTAAAAAACCAAAAAGTTTCATCCTGCAGATTAAGTTAAAACATTTTTGGATCAAACTTATCCCAACCCTTCTCAAAAGGTTTGACCAACACAAACTGGAGTCAGCTGATGTCAACCACTGTTGAGCTCCTTTTTGTTTTCTTTTGAAAGATTTGAGCATATTAAATAGCTTTAACCAGAACAGAAAACTTTACAGGAACTGAATTTACCCCTGGTTCTGGAAACTTTAATATCTCTAATTGACAACATGATCTTGTTTCAGTCTGTGCTTTTGTTTTTCTTGTAACTCCTTTGTTAGAGATGGTTCTTGATTATTCTCCATAAAAACAGCTGTAAGTCATGATGAATATAAAATAAATCTTTTTTCTTATTGAAGTGAGCTCATATCCTATTCCATTGCCATCATTTCTGCATGTTAGAATAAAGCCGTTCTTAATTTTGTTAATTGTTATTTATGTGTTTTTATTCATTCAAGCATCAAGTAAAGAGTTCAGTTTTGCAGGCTAAGGACTTTTACCGCTGTGACACATGTTTTATTTCTTGCTCAGAGTTTTCCCCTCTTATAATGCGGGGGAAAATAGCTAAACTCATACAAACTTTTTGATTGGTTACACATGTTCACTGCCTAATTATCTTTTATGCATTGGTTTCTTTTTTCCTTCTTTTTTCCCTTTTTGTTTTTCCAGAAGCTGGTGATTTACTGTTCATGAATATATGCAACAAGGAAAGCAGCCAGTTCTGGAGGCCATAACTCATAGGCCAAAAGTCGGCCTTATTTACATTGTATACAATGCAAACCTGATTTCTCATTTTGTTTTAAGCCTGGTGCAGGAATCTCCATGGAATTGATGAGGTCGATAACTGCTCAAGTAGCAGCCAAGGGAAGCTCTGTGGTATCTATTTTCTGCAGTGTTTCTACATCTGTTTAAATCAAGACTTTTCCTGTAAATATATATGTGAATGTTGGGGTTATTTTGGCCCCTTACATCTCTTTTATGAGTTGAATTAATCACTAAAGTACAGAGTGATGCACACAGTTGAATGACTTCAGCTTTCATTACTGATGTGTGGTGTGTATCTGGCAGTGCAGCCTGTACAGTGTGGGAGTATGAGTGGAGACACTTTCCTGAGGTTAATGGATAAGCTTAAGGTCTCTCTCACCCAAATGTTATTTTTATGGCCGACTTTGGCAGGGAGCCTTTTGTTTCATTAGACTGCGTCTTTATCATTTATACATTGATGGGAACACAGGGTTTTGGGGTTAGAGACACATTCTCTAAATGGTATTTCATTCGATCAGCCACAGGGCAAAGCTAATAGCATCTGCTGATCCTCACTACTCTACATATCTTCAGAGGAAGAAAGACGGCAGCTGAGACTCTGTCAGAAATATCAGCGCACAAATATTGCCAGAAGTTATGCATAAGTATTTTATATTCAAAATATTTGATAGCTCTCCATAAACTTCATAACAGCCTTCATAGATCTATAAAAGTATCTTTGAGTTTGTTTGCATTTTCATCTGCAATTAATTCTCTGTTTCCACAGGCTATGAAAGAGGAGTGTGGATGTGTTACGTGTTTTATATCGATTGGGCGGGTTTATTTAATCCAATTGCTGCATATCCTTACTTGGAGGGGCAGTGAAAATCGTTTGAGAATCAATGTGCGGAAGCGAGCAAGACAAAAATAATTGACTGTTTTCAAACTCCTGCAGGCGGCGGAATAACTAACCAAAACAGCTCGCAGGGATGTCTGAAATTGGTTTTGCAAATCCTTCACACACAGATCGGAACTGAGAAAAATGGTAATATAGAAATCCATTTCAAACTCTACAGCGCACATGAAGTTTATTCTCCTTTTTTATGTTTTGACACTTATTCTCTGGTATGTTAATGGTCAGAGGAGTGACTGAGTGTGTGTGAGTGTGCGTGTGTGTGCGTGTGTGTTGAGGGTGTGCAAACCAGATGCAGTGAGGTGGAGCTCCAGAGCAGCCTCCCCGGGTGCCTGCAGGTCCACTTCCAATCTATTTGCTGTAATTGCCGTCAGAGTGTACACCTTGGAGTCCTCTAATTCCCTCTTTTATTTCAGCCACCATGAGGGAGACCATCTGTCCTCCTGCCTGCACTTCCCCCACCCCTTTGGCGTCAGGTCTCTCCCTGTCTGCACAAAACACACACACACACACACACACACACACACAGATTCAAACACAGGATGCTGAGACTTTTTTTGTCTCACACTGGGGCTTTGATTCATCACACCTCAGTCTGTCCAGTTTCATATGGACATGAGTGCATTTTTATGAGGTGCTGCAGAGGATGACCACAGCTCCATAACATCAAAGAGACACAGATTCTCATCTGCTGCTTTTTAATTCATCCTGTTTCACTGAAATCTAAGAAACACCCACAGCTCAGTCTCCAAACACACTTTAGCCAGTCTCCTCTCTCTTTGAAGTTCAGGTTATCTCATTTCTACCTGCTACAAATTCCCCTCTCGTGCCCCCCAGGGGGAGCAGACTCAAGCTGTTGTCCGCTGTAACCACAGCCCTGTTTTCTCCTGAGGTGGTCACATTTTGTATCAGAGACTAAAGCTTTGTTCCAGACTGCTGCTGACAGCAAGGGCTTGACCTCAGCACCTTGGCGGGGCAGGTGTTTTACAGGTGCACACCTTTAATGCAGCTTTTCATCTGGATTTCATCCAAAGTGTGTCTTGAGTTTGCCGTACGTGTCCTGAAAAACAAAGAAACCTCAGTGTTAGTTTTCATTATTTTAACCGATAGTCATTCAAAAGCTAAGCTTGAAATATTATCTGCTCAGACAAACAAAAAATAATCACAGCACAAGGAGATGCAAGCAGCAGGGACACAAAGCAGAATAATAAGTGACATTTTCTGTATCTATCTGGCTGCATCCGAGCTCTCTCTCTGCGTCTTTGTTTGTGCTTTTCCACGCCGCAGCCACAGCGTCTGGGGCGCGACTGATTTAAATACCATCCCATCTCATTAACATGCACAGATAGAGCTGCGAGGGCCAATTACATTCATCTTGTCATGTGGCCGGGCTTCCAAGTCATTAATATTTTATGGCAACACGCTCCCCCAGCCGCTGCAGCAACACACCAGTGCTCTTACATTATTCCAGAGCTCAGGACAAGAGATCAGAAACATCCCCCTGAACACACACTCTTCTTCTAGGTCATGACAATATAAGCATGAAAAATGAGTGGAGGGGAAAATCCACATATAGATATGCAACTTTTATGAAATCTGATTATTATCAGACAACTGAAGCACAGAAAATAACTACACATAGGAAATATGTAAATGCTGTTCCAAGCTTTAATTTGAGCATGTGTACAGGCTCTGACTGCACAGCTCAGTTTGTAAAATTTTTTTGGAAATATCAAGGATTATAAGAGACATATTGTAATTCATTTGAAGTTTGAGGCAGATTTTCTCAGATTCAATGCTGTGTCTCAGTCACCTAATAACTCCCAGAATCCCTGATAAGGTTTCATACTGAAGAAGGAAAATGTATTGTGATGACTCACCTGTGTCTCTGAGAAAAGGACGTGTCCTCCAGGAGGGATTCTGAAGTCATCTTGCCAAAGTAAGTCCTCAAAATTTGACAAGACAAAAAAACCCTCCTTCAAAATGTCAGATGAATGGAAATGTGACAATCTTCTTTTCAGCTGTGAGGGCACAAGTCTCTCTCCCGAGGAACGTTCTGTAGAGTCAGGGCAGCCTTCAAATATTTCTCTTTAACTTTCAGAGATATCTGGCTATGTGACTAGGAACCATAAACTGTAAAATACACAAACGCTATATTTGTGATCAACTGATCAACTTACACTGTGAAAATGAAAAAAGTTGTGAAGACTCTTAAGTTTCAAGGTAACTGTCTGCACTGGATTTTTGAATTGTGAAGCCAACTAAATCTTGCATTTGAACCAATTGATAAGTTTTTGTTGAGATTACTAATCTTGCATATATAATGTAATACAAAGTTTTGGGTTTGTCATAATAAGATTTTGAAAACAGGATTTGATCCTTTGACCTTCTGATTTGGAGACAATGACTTAACCATTGAGCCACATCTTTTGCCATTAACCCAAATTAATGAACTCATCATCATGTCAGCAAATGTAAAACAGAGTTTCAGTACAACACTGAAACAAAAATACATTCCCTTATGGTACGAAAATCTACACAGAGCAGGAGGGATGGTTGCATGTGGGAAACTGAAAGTGAATGAAGATGAATGCCCCTGTAGATCTGAGTGGGAGACCCTGTTCTCCTTAAGCATCCGCAAAGAATTTAGTTAAATTCCTGAATATGAGTTAACTTAATAATGTTAACTTAAAACAACTTAACTTAACTAAAATAACTTAACTAAACTTATATTTACTTAACTTAAGATACTGTTTACTAAAAAAACTTCACTAAACTTAAAATCACTTAAAATAACTTAACTTAACTAATCTAATTTGGCTTAAACTAACTTAACTAAACTTAAAATAACTTTGCTAAAATAACTTTACTTTACTTCAGATAACTTAACCTAAAATATCTTAAAATCAATTAAAATAACTTAATTAAAATCACTTAAAATAACTTAACTACAATAACTTAACTTGACTTAAAATCACTTAACTAAACTTAAAATAACTAAACTAAACTAACTTTACCTCAAATAACTAAACTTGAAATAACTTAACTAAAAAGAACTTAACTTAAAACAACTCAAGTTAACTTCAAATACCTTAAAATCCCTTAATATAACTTAACTAAAGTAACTTTACTAAAAATTACTTCACCTTAAATAACTTAAAATCACTTTGAATAACTTAACTAAAATAACTTAACTTATAATAACTATATACACAACTCAACTTAGCCTGACTCAACGTAACTTAGAATATTTTAAGATAACTTAACTTAAAATAACTAGACTTAAAATAACTCAACTTTGCTTTAAACAACTTAATTTAAAATAACATAATCACTTAAAATAACTTAACTAAAATAACTTAACTGGACTTAAAATTACTTAACAAAAATTTCTTAACTAAAATAAAATGTACCTGCCTAGCTAATGAAATTAGATGAATGTTACAAACACAGTAAAATTCATTGAGATAGCTACTTTCCTAAACAATAGGACATATTTTGGTTTCCCTATCAAAAAAATCATTTGCAGGCTAACAATTTTTGGAAGAAGTTTCCTTCGCTCTCTTCAGTCACACATTTTTTGCAACAATCACTGCAGCATTACAGTTACATGCCTGATGAATTCAGCCAAATCTGAACACAATAATCTGAGGTAAAATCTTTGGCCAGGCCCTCGTAATTCCTGTAATGACTTCTCTAATGAAAATGAGCGTTCTTCAGAACGGTGGCTGCAGCTCGAATCCTCTCTGTACAGAGCGAGGATGGCCCGAGGAGACAGGCTCAACACATTTCTGACGAGTAACAGCAGCCTACACCGACTCGCCTCCTGGCTCTGTGGCGATACACACCAAGATTGATGTGTGTTCCTGACAAATAGCCCAGACTGCCATTTATATGGGGAGATGCTGCCTGGCAATGTGAGGGGAAGAGTCACTTAGCTGAACAATTCCCTCACACAGCATGCTCCTTTTGCTTCATGTTGCCAGCAGAAATTATATTCAGAGAAATTACCTATCCCTTTAACTACACTGTTATGCACCTCCATATATTACAGATCTAGTTTAGCACAAAGTCAGAGGGGAAAAGATTGAGATGAAAAATGTTTTAGTGGATAAAATTTTACAGGGAAACTGTTCCTTTTGGCTTACATCCTGTACAACAAAGTGAGAATTTTGTGATATGATTTGACTCCTTACTCTGCTCGGCTGTCAGACCTCATATAATAAGAATCTGATTGATTCAAGATTAATTTTCAGGAATCGTGTGACGCCTATAATACATTGAAATTTTTGCTGCAATTGGATTATGTAATAGGAAGGAAAGGTATGAATTTCACACATTTGAGATAAATTGTCTATTTACAGAAATATATGTGGCAGAGGCAGAAAGTAAATCCACTATCAATAATTAGAAAATTATTGACATATTTATCACAGGAAAGATTTGCATCCAATTTCATTCTTCTCATTTTAAAGAACAACTAATTAAAATTCTTTCATCATAAGTTTGTATTGCATTGTTTATCTCATCATTCCCTAAAAACATATGACAGTAGAAATAAAAGGAGTATAATAAAGAGTCATAACACCAAACTCTTCTGAACATTACTCATGTCTCTTATCTGTTGTGTGGTAACATCACAGTCTCACTCAGTGGGACAAAACTAAAACAAGAGGTGTGAGCGGCTCCATGTTTTGCATATCAACCATCTTCCTGCTGACAAATGTTGGCATTAATAAAACTACTGAACAGCGACAATGACGGGACAGGGAGGGAAGCCCACCAGGAAGGGACCCGCAGCTGAGACAATTTCACAGGAAATGAAAAAGTAGAATTGTCCGTGGAAAATATCACAATCATCATAATCATTTGTCAAACTGTGATCTGTATCTACGCTGAAACGAGGCCTCATTGTTTTAGAAGTTTTCATGAGATTAAGCTCTTTGTCTGCATTTCTCCAAAGACATGGTAGTGTTTAGAGTCCTGTGATCTACTAAGAGATGAAAAAAAGCAGAGAGAAGACGAATAACTTTTCTACGTTCTTTCATCATGGTTAGTGAGACTGTTTCTCTTGAGGCTTTAATTACTACTTATTACTAAAAAGGAGCAGAACAAGTATCCATTGGGGTTTGCTTCCTGTGAGAAAGAACCAGGTCTTGATAAAATGTGTTTTACTACAATCCTGTGAAAATATCTTGAATTAATTGAAAGGAAAGTAGAAATAAAAGAAAGAATGAAGAGAAGAGATGTTCAAATTTTAGTCTGTATTGGTTTAGTGAACACATCTGTGACCTACAGGATCTTATGTCATCACTACATAGTCCTGTTTCTTCTGCAGAATTGAGAGTTAAATGATTATTTTTTCCACCTCATTAAGCATCAAAACCTTCAGGTAACTTTATGATTTCACATTTGTACTTTCCTTCCCCAAGTCATGGTTCATCAATCAAGAGTGAAGCCAAGTTCAAACCCAGCACTTCAAAGAGAGTACAGCTGAGCTAAAAATAACATCCACAAGATAAAAACTGCAGACTTTAGCATGGATGAAGAACTACTATGAAACTACTGCCAGCTCAGGTAGGATAATTTTTGAGAGGGGTTTTCCATTTAGTACTAATACTTTTCCAATCAAAATCCAGGAGCTCATTCAATGCTTGCTTTAGTGCTTAGTTGGTTCTAATCACGTTCTTCCCAAGAACCAGTTTGGTTTTCCATCAGTAAGGAGCTGTATTGGAGCTACATCATTGCATCACTGTAAAACATCACTTCATACGCAACCATTCCCCTAAAATGCTCACACCACACTGAGGCCCACAAAGCAACAATAGAGGAGCTCATTACAGACATGCACCACTGCTTCAATTTTGCCTCAGTTTCAAGTTTTGAATGACAAACTCCAAGAAAAGAACAGACCACTCACTCAACAGCTCTCTTTTCTTTGTCTTTTTGTAATCAAATGGCCATTGTCCAGCAGTCCACAGCTCTACCCCTGATACTGCTTAGCGTATTGCTAAGTTTCTGATCTCTTCTGCAAAGCTCCAAGAGGGGAAACTAAATGAGGACATCATTGAAGTCATTCACACTGATGCCGAGCTGAGGTTGCTAGCTGCAGCTTCATGTTTTTACATGAAATTCTGCCTGTTGTGTATTGATATTTTAAGTTTATTCCTCCCATGTCATGCCCCCATGTGTGTTACGTTGGGCATCCCTGTGGGCAGTGTTGTAATAGCGCAGAAAGAATACAAGTTCCAGTATAACTTCCCCATTTTCCTGTGTCATTTTTAGTGTACCAAATATCAAGAGTACACAACACTGTCAAAGTTTTGTGTATCAGTAGCAAAAACACCTTTTCAGTTTTTACAGAGCACTCAGAGTTTCAGAGTTTTCTGAATGCCATGTGATGACATTATGCACAGTATTGTGGTCACAACCCTGGCTCTGTTACCACAGTGTTGTGGTAAAAAAAGAGACAACACGCTGGGCTAGTTCTGTTCCACCCTGTAGTCCCAAATCAGGAGTTGTCAACCCAATGCCCCTCTGCAATGCTGCAAGCAGAAAACTTTTGTTTCCACACTCCAGGCCCTCTTCCTGTAATTGTGACAACTAAATGAGGTGTTGAGAATCTGATGTGTGAGCCATGTGTCACTGCTGCAGTGGCACTGATTTTGAAAAGTTTTTATTCTTCAGCTGAATGTATTTTAGTGAGGGAATCAGTACAAACAATAAAAAATTCGTAATACATCATATGGAGAAGATGGTGCTGTATGTTGTTAGCCCACAACAAAGTAATCATATCAGCGCGGCTGCCAAGTGGGTGGAATTTGATTTCCGTATTAATTATGACCTGATATCATCAACCTCCATCTCCAGAGCTCAGCGAGCCGGGAGACTACCCCATGATGAGAAAGAAAATACAATTTTCAACAACTCCCTCCTGCTGCTGTCCCTCCCCCACTGAGCGGAGGAGTCGGCCTATTAGAGGTCGCTGTGCCAGGGTGAACTGTCTGCTCCTAATAAATGTTTCTGATTGACATGAAGACAAGGGGATGTTGCATGATAGCATGTTTCTGTCTAACTGTATGTTGCTAAAAGTATGTGAGCTTTCTGGCAAAGATTTTTCTAGCTGAAGATTAAACAGCTGTGTGACTTTGATCATGTTGATGTAAACGTCTCCTTTCTAAGGCAATTAAATGTGTTTGTTTATGCATGATTTCATACAGAGCACTGGTCTGAAGTAAGGTTTACACAAGCCGCCTTAAAACACTCTCACTTTCATGATGCACTCAACAGCAAAATATAAATTCCCCGAACAACAAATCAGATATGCTGGCTATTTGAGTTTGAGCCTCAAATTTCCATCCTCCTGTGGCTAGTTATTTTGTTTTGTCTAAACTTCTGTAAAATATTCTAAACGTGATGCATTGTTTGAACTCACCCTTCAATATGTCTGGCTCAAAAAAGACAATTGTTTTGGCTCGCCTTTAATTGCTCCATCTGTACTGCATCCCATCGGGACTTTGCTGCCTCAGATACTTTCCCACATATACAAGCAGAGAAGTTTCCCACAGATCCAGGGCAGAACTGCAAACTGCAGCAGTGCACTTCATTAAAGCAAAGATTACACTTCAGAGCAGCTCTGTGCTTTAGCTGGCACATGGTGCTTGCGTAATCAGACGTCTCAGGCAGATGAAGCATGGTGTGGTACGCTTGAGTCGACTGCTACATTTACTTAAAGGACGTTCCCATCAGTGGCGTGTCATCTGGAGTCTGTTCCTTGATACCTTTGCTCCATTCCAAACCAATTAGCACTTGATGGTCTGCGTGAGGGTGGTTTCCACTTCAGTGAGAGTTCATCTAAATAGCTAGTGCTTTGCCAAGAGAGCAGATCTTTGGAGTTTAAATCAGGGAAATTCAAACTCCTGCTTTAACAGCAAAATGTTAGATATGATGAGATAAAAGGTGTTGACTCTGTACATTTTATAAACACCCCATTAGATGATGAGTTTGACAGGTATATATGCATTTGAACTTCTTACTTTCTTTGCCATTTTTAACTTGTCGATGCTAAAATACCGGCACAGATTGTTTTTTAAACTGGTCATGCTGATATGACCATCATCAAACACAACACAGTCTGTATTCTGCAGCAGAGATGTGTGAAGCCACTTGGTAACTCACACGTAACGATTATTCTGTATTAAATAAAGCATTAACACTTACGAAAATGGAAAACAGAGGCATAAAAAAGTAGATTTAACAGACTGTTTCAGATATGGACTTAACTTTGTCCTCATTCCTGAGATGATGATTACTAAAGAAAATCTTATTTAAAAATTCAATATGTGCACTTTAATAGATGTTTATTATTAATCAAAGAAGTTCTCTTACATAATTGATTCGAAGTATATTTCACATTTAAAGGTTTGTTTCCCTTTTTAGTGCGTCTTAAACTGCAAGGCCGTTTTTTACATATACGGACGGAAGTTTTCTTATCATGATAATTTTTTCTTCACAGAGGTTCCTTCAAAAAGCACATAAAACATGACTGAACATAGTGTGTTTCTTTCAAGGTGATGGAAATGTGGCTTTCGATGACTGTGACAAACAGCTCAAGAGGATGTATCATGTAATTTACAGCCTTGCAGTAGCAGATGATTATATACACATACTTCTTGGCATCACATATGTTCTTTCTCTCTTGTAGCACCTTAGGCTAAGACAATAAATTGTAAGTAACACTGCATATTCTTCGCTGACAGTCGCACTGCTTTGAATGTCAGTTTGCATTTGTTTAGATTCACAAACTTACAAAGCCTTCCTTTGTTTGTTTGGCTGCAGTAACCGTTTATTCTAACAGCAGCAGAGACAGAAACGAACAAACCGTCCTTCATGAAAATGAGCCTAACTACATCTCAAACACTGAAAATAATAAAAATGGGGATTCCAATACGGGAATCAAAAAAGACGGAGGCAATTGTGCAAACTTTTACAGGATCGTAACTTGTTACTAGTTTCTTGAAAAGTAATTTGACAAAAAATGACAATGAGTGAAAAAAACTCTGAGGTAACAGTTTCTTATCTGTTTATCTCACAGGTTCCTGACTTTAATATCTTTGCATTGTCACTTCATGAACACTAACATGGTGCAAACATCGATAGCTGCAGTGGGAATAATCGACTATTACCTGGTTCTGACAGGATGGATGCATTATAGGAGGCAATTAAAGTGTCACTTGTGTTTACTTAGAGAGATAGATGATGCTTTGATGATCACAGTGAAATTGACCCAGAGATGGACACTATCCAAGTTATCTGACAAGTATAGACATGGCTGTTTGCCACGTTGCTCTCAAAGCAGGTATAATGTACATGGAGTAACTGGTTCAATCAATAGAGTTAGGTGTTGTTTGGTCTCAACTTGTGAAATATTTAGTTACACAAAGAGTATATAAGCTGCAAAGAGGCTTTCAGGATGTCTCCAGGAGAAAAAAAAAAGAAAATTTAAACTTGAAGCTCCCTGATTGGCTGCAGACGTACACACCCATGTGTTCTTTCAAAGGGGGGCAGTCATTTCCTCCAGGCTTTTCCCATGTAAATACAGCATGTCTCCCATGACTTTATTTACAGTCAAAAACTCTTAAGCGTGTGCATTAGCGCCAGAGATTTATCACTCAAGCCTGTTTCATTTGAGAGGCGCTGTAACTCTTCCTCCCTGTGCTCTGTAATAAGAGTGCAGAAAAATGTACGCATATGTCGCAGTGAGAAGTTTCTGTGTAATCTGCCTAAACCTGGACGTCTGCGGATGTCTGAAGTGGCAGCTGAGTGCAGAGTGATGGCATCGGTAATTGGGCAAATAGGTCACCTGGGATATGAGGTGTTTGCAGGTGGAGTTAATGGAGGGACGGCTTATGTTAAGGACTAAAATGAATCACAGATAATGTTGGTTAAATATAGGCAGCCATGCTGTCACTTCAGTTCCAACTGCTTGGACTGATGGGTTTACACATCTGACAGATTGAGGTCGTGGCTTTAAACTAATAGTCCTTATATCCTAATGGACGTTTGCTTCACATCTAAATCTCATGTGGGAAATGAGATGAATCCACTTACCTGGTTGCTTGTAAAAGACAATATTTAGTGGGAGAGCCAAGGCCCTGTGTGCATGTTGTGGTTAATTATTATTTCCACAGGAAATCCCTGCATCCAGCCACCGCCCCCACCTAAAGCACACTGACACACACAGACACACACACACACATACACACACACAATATTGAATGCAGCTGCATCTCCCAGAGGGGAAAGGGTAATTTGTCCAGCTCAGAAATAAGGGTCTCTCCATTTCTCTCAGCAGGATGATGAAAAACATGAAACCGTGCTGCTAATGAAAAGAACACTCAGGATGTGTATTATTATTCCATCAGTCTCACCTAGTGAGCCCTGGCCCAGGTCCATGCCAGAGGAAAGGCCTCTGCTTTTCCACCCTTCTCCTTTCACAGCGATCTGGTGGCGCGGGCTGCCACTCGCAGATTTCCTCTTCATTCATTCCACAGGAATTTGGCTGCCATTTCCTGCGAGGAGGAGAAGGTTTGACTGGTTTCGTGCAGGGCCAAGCTGGTATTTATCTAACCACACACTGGGCTTGATTCATGTGAAACAAGCACGCCCTGTAAACAGTCTCATTACTGAACTCCAACACTTCATTACTCAACAGGCCGAGTCACTGGCTGGAGAGGGAGCTTGAAATGGTGTAAAGCGCGGTTTGAACACATTTGCTTCGATACCTTGGTGAGGAGACTGATGGATTTATATCAGAAGGAATATGATCCTAACATGCCACTGATGTGGTTAGCTCTGGCTCGGGAACCTCTGCGAGCACAACGTTAAAAGTAGCATCAGCATGACTCAGCCGCTTTGCTGGGAACAGTTGTGCAGCTTTTAGCATTAGCATCAGACCAAAGTGCTTGATATGGAGGATTTAAACTCAGAAAAGGATCCAGAACATCTGATAAGAAGTGAATCACTTCCAGCACCACTTTGTAACTACAAACAAATCCACCCCTGCAGCAATGCTAACCTTATATCCTCATTTGCCTTCTGCTTGTGCCGTCAATGTGACAATTTGCAATACAACAAATCAATGTAATGCAATCTAATACCTAATTTTATTTAATTGTGACGAAAACAGACATATTCATTGCCTCCTAACCACATTACGTTTATCACAGCGGGAATCACAAATTATTTCCTAATGTCCTCTGTCATTTAATCTCTCACATTTGCACAACAGGAATCAAGTGGAGAATCATCGCCCCTCTAAATCTATTTGTCGTACCTTTCAGATTCACAGCTCTCCTCACTGTGGGTCACCTGTAATTTGTAATGTTAAATAAAGGGCAATTCATTTCCTGCAGGGCTGAGCAGTAACCCAGACTAATACTGTATCAGACACACATTCAAATTCATTACATTCAAGGTGCTGTTTCTGCTCATCGGCGTATGCATGCAGCCATGAATATTACTGAGGAGGTGAGACAGTCTGTGCAAGAGTTACAGCAAAAGTCTCTCCGTGGAGGCAAATGCTGCAGTCAATAAAGAGGAGGAATGAATGTGATAACAGCACTGTCAACACAGTCTGGCTTCTGTGATATTATTTACAGCTGATTGTTTTTATGACTGTTATATTTTTGTCAGTGAAATTCAGATATATTCAGTGACTGTCGACCTTTTCACCTTTTATTCTAAGGTGAAATGAATAACAGGAACATACAACACTTTAAATAGAAACAAGATGAGCTAAATGTCATCTAAGACTATAATTCTTTACTTGTGTTTGTATGAAGTGAAAGTGAGGAGGGAAAAATCAATACAGCATGTTTCCCTGTAAAGTACGGTCTTCTGTTTATGTTTACATTCAGTTAATCTGACCTACGATGTAATACACAATCTACATGTAACAGAGAAAAGACTGATTTTATCTTATTGAATTAAACTGATTTGAGAGCAATAAATAATTGTGAGTCATCACAACATGTTGCATCATATTACTCAGTTTATCAAAAAAATTGCAAAAGCAAAATATTGTATTGCAAGTATCATAATTCTATCTCATCCTGGGGCAGCTGGCAATTTAAATTCCCATGTATGCAGAAGTAAGGAGCTAAAGTACTGCATTTAAAGAGGGGGTATTGTGCTTTTTTAAAGCTCTACGATTTCCCTCTGGCAGTACATGATTTACAGCAAAAACAAATAAAGAATAAAGAAATTAACTAATTTAGAAAAAAAGATACACCCAAGTGTTGAGAAAATCCTTATTTCAGCCTCGGACTGAAACATTTTGTTTAAGTTGCTCTCTTAAACCTCGTAGGATCCAACATCCACATATGCGGACATTTCTGCCTCCCAGACCCATGATGCCTCATTTTTCAAAACTTTGACTTATTAGCCACATTTAGTGACACCTCCCACGTCATATTTTGGTGATATCACAACTTTACACCCATTTTAGTAAAGAGCAGTGCAGTTATAAACAATAACACTCATTATTAAAAACTAGTAGCTAACTAATGACACTAAAAAATACCCGCCTGTACAAAGACAAAGTTTAGTTACTACACTTATTAGGTCTCACTTATCTCAAATGGCGAGGAGACATTAAAATGCACACCAGACAAAAGCCAGGGTCAAAGGAGGTTAGGGAACCTCGCTACAGAAACCCCCTCCCCTCTGATTGGCCAGAGGGGACAGTGCCATGAACCAGTATGGAGACTGTAACCTCATCATTTCAGTAAGTCTTAAGATGACCACTTGAAGATCTTGTTTTGCTTTTTTCAGAATAAACTATTTTCACAAAGTTTAAAGGTAGATTCTGAGAGATCCACAACATAGGAATAGATAGCAGTTTTGAATTTGCACACGATTCGCTCTCCAGCATTTCTACCGTGTATCTATGTTTGAAATATGATACCCCTTCTTTAAGTACTTTACATTGACTTTTGAGGTACTTTTTCCTAACTTTGAATCAAGCCTGTAGAATTTTAGAAGTACATTCTTACAATAAAACAGCTGAACATATCCATTAAATAGGGAGGACCAGGTTTCTCACAGTTAAGTAGCAGAGTATCTGTGCTGAGCTTTGGAGTCTCCAAGAAATGAGTGTCCAGTAGGATCTGGCCGTAGTGCAAGCCCCGCTGCAGAGTGGGGACTGTTGTTACTGTCTGGCTGTATTCACCTGAGCCAAACAAATGGTTGTGTCAAGCTATCTCTGTTCATATACCCCTCCAGTCGAGAAAGCTCCATTTTTCAGCTGCAAGCGGCTGGCAAACGACTGTGGAGGGAGATGCGTGACCCTGATGACTTCAGTGGCACGGCAACGAAGGGTGAGACAGAAATTGATTTTGAAAATATAAAAACCGTGTAGCTGGGAACTGTGAGGAGTTTCCCAGGAGCTCTCTGATTTGATAACAGAGGACAAAATGCGGTTACCTCAAATAACAAAAGCATCTTTGATTCTTAGACTCAATAAATATTTTTAGAACTCGATAGGCTTGCAGCAGTTTACGATTCCTAAAAACACTTTCATAATAAAACCAGACACGAGTTAAAACACATTTATACTTTCTTTTTTAATTCAGAAAAAGTTTTAAAAGCAGATCTAAGTGCTCCTGATTCAAAGCTTCTAAAACTCAGACAGACATCGACCCTTCACTTCAGCCCGAGTGGAGGTTGCTGTTTCTCGACGCTTGAGGCCGTGCGGCAACACTCGCCAGCGCCAAAGCAAACTACAGTGCTGCCTGATTTAATGTTGCATAAAAATGATTATGACAAGCTTCATCAGTCCTTCTGATCTCAGAGAAAGGCTGCATTTACAGGCGAGTGTGCAAGTGGTTTAAAAGAAATATGTTCCCGTGTCTGCAGATTTCTATTTGCAGCTGGGATCACAGGGGCGCTTTCTGTTAAGTGTTTACAGTTCTGGTTGAGCCAAGAAGAGACGGACAAGCAGAGGGATTGACAGAGGGAGATGTGGTTATCTGATAAATTGAGAATAAATCTGTGTTCCTCTTGCACTCGTGATTGATTTCTATGAGAAATGTGATGGCTAATGCAGAGCTTCGAAAAAGGAAAAGAGAAATCCAACAGGAAAAAAAACAGATTACATTCATTACTTCAATTCAAGAAACTGTTTTTCTGCATATTTTCTTCAACCTCTATGATTTCATCCTCTTTAAATAGTTTGAGGAAGAAACACCTGCAAAAGTTTAGATGAGGAGTTTCATTGCTCACATTCCTACGGTGGTTTTCAGGATAATTTACTACATAAAAAAACAGAAAGTGTCTTGCAGTGTTTTCAGCTGCCCGGCCAGAAGGGGGAGCAGTTTTCTGCAAGACCTCAGCTTCATTGTCATGTCCAGCCTCCTGTCTGGGCTCACCCCTCCCCTCCCCTCTCCCTCCCTGCTGCATGGTTTCCCTGACAGCTTTAAATCACAGGAATAGACTGAGAGAGAGAAGCATCTGCATTCCAGAGAAGCTGTACACTCCCACTGTGGTCATGTTGAAGTTTCATAGCACGCAACAGAACGGGAAAGTCATATCTGATATGCTAAGTCGACCATTTTTAAACCATATTTCAATAAAAGAGTTATTAAAGAGTGGAGTGTGACTTTGATTTTGCAAAAGAAACCTGCAGATTCAAGAATTCTCCACCAATAGATCAAACTCTCCTTTAAATCAATTAAAATTAAATTACAGAAGTTTTCAATTGATGTTTGGTGAATTAAAATGTAAAATAATGTACAAGAAAAGTTGCAGTTAAGGCAGCTCAGTCCAGCCACAAGGTGGTGCTCTAAGAGGAGGTTTGGATGTGGTAACATCCTGCTGAGAGTCAGGAACTGTATTTATGTATTTATTGTGGCCTTTATTCACTGTAATGAACGCCACATGTGACCTTATACAAGTCTGATTGGACCCATATGATGCCATAGCGCTTAAACTTTATAAGCAGGTTATTTATTTGCTTTTCAAGCACAACCTTCCTTCCTGCCTTCGAGTCTTCTCGTTCAGAACAAAAGCAGACGAGCAGCCTGGGATTGAGGATCCATGTTTGTCTGCTGAACAACAACAACATTTACAGCCCCTGAAAGCACAGGATACACAGAGCGCGGGGAGAAAACAGAGAAACTGGGCTGGGGTGGTGGTGGGTGAACAATGCAGGAGGGCGGCTGCCAGGTTTTATGGTCTGGGATCCTGCTCCCAACCCCCACCACCAGCACCAGCACCAGGTCCCTCTTCCTTCCTGAGATGTACTGTAGTTTACACTCCAGCCGCTACGAAGCACGTTTGCTGAAAGAAGTGAGGCAGAACAATGAAACAATGAGAGGTGTACTGTAGGGAGAGGTGACAGAGTGAAGTACAGGGGTAAAACTTGACACCTTCCTGATGTTTTTCTGTATAAATCTCGAATCTTCATCATCATTTCAACTCAACATCAATACATGAGGATTTCAAGTGACATTGATCTTACTTTTTCAATATAAGGCTTGATTCGGACAACATATACATTATTTCTGTCAATGGGCTTCGCTTTTTAGAATGTGAGACAATTTCAGAGGCAGTAAGTCATTAAAAACAAAGCATTTGAGGGAAATCTGATGAATTTGATAATTAATCAAGTTCTGCTATGGTATAACATTTAGGGTAAAATGAGTAAATTGAGTTAAGTGAAACAAATGAGATAAGAGAGCTCATTCATTTTAACTAAACATAGTTTTGAAAAGAACACTGACATGAATTACAGCATGACAACAACCCATGAAATATTTTTTGCTACTCCTGATTGGTTTTGGCCCTAGTCACTTGTCAACCTATTTTGCCATTTTTTTAATTATATTTGGTGCTTCCTGACTGTTTTCCAAGTTCTCTCACCACTTTTCTTGCTTCTTGACTATTTTTGCTGCCTCAGACTTGCTTTTTATTGCGACTTCTTGTCGGATTCACCTCTCTTCATTATATTGTTTAGTATGTTGCTCTTGCAAAAATAGTTTACAAAAGTTTGACTCTTTGGTTGAGTACAGTTGAGTAACACTGGTGAAGAGCATAAAGAATTGACTGCGATCTAAAATTAGAGTATTGCAACCAGGCCATATTGCAATTTAATCTTATTTGGGATTAATTGCCCAGCCCCCGTTTTGAATCACTTTCAAGCTCCTGCATGGTTAGGCTTTAAGTTTCACTTGGAATACACTGTCTAAAAAAATTTACAACACAAAAAAGCAAAACACCAAGATTTAAGTGAAGATGCTGAAAGCTTCTTTTAACAACAAAGATTTTATATGTTCGTCCTTGATGATGACAACGGTGTCACAATTTCTCTTAGACTGAGAAAATCAAGGTTGACCAATTCTGTTTGTAATAACACACACACACACACACACGCACACACACACTGAGTGACAGGCAATGGAGGTGTGTGTTTGTGACAGTGCTTTAACAGCTGGACCTGTGGTCATCCATCAGCATTGGGTTTGATATTAGGGCCAGTTCCCCGGTGGGTCATTGACACAGATGACAAACCTGTCTGAGGGAGTTATAGAGCTGCCAATCCTTCCTCTACGTGCCTCTTACTCAACTGACACTCATCCAATCAAAAGCCAGAGGCTAAATTGAACAACCCACTTCCACTAAAGTCTAAATAATGATGCTGCTTACGGCATTTCTGTCCTAATAAGGCCATATTTCTTAAAAAGAACTCTGGATCCAAAAAGCTTCTCTATCCCTAAAAAAGCTGCATGGAAAAGCTTAAATGTGATGCACAACTGTGCACATTAACACTCTCTGACACTGGTGAGAACACTAGTGTGCTCCCCACAACAGAAGACAATACACAGCCACACAGTCATTTACAACTCCAACTATATGACTGCAATAAAAAAGCAACGGCAAATGAGCCATTCTGGGAGCCCCAAGCCAGATGTGGAGTGAGTGGTGTGCGTAATAAGGCTTAATGAAGGGTTGGAGTTACCAAAGTGTCCAGGGAATGAGAGGGAATAAACACAACATAAACAAGTCCTAAAAATTAAACTTGCCAATCTGAAACATGTTGGTAGCAACCGTTCCAGACCGAACAGACTGAACAGACCGATGATTCTTCACTTTAACTTTCAGAGGAGCTAACATTTTGGAAACATTTTTGTTTTTTGCTTGCAGAGTTCCTCTCCTTGGCTTAGGACCACCATGTTTTCAAGGTGACATGATCAACAATGAAAGGAGGCTTCCTGCACTGGGAGCCTCTCTGGTTTACAACTTCCTTCTTGTGGTGACAATTCCACCAAAATATGTGTCAGGTTGTTGAACAAGAGTGATGATGTCCTGTGCAAGTGGAAAAGCTGCACTCCTGAGGCATCTTTTTATAATGCCGAGATGAAACCAAATCACGTAGAGAGATTTTTCTCTCAGCACTTCTGATAATAAACCCGCTCAGCTTTCTCCATGTGCAAACTTTCGCCTCACAAACTCCTGGCGTGGAAAATAAGCTATTTGTGCTCTCTAAGGATACTGGACATTTCCATGCAATCTTGTTCCAAGCCAGAGGGGAGGTCACAGCCTCCTTCACACCGAGATAACATTTCCTTATCAGCTCCCTGTTGAAATGAAGTGTTTGATGTTTGTGTGCTGCAGAAAGGTGGTGGCAGTAAATCAAGAGTGTAGTGAAAGTTGCCGTAACTTATTCTTTATTAACCTCTCTCTTTCGGATGCACTAATGATGGCCCTCCAACAACGGGAAGCTGCTCACAGGTCAGGGTGTCAGGTTCACGATGGGATGCAATATTTCTGTTTGTCTTCAAAGGGCCAGGGAGAGGGGAAACAGCTGCATCGACACCACAACAAAATCTGAATTCAGCTATGCCTTTCACTCATATTTTTATGCAGCTCTGTGCAGGCGAGCTCCAAACTGAGACAAGAAAGGACAGATAGTTGTTCCTGAGAGCTCATAACAAGACAAGACAAATTAAGGAAAGGTTAAGAGACACTGGTGGTGGCGCAGAGGTCCACTCACTTAACGTGATGCATTGCAAAATTGCTTTCCTATTGGGCGATACATTTGTTTCTCGTGACGGGTGTGGGCTTACTGTGTCAGCAAACAGGACTGGGCTTTGTGTGTAGGTGTTACCTGCGTGTCGAGGTATTTCTCTGGCTGGAAAGTTTTAATGGTTTGTCATCACGGAGATGTGAAGTGGCTTGTGGAATATTGTGTTTCCAAATATGGCACTATAGTGCTTCAGAGGTCTCAGATCAGAAAAAAATCTGACAATTAAGACGTGCTCGGGGGAACAGATTTGCTGGGTTGTTTAGGTTGAGATGAGTCAGCTTTTCCACAATTGCAACATAATACAATGAGCGTCTACTAAGCTGCAGAGAATTAAGAATTTTATCTGTGAGGTCATTCAAAGTTGAAATCTATCAAATTAACTATAAAGATCCACAAAATCTTCAGCACATAGCACAAGCACAAAAGCAACATAGTAAACCATTACAACAAGTTTTTATCATTCTAACGGTTTATTATGTTGCTTATGTGCTGAGGTGTTTTTTTTTTCATAATCCCAAACTGTGCCCCCCTGCAGAATCCTAGTCTGGTATTTGTATTTTTCCCTTCTTCCTCCCTTTTGTTTATCCTTTTTCCTTTTTCACACGCTAGCTGACCAGACAGCTCTCCCACTCCTGTCCTCCCCATGTTACATGTCACTGTCTTTTTATGTTTCTTGGACGGGATGAAACTGAAATGTAATTTTGTTGATCTGAAAACATGTGCAATGACAAATAAATCATCTTATCTTGAAACTTGCTAATTAGCATATGTTGTTAATTTTTGTGTCTCCTGTGCTCTACATGACACAACTTCCCTTCCTGTGACTGAGTGCTCCTCAACCCACAAAAAGCAAGAGCTAAAACACAGGCCACATGACTCTTAACTCTGTAATTAGGTGAGAACAGAATATAACAGGTCACATGGCTTTTTTGCATACATAATACACACTTCACAAACAGGTTTTGAAGGATTCTTTAACATCAGTATTTTTGAATTCCATACAATTTAACTTGTTGGTGTATTTTAAAAAAATGTCCTGTTAATGGCTAAACAGTAATTGAATGTTAATTTGTTCTATTTGTCAAGAAGTGTGTAAATTAAAGAGCTGAATTTTGCTGTTTGATTTCAATCCATTTGGAAATGAAAGTTTTTAGGGCAGGATAAGTACTTAATAAATGAGTCACCAGCAAGCAAGAAAGCAGAATATCACAATGTTTTTCCAACAGAGACCGACTGGAAAGATATTATGACTAACCCTGAAAGTATGGAGGGAATGGCTTCTGGATAAATCCAGACAGAGAAATACGGCAATCCCAGGAAAAAGTGTTGTGTCTGCAGCTTGAGAGGTCATTCTTGGGCCACACCTACATCAGCACTATGATATTTGGATGTACAGTGTGGACCATAAGTTTCTATTCATGGGAAAAAGAAACATTTTATGTCAGTCAACCTTTTTTATAAATTAATTTGCTCTGTACTTGAGTATTAAAATATGTTTTCTAATGTTGATGAACTTGCATAAGCACAGCTGAAGTTATGCTTGTAATGGCATTGATGAGGTTCCTTGAGATGATTGTCTAGTATCTTCACCTTATACACCATGGCCTTCAAGTGCCCCCATAGATAACCAAAGATAACCAAATGCATAGTCAAATGCATCTCAGACGGTATCTGAAACATAAAAAATGTACACATCATACATTTTCCTATGTATGGAAACTTAGGGCCCACCCTGTATAGGTGACTTACTTTTGGGTTTGTTTCCAGAAGGAAAAATTTGAGAAAAATCTCAATTTAATCTGGTTTTTTATTTTTTTTGCAACGCTTCACGATTCAAGTAGGACACATACTACAAGTTTTCACACTTTCACTCTCAAGGATATTTGTTTACAGCTAACCCAGAATTTGTCTTGACTCCTCTCATACTACTTTTAAATTCAGATCAGGCTAACTTTAGCTTAATGTCGCACTCTTACTGCCGTATCATTACAGAACGCTGACCTGCTGCCGTCTCACTGATCTCATGAAAACGTGTCCGATCAGGCGGCTGGGTGTGAAGTGACCAATGCTGTGCCAGAGAGACAAACCAGAGCCCAGCGTCAGGCTGTCCAGTTGGCCAGGTCACGACATCAGAGTGAGACACGCAGCAAATGGCACACTGTCTGTCTCATGTTACCACTGTGAACAAGGGAGAGGGGGGGTTTGAGGGGCTTCTCACCAACACCAACGCCAATTTCTCCTGACTCCACACAGGAACAGCATGCAGGAAGTGCCTCATCACCACAGTGTTTTTATTTCCCAGAGCTGCAGCCAATCCAAAAAAACATGCTCTCAACTCAAACATCTCTTTTATTTTCTCTTTCAACCACAAACACACATAGAAAAAAGCCGTTCCTGCATGAAAACACACACTACCAAATAGGGTTGTTTCAGTTTGGTTTGCAGATGTCAGACACCCTGGAGACTTGTCTTCTCAGAAGTAACTTCTTCACTTACACGTGTATATTCAAGTCATATAACAAACCATAAAACTGATAAATCAAACAGTTGTACAGCCTGCTTCTGTAAGCTGCCTCTTTCCCCAACATAAACCACAGTATGTCACTTATGAGCAGGTCAGAGCTTAAAGGCCTGCCAGCGTTTTTAGTAGCCTTGTAAATATTAAAGTCTGCTTGTAAAGTTTCATAAAGTGCTGAAATCTCTAACAGCTAATTTCTTTTACTGTCAGTCTGCAAGAAATTACAAAGCTGTTGATGTGAAATCCTGCACAGACTGACAAGTCCTCTTATTACATGTTCAAAGCGTTTAACTGTAAAGCAGTGGTTGGTGGTTGTGTTCCAGAGGAGGTGTTTCAGTCGGGGGGGTTGAGCTTGTATTGACTCTGACACTGAGAGTTACCACTAGAGGGCAAAGCAGCTCTAAAAATCTCCACAGACTCACAGCAGCCAGCCTCTGCTGTTTGACACTGCTGAGATATTGGAGATGAAAAAAAGACTATGTTTGGCAGATCATTCATAAAGCGTGGTGTAAATTACTGATTACAACATGTAATCTGTGACATAAATCCTTAATAAAATAAACGTTTGTTACAGGAACAAGCAGATTAATTTCCTCAATGAGATCATTCCATCAAACTAGCTGCAGGGTTCACATTGTGAGTAAAAATCAATCAAGCATTCATTTTTTCACAAACTGCGCCAAATTGCAACAAAAGTTAACACAGGTCACGTAAAGGGTGAGTCTTAAACAGACTTTTTTTTTCGGAATCATTTAAAGAGACTCATCATCAATCCACCAATGTGTGAGCGCTTTGCGAGAATGGAAAATAAAACTGCCTAACAACAGGTATCTTCAGTGAAATCATTGGTAATGTCAAAACGAAAAAGAAGCTACTCTTGTATCTCATCCTGCTCAATCTCAGGTCAAAGGTCAGCTCACTTCTGTCCCTTTTTATCCCTCATCCTTGGATAGTGGAGCTAATAGTGAGAAAAGAAAAAAATGTCTAAGAATAAACAGTAGATCCTGAGCTGTGTTATTGAGTGTTTCCTGTTACGCAGAGAAGTGGTGTGGCTGCAGCTCAGAGCCGGATCCACAGAGAGCCCCCCGCTCTGCTGCTACCCCTGTGAGTCTGCTCCTCAGGCCCCACAGCCACCTGGGCCACAGGGAGAAGGAATGCGCTGACTTAATGATGTACCGTAAATCAGTCAAGCCACACGGAGATCCCAGCCCTGCCATTGGACGGCGCTGAGCCTCTGAAAAAGCCCGGCCCACTGTGAACCAGAGCCCCTGGTACAAAAAGCATGTGGAAACACAGTATGTGGATCCACTTACAGTCTGTTTGCATTGGGACATGTTCTGCTACGCTCTGTGCTGTTCCACTTCTCCAGTCGCCTCTGCAGAGGTCGAGGAGGTCTTGGCGAGGCAGGACAGAGAGCAGAAGGGTTGAAACTGAGTGCGAGGAGGACTCTACCCCCTCAAGGCTGATGGGAAACAAAGTCGGGGGCACGGAGGGGCTGAGCGCTGAGGCAGACTGCCATAAGTGATTGCAGCTGCCGCTGAGGCCTTGAAGTTGGCTACAATAACATCCAGCCAAGTCAGGCAGATGACAAGGTGTGAGGGAGGCTGTTTGTTTTTCTCCTGCTGTAGGTGCCAATGCAAAAGTGAGGTGCTGCGAGTGTTTACAACAACAACTCAGAGACAGTGAAACCAAACTCTAATCCTAACCATGGTGTATGTGAATAATCGGGAAAAGAAGATAATTTCTCTTATCTCTGGCTTTGTTCTGCAAGAATTGGACTTAAAAAATGCACATTTTATGGAGCAACACAGAAAACATTGGTGCTATCATTGCAGCTGCTGCGCATACATCAAATTTTATGATGCTCTTGTGTCACACTTGGACTCACTTGCAAGCCTTCAGTTGGATTGCATTTCCATGTATCACTCTCTCTATTGTTTTATCTTTTTTTTAAGTGGTTCAAGGGGATGTTTCAGTGATTCTTCTCCAAATTTTCTAATTTGCATGCATTAAGTAAACTATTCTTTTACAATTATCAGTATCATCCACTGTAAAATGTGATTTTGCTCATTTGTCATTCTGGCACATTATTCTACCAACATGACAAAAGATTACTGAAGTTGTAGTGGTAAAACTTCATTATAAGCTGGGATCGCCTCAACTAAAAAATATATTTCAACTTGAAATTCTGACATAAATAAATCAGCAATGCATTTCGACTTGACAATCACCTTTAGCCCCTCAAAACTGTCTGGTAAAGCTACAGCTCTTAAGTTGCCAGAATGCCTTTGTGAATTGAGATGAAACTGGAGATGAAGTTAAAGTTATTTAAAAAAACTACATTAACAAGTTAAGTGAACTGTCAAATATTATTCAATGAATGAGAAAAAAAAGTAACTTAACTGAGAAGTTTGATTGACTTCAAATAGATTAATTATTGTGAACAACTACCTGAGGAAGTTAAGTAAACTAACAAGTACAAATCAACCAAAATAAGATGAGGGTTGACACAAGGCATCTTATTTGATCAAAATAACTTCTGTTGGTGTTAGAACAACAAAATTTATTTTTTTGACCTGATATACAATTTTAAGGCAACCCTGTACATCACGTTTTTACGTTGCATTTACATTTGACTATCACTATCTATTATCAGCTGTGTGTAAACATACTAAATTCTGACAACAATTCTCTTTTGGCAGATTTTTCTCTCTAATCTGACTGAAGGGAGGTGTTCACTGACTCTTCAGAAGCTGCAGAGGTTGGTGGTGAAAGCTGCTTCATTTTTCTCCCCAGGACTAACTCCTCCATGCAGTGTGGGACAGGACTAATGACAGTCATGTTAATGATGTTGACACTCCCACCAGCGCCAGCCAGCGTACAGTAATGAGGGGAAGTAAATAGCAGGTAGCTGACAACACGGCTGCTTCCGCTGCCACACAACAACTAATGATCCCTTTCACACCGCCTGAGCATACTTTGTAAAGATGACAGCACACAGTTTAGGAGGGTAAATCCTGCCTTTCTTTACACGTTCACTCCACCTGTCAGAGGAGAACACCTCTGTTAAAACATGATACACCATCGCATCTACATCTGTATTCTCCACAAAGATCCTGGAGACTCACAGGGGGGAAATAAATGATCTCACAAAGTGATCTGCAGCCATGTGGAAGCCTGATCTTTCATTGGGGATTAGCTCTGCTTATCCTGTAAAGCCCAGTGGGTAGAGCATGGCATTAACACTGCAGGGTTATAGATTGTATTCCCACTGTACAGACTCTGGTTTAAAAGCAGCCCTATGATCATATAAACGAAGAAACCGTGTAATTACCGGGGGATTTGCGTGGAATTTTCAGTGAAAAGAGCTTCAAAACAGCTGAATTTTTTATGCATATTACATTAACGTGCTGCATCTGCTGCCTATCATGTAGCCGAACATGATAACAGCTGCATCTGGATCGAGTACAGAGAAATAAGTCTGCTACAGAGGAAGAATTGAACGATTTGATACAGTGGAATAAAACTGAGATAAAAGTAAAAGAGTGATGCAAGTCTTTGTTTTACCTGCTGAGCTGCTCTCATATGAGAGGCCATGTGCTCGTGTGACCCAACTCTGAACTCCAAAGTGAAAAATTCATTCACCTCAGGAGCATCTGTATAGCATGTGAAGATTGATGTATGTGGCAGAGCACATGAGTAATGATGTCAACAGTCATCTCAGCAGCGGCGGCCATTATTATCATCTCTAGCATGAAATGACACGTGGACTAATCTGATCTCTAAACAACCTATCACAGCAAACCTGGAGTACACACGGAATAATTTACACAGTAAAATTATTCAGAGTGGGAGATCTTCTGTATTAATGGCTTCTCCAAACGAAAATGATCTCCATGTTGCAGCAGCATATCTCATGTACGGAGGACATGGTGGATGTTCTGCCAAGCAGCATGTGATATCTCATGTGATGAGCATCAGCCCCAGTCGCCTGTGGCAGTGCCTGAAGCCATGGATGAGGGAAATGCATGAATTTACCCCGGCAGCTGAGGCCCTGAAAGCCACACTGTGACACTTAGTGTCAGTAAACACCATTGAGTACACAGGAAAAACAAAAGGGGCTTCCATATTACCATACACATAAATTAGATCAGATTAAAATCCCATTTAATAGGATTGATTTGTAGTTTTTATGTGTCCACCCATTATTTTTAACTCTTCTACCCAAGCACTGCCAGAACTGAACCTTTTACTATCAACATGACCAGGTTTATGGTTTGTGTGTGTTTGTGTGTGTTTGTGTCTGACAGAGACAGGCAGACGAATTAACCAAGGGGGGCAAATGGATGAGATGGGGGGTTGGAGTTTCCATCAACACAGAGTCTGTGGAGGCACAAGGACTCTCTGACCCTCCTGTGAACTTTCAGGGGGGTTACACAGGCCACCATAGAGGCCAAGGGTCAGCATTAATGCTCATCACAAACCACGCACCACTTCGCACAGAGCACAGAGAGAGGACAGTCAGCACAGGCTGCTCATATGAGCCACAATGTCGTTACACAAAAATGTACTCTAATTATATTTACTTTTAGGGCTTAAAATGTTTGTTTTTACCTAAAACAAAAAAACCTCAGCTTCCAATAACTCCTATTCAGCACACAAATGTGTAAGCTGTTAGTGTAAGCAGCTCACACAAAGTAAACTGAAATACCTCAGTGATTTGATTAATGCAACACACACTGACGGTTTCTTTACTAACTCTATTTAGGAATTAGCACAAAGGGAATTAGACCTCAGTCTGTGCAGACTATCTCTACATGGATAGCTGAATAGTGATGTGTAACACATGTCAGGGATAGACTGGAGGGGGGGGCACATTTCCTTTCAGCAAATGCAGGATGATCTGTGTCCATCATATGGTTGATGATCAAAACCAGTGGTGGGCTGATCAATCTGAAATATCGATATATCCATACCAACATTGGCATCAGTATTTATCAATACACACGTGATGAGAGCAATACTTAAAATTATCAGTAAATTGCTGATTCCCTAAAT
Organism: Thalassoma bifasciatum; assembly: GCA_008086565.1. Taxonomy (NCBI): domain Eukaryota; kingdom Metazoa; phylum Chordata; class Actinopteri; order Labriformes; family Labridae; genus Thalassoma; species Thalassoma bifasciatum. The sequence goes on from RPOG01000098.1 coordinate 139,007, forward strand.
GTTATTGTGTTTCTGTAATAATCAACAAATTTGTGTTTGATCAAAATGATACTTTTAATGCTGGTTTTAGATAACTGTTGACATCTTGAAAAAGTTAAAGCACATGATTATTTTCTGGTTGAAGAATTACTTTTTTACTTTTATTCATGAACAGACACATTAATATTAGTGGTTGTGTGTTTTTCTTGATGCTGCTTTTCTATGCAAAAAAGTAACGCTATTGGCAAGACTAGCCCTATATTGACTTGGAACTGGATCGATACCAAATATTGCAGTATTGCACATCACTAATCGGGACTTCTCAGTGGTCGAGGCTAACTCAAGTCATGTTTTGTGCCATACATCCCACCTTTGATATTATATTTATGTTAATTTATGAATGTATGAGTTCAATTTTCCCATTTTAATGATCACAAAAAGCTAGTAGATTATATATGTCTTACGTATGTATTTATCTTACATAAACAACTACATGAATGGTTGTAACAGGATGAGATATAGATTTAGCTGTAATATAAATTAATCAAATTAAGAATTTGTGGGATATGAATTCATCTGGTATGTTGTACTTTTTTATGTTCTATATTCTTATAAATGCAGATCATTTTTATCTTCTTATGTGTTGGTAAAAAAAGAAAATAATCACATCAATTGCTGTTTTTTTTAAGAACTAAACGTGCACTATACGCGCTCTCTACCTTCCATGTTACAACACCTTGCATCAGTGTACAAAGAATAATCACAGCAGCAATAAATCACTGCGTGGCCATGTAAATGTTAAAGAGTGATCCAAACATAGCATGTGCTGGTGGGTGGTAAATTGTAATGTCAGCACAGAGCTTTGCTGAGAAAGGAGTGCAGAAATGTCCATTTTGCCCTTGTGGCAACATGTGCACCTGCTCTGCAGCTCAGGGATCCAGAGTTTCTGACTAACACGAGGAGGAACATCAGGCTCGACGCCACGTCTGCTGCCACACTGAGGAGGGGGCTGACGGTGAGGAGACAGAAGGACGCCGAAGGGATGTGTCTGCCGCAGAAGGATAGGAGCGACTAGCTCAGCTTTGCAGGGCCCAGTCATATGTCCCCCCTGTCTCCCCCCGAGGGGCCCGCAAAATGCTGAGCAGCAGGAAACCAGCACACCAGAACAGACCGGCCCAGCGGTACACCCACTCCTCAACAACACGACAACAAATCCCACCATGGCCTGTGCGCCTCTAAACATCTGCAACAACAAGCACATATTGGAAACTTCCTGGCTGATGCTGCAGTACAGATAGAATTACACAGTTTATAATCTTTAGCTTCAAATGTATTCACTATTAATGGAATGAACCCACTAGGATGAGGCCAGCTATCTGAAGATGTTTTTACTCCATGCAGCCTGAAACATGCTCTCCTTAATGACTATTAAAAGCAGCTCAGGCTTGTATTCCTCCCTGGAACCACTAGGGGGTTAAGCTCCCCGCTCTAGATGGCTGCTGATGTATGCAGCAGGTCTTACTGCAACTAACCCCGATACCCTGGACCAGACCTCCCTGTGCTCTGTTATCCAGCGGTCTAAATGAACCAGTCCACCTCCGCTAGATTATCATGATGTAAGAGTCTCCTAATTGGATTCTCCGCAGAGTTAAGGACTTGTTATTGTAATGCCTTATCTGTTCTCTAGATTTCTCCTGCAGCAGCATCTGGGAGATGTTGTCATTCCAATGATAAACACCATTTTCACTTGAGCCTTTATTACTAGACACCGTGTGCGAGAAATGGAGATAAATGAGCGTGAATCCCCGAGCTCTGATATGCTACTATGAGCTCTCACCTCCTGTAAACCCTAATGCTCAGCCAGCCAGCGGCCTCGCCTCCACATGGGAGGTGCAGCAGCTAACAAATGACCGGCAGGATTACACACTTTGAGCAGGAAGGGGGTTGTTTTGGTGGGGAAACGCTCTTGAAGAAAAATGCATTTTCTGTTTGACTGTTTGGCCTCTCTAATCCTTATCTAAACTGTGGAAAGATTGAAACTACCCTTGCACATTTGCAGCACAGTCCTTAGCTCATATATTATAATGTGGTTGAGTCTGGCTCCATAGTATGTGCATGGAAGACGATATTCATCTTAAAGTCTAGTGTTATGATGAACTGATGCACCCTTAGCTTCTTAGGAACTACTTTTTGAGTGGACAGTGATGCAGTGCTGTTGATATGTGGGAACAGTGAAACATAAAGGCGCCCTATGTAACCGTCAGGGTGAGTGATTGTATTTGAATGTGCTTCACATCTGTTTTTGTAGGCTGAGACTGTTGTCCTGGTTTGACTCCTGACCCAGTGCCCTCTTGACTCAAACGTCTCCTGTACACATTTGACAGCGACATACTGTAAGAAACCACCCCCCTGCATGCATAATGACAAGAAAATAATCTTTTCACATCGCGAGTCATATCAGAATCTAATAAGAGCAGCAATATTTTGGCCCACCTTAACCTGGTGGTGAACTCTATAGTTAATACGCAGCGGTTATTATTTTACCATCAATCAACAGCGAGGCAGGCAGGCTGCTCTCTCACCTCACAGCGCTGCCTTGCAATCTAATTGTGACCGAGCTTCATCAGTTTCCAGAACAATCAATTCCTCCTCTAGCTTGATGCAGGCTACCACTACACAGCCTTTAATATGAGCTTCCATCGTCCAGGCCCCCTTAACCAGAGGAGCCAGGAGGCAGCTTTGTCGGCCTGACGGGGGCCCTGGCTCCAAACCTGTGTTCCATCATGCTTTTTTTTGTGCTATCTCTCCTGACAGGTCGAGTCTCTCCGTGTAGCTTTGAAAATCAAGATGTGGCGAGAATGTGATGAGACCCTTGAGGAAGTGGCTGAACTTTTGAACCAGGCGTGTGTGCAGGGACAGTCCGGGGCTACGCAGACAATATTAAGTGGCCTACTGCCTCGGAGCTGTCACTAATGGAGTAAACATTGACATACGAGCACAGTCTCAAGCAACCATTCATCTGAGAAACTTCGCTAACCTTGAGAGGTAGCAACATCCCCCTGACTGTGACAATCCAAAGCAAAGAGATTATTTTCATAAACACATTTTCAGGAGGAATCTTGCCTGACTAAGATGCATGCTCTGCAACCACAAACTCTGTCTTTACCAACCTGCAGTGTGCCTGTTATAAGGTATCCTGACAGGGAAACATGGGAAAACATATATTTTGTAGATCAACATGTTGAGTCAGTGTTCTTTCATAGAAAACTAGTTTTTTTTTCTGCATAGCAATTGATTTTACCACACAATTTTGACCCTTATTCAAGATTCTAAACAGTTTCTATGGAAACCAGCATTGTTTAGATGTTGTTTTGGGGGAAAAGAATCAATATTGTTTGTTGGAATTTCTTCCAAGTCATCAACAAGTGTTCAGAGGGGCTTCCTAAGGCCTAGTAACTCATTTTAGCCTAAAGGGGGACACTAGCTGAACATGACATGATGTTTTTACTCAACAACAAGGTTGCAGTCGATAGGTAAAATATTGTCTGCTTAGATTTATCAAAGAAAAAGCCTCCGGAAAGAAAGCTTTTTGTTAATCCAAGGAAGGAAAAGAAATTAAGAGATAGCCATTACCCAAAGAAAGAAAAGAAGACTAAAACCAATAGCTCAAGAGCAGAGGATGAAGTAAGCCTTAAAGAAAACAGCGAAGAGAATTCAGGAAGGGTTTAACTGTGGCACTGGAGGAAAGAATTACAAAATTTCTATAGTGACCGATGAGGAACTGGACTTTTTATGTCCAATTTACTCAAATTCTACAATTTTACTGTTTTATGTGCTGATAATTGTGTGTCTTAAAAACTATGAAAGCGAACGGGCTGAAACTTTCTTGCTGTTTTTGACTTGAATAAGGCTGTGAAACCTGTCACTTAAGTAAGATTCAGATTTCTAACTGAAGGGTCACCAGAGCTTGTTTGACACTATTAACACACCTCTAAGGGTGACTGTTTTGTACCAGGATAAAAATTGAAATATGCACAGCAATAAGCTTAGGGTGGCACTTTGCATAGCTCAAGGATGCAGCAATTTTTTCTTCCTTGAGATTTCTTCTAGAGCGTGATAACCTGGTTTTGAATTATCTCAAAGTAGGCATGGTCAATATTTTAGGTTTGGTTCCACAGGACTTAAAGGTACTCGACTGTAATTCCGAATGAGAAAACTTCAAAAAGTACAAAATGCAAACTTTGTATTGCATATTCCTTGTTGGATGTTGTGCAAAATATATTTACTCAAAAAGAAACATTTTTTACCTACAGAGCTACCTTAAAGCTATTATCGTCTTTATTACATATTCATTAACTGTTCTACCATATTTATCCCCCTGTAGACTGTGTGCTCTGTTTGTAAATTTTTTCAAACCCTGTGTAATAGCTTAGCACCTATGCATAGTGTTCATCCTGCTACAATCACATTTTATATAATGTAAATGTTGCTTTACCTTTGGCTATTATTGCCTTTGGTGCTTACTGCTTATTTTGTACTTGTTTGTACTATTGCTTGTTTTCTTACCTCTGCCCCATTTATTTTCTTTCCACTGTATCATATTAAGAGCTTTGGTAACAACTGGGATTAATAAAGTATTCCTGATTCTTTACTACAGTACAACAAGTGCACACCTGTCTAATAAGAAACTCATTTGTATTTCAATAACAAACTTTCCCCTCCTGTTTTTTATGGATGTGCTTGTCAAAGCAAAGGTTTGTATTCATTTATTTTGCTAATTCATGCAAGAATCTCACCATAATGACACAAGATGTAATGAAGTAACCCTGTGATGTGCATCAGAACCCTAAAAATGTCGCCTTTGGGTTTTGGACTCACACAGTGTGGTAAACTTATTTGTTATACGTGTGTCATCGGCGCAGATGAAGACATATGGCTCTTTTAAAGCTGCTAACAATACCAATCAATAATCATGAATGTCCTGGTATCGTCATATTTCATAAATCAACTCTATCGTTTCAAGATGACAGTGATCATTTTCAGCAGAGTTGCTGAGGGAATACATGCAAATAATCCTGATCTTAATCACAGTCATGTACGCTGACCACGCAGACATCTATTATTTAATATGCTCTGATAGAGCTGCAGATCCATGTGAGATTTAAGAACCAGTAGACTTAAAAAGGAAATCATGACAGTAAAATAATCCTTTACTGCTCTAAAGAGGCTCACACTGAGATTGGGACGCTTGGCAGATTTACTAACATGTTAACATTTCCCGTTCATCTATTTGGTCCCTTGTGGATAACCTTACCCCAATCCAACATCCCATAAGCACTTTTTTGTATTCAATCTACTTAGAGCAACTTGTCTGCATGTGGAGTAGTGACTATTTAACAGCAGATTTATGCTTAAGAGCACAGCGGGATAACCTGCTTGGCAAACTGAGCTGGTCCCCAGCCAAAGCTTTCTGTAACACACACTTTGTATCAGAGCAGCGGAGTGAGAGAGGAAAACAAGCCAGCGATGGTGTCACAATGCATGTTTTTACCACAAAATGAAGGAAATGCTCACATGGACCCAAAGTGACCCCTGGTGCTGCTTGCATGAAAGCTGGCGCTTCCTCTGAAATACAGTAGGTGATGATAGACAGAAGTAAAATGAATAGGCCTGTCTCTAAAGCACAACACCTCACGGACACATTCATACACCAAAAATAACAGAGAGGCTCTTCCTCGTGCTGCTACACACAAAGCACAATTGAGAGTGATGTGTGCTGCAGTCAGGCAAAGGTTGAAATACGTGGGAAAAAGCACAGGCACGCAACCGCCAAGAGGCATGCAGCAGGAGAACTATCACTCACTGGACTTGTAGCGGGGCTGTGAGAGAGCAGCTAAAATGACAATCTAATAGCAGGGATGACATTTTGTTTAAAAACGTGATGACAGAATGATCCCATGTCTCTGTAACTGTAGCTGCCGCTTGCCCAGGAGTCAACCATTATTCTCTACTTAGCCACTGTCTGTCTTGGTGGTCACTGTGAGTGCTGCTTGTAATGGGCTATGATGAGTTTGTATGACTTATGATAGGATCTCCCATGTCAGCCCATGTCATGCAAATATTTACGTCAAGTAGGAGCACTTGAGAGTGTGAGCACATGCTCTGATAGATGTGAATTCCCTGTTGGTGCTGGAATGATCGAACGTTCCTGAAGGCAGCAGCCTACTTCCTCTCCCCACTCCCAGAGCCTGCATGGCCACCAGCAGCACCGTGCCCGGGCACTGCCCCCCTCTTCCTCTGAGAGATCCTGTGATTGAGAGCGCTGAACATGGTGTTTACTTTGGCCGCACCTCAGAGAGGAGCAGATGGAGGGAGGGAGAGAGACAGATAAAAGACAGAGGGAGAGAGGAGCGGGCAGACGGCACCAATCTCAACATCTCATTTCTCAACTATCTCTGTCTTCTCTGTGGTAATTTATGCCTTGATGTTGCAGCAAATCCACATCAAAACAGCCGGCAAGAGGCCAAAAATACTCACAGACATAATATGATATAGCGAGCATCAAACCCAGTCGTTTTTGCAGGCCTAAATGAGTCAGGGTTATTTATTCAGCAGCATTTAACCGAAGTAATTTGAAGTGTGAAAGCTGATGAATACTAGTTGTGTCCCCCCACAGTGAGGGAGCGGTCTAAGTGCTGAACTCTCTCTTTCATCCTCTTGCATTGCCTGTGGCTTTCTCAAGCGTCAACATTCTTCCACTTATCTTTATAGCCATTAGCGCTGTCAGCCTCCCCATGTCTCTGCTCAGACTCACTGTGAAGCCTTCGACCAAATTCCATGAATATCTGTTGACAAGTGGGATGCTTTAAAAACGTATGCTGCAAAGAAAAAAACAACAACAAATTGAGTTATTTGTGTTCATGAGGAGGACACAATGAAGAACACGATGTGGAGAGGGGTGAGCGTTGGTGTTTGGTTACACCTCTGGTCTGGTTTGCACACAAACACATAAACAGTACAGCCTGAGCTGGAGGGACGAGTAAAGTGGCGTCGTGGTGTCTTTCTGAGGGCGAGTATGAGGTGACAGGGTCAAGAACGTGGTTCAAGGCGATGACAGACATGATAACTGACTCTGCATGTGTTCAACTGGATGATGGTTGTGTCATGTAAACATTTACACACTTACAAGTTGGGTTTTTTCAGTTGATTTACAGTCTTTCAGAAATTGTACCAATTTTGTCAAGACACAAACACACAAACAGTTAAAAGGTGGGGAAAGATTACTGATGACTGAGAAAAATGAAACATTGTCCAGTGAAGTAAAGCAAGAATAAATGAATTAAATAGGTTATTGCATAAAAAAATTCAATCACAATTGGATTCATTGCCCCACTGAGCACATACCCACACCCATATCTGCATTAGAGGTGTAAATATACGTAAATACAGACCCAAACCAGCATGTCTCCCAGTAGACACTGACACACACAGCATATGCGTAATTCCATACACCAGCATGACAGGTGCATATGTAACCATCAGCACAAACAGGTAAAGGCAGAAATAGAGACAAACCCTCTGGGACACTAATGTATTCAGGCTCATGGTGAGATGCAGGGTCAAGCCCCGCCCCCATATGTGGCGTCGCAAGCAAAGTGGTTAAGGGACAAATCTCCTACAGGATTCATGAAAGTTACGGTGAAAGCGAAATCTGGGATAGCAACACCTGATGGGACTTCTGTTCCAAATATTTCAAGCAAAACCAAAACATACAAGAATGTAGTATGATATTATCATTTATAGGCTTTTCTTCTTTGGAGTCTTGGAAGCAAAAAGTTTGTATATGTCATGTAAACTTCATTGTGCTGCTTCAACATTCAAATTTCAGCATGCTCAAGCAATTGTTGGAACTAAATGAATCTTTTCCCATTGTTTTTATGTTGGTGTTTGAATGAGAATGTCTCACAGCTTAAAGTTTGATATATACCAAGTTGCCAGTTTATCAGGTACAACTGAAGCTAAAACTGTTACAGAAGAAACATTGTGAGGTCCAGCCATCATAAAAGTTGTACCCTCCAGTTTCAGTTGCAAATTTTATTTGAAAATACAACATTGTGTTTATTACTTTATTTTATAATATACCACATTTATATCAATGAAGGATCACAAAATATTACACTCTTCCGTATGGTTATGAATATGAACGAGTTGGACATAATATTACAAACACCTCCTGGTGCAGTTCAATGCATCATAACATTATCACCAAATGCATAATCCAAGATTACTATTTTATTTTTATTTGTGATCAAATAGATGAAAATGGGACTTACTTTTACATACTGCATAAATTTTACTTATTTATACCTTAAATCACACAAACTCAGAACACGATACCATCTGTGGAGTCAATGTATAGATGTACTCAGTTCAGTATAACTCCACATGAAGTAGCAGTTGCTGAGTCAGATTACTGGAGTCTTTGCTTCCATTAATATTTAATTATTTAATCTACTTTTTAAATTTTTTACAAAATATTGTTACATTTTCGCTATGTATGAATGCATAGAATACATGGGCTTTAAATCTGCCGCATTATGGGCCTCACATACATTTTTATGAACTTGCATGCTACACATTGCAGCTTCAAAATAACTGAAAAAATAATTGGAACAAACAACCTGAGAATAAAAAATAGCAGCTGTGTTAAAAGCATGGACATCCAGTTAAGAATGTCCATCTGGAATGATACAAATGCTTAGAATCTTACCCACTGCTATGGCAACAGCACTTGGACAAGCCACATACAGAATAGCATAAACCCCATTCACTGTCTGACTGACCCATTTTAAATCCATCAGCTGACTTCAGAGGAAGTAGAAAATAGAGGTTAGTAAGAAGAACACTTATAGAAATTTTAGTGGAGATAAGAGTACAATTTGTCTTTGAATACAGTGGAGCATAGGGAACAAGTTTCCCCTGAACAAAACTCTAGCAAAGTACAAATGCTCATAAACTTTACTTATTATAAAAGAAAGAAACACAGTGGATTTCTAGCCTGGAACCAACAGAAGACTTTAATATTACAAAGTATCTTTCACAGGATAAGTGAAAACTGAATCATGACCACATAAAATCAGAGCAAAAATGCGTCTCTGACAAAGTGAACTGCTTTCTCCATGGGGGGATGTAGTTTCCGTCCCTCACTTAAACAGCAGCACTGCAGTTCTGTCAGAGGCCTATAGGGGGAGTCTGGCATCACCACTGTGTGTCAGGAGGACACACACACACTCACATATACAGGCACACATACTAAGGACCACACACTGGTGGAATGTGCAATCCTGTCATCAGCTTGTAATTACAGACTCAAACCAGCAGAATCCAACTTTCAGAGTTGGAAAAGGAAAAAGTGTCACTCGGTTTCTGCTGCTGCTGTGACGTATTTCATGCCTCCCCAAGTGCTCGCTGATTTCACTAAAGTACTTCACAGCCTTTAAATTTTACACTCTGTTGTGAAGCTTACAAGCCATTTAACTCCAATTAGAAGAAGGAGAGCAACTTGTCTTAAAAATCACCCTCTTAACCCAGCTGCCTCCAGCTATTGCTGATAGTCTAATCCCAGAGTGTAATAGAATGTGGGACAGACAACACGAGGATTTGGCTAATCCCTCATTAAGGAGCGCTGTAATCCTCTCTAAATCCTTTGTATACACGCCAGGTTAAACACTGTTGCAACAGAAGAGGTCAGGAGGATTAACCTCGAAGGAAGTGATACGTTTGTGCTTCCAATAAGAAAGATGCAGAGCTGGTTGGGAGGTAGTTTTCAGCTTGATTGCATTAAAAATAATTTGCATTTCATAACAAGTGCAAATTTTGGCCGTTAAAAACATTTCAAATGCATGTTAAGAGTCAGTTTTGTTGTCGTATACATGTGTAATAAGTCATGACGGTAAAAATGCTTCTACTCTTAATTAGTTAGCTTCTTCATTAAAATATAAAGATTAACTAAAGCTTAACATAATACAAACAGTGCTGCAGTTTATTCAAGCTAAATTTGCATAACTAAATTATAATGTCTCTTTTTAATGTGATGGGTTTCCTCCCATAATCTGCTACCATTGAGCAATCATACTATTATAACTATTATTATTTTTTAATGCCAGTCGTATCACTCCCTGTACGACGGTAAAAGTCTCAGAGAATTCCTCTGTGGACAGAAAAAGTATCTGCTCCATATGCTGTCTTACTACGGATGTCAGGGCAGAGTGATTAGGTGGAAGCAGAGTTTATGTCAGCAACGTTGAGCGCAAATCGGCCCCAGATCTCCCCACAAGATGCTCGCGCTCACTGAGCTCGCAGCACTTTACACAGAGCATTGAGATATGCGATATTAAGTAGACGGCCATAAAAAGCTTGTCTGGACTCATGTGGTCGACTACAAGTAATAGAGAACAGTCAAATATATATTCAAGTTTTCAATGAAAGCCTGTTGAAAGTGTAATGATGTTAAAGTGCTGTCAGGGGAGCCCCAGCCTGATGTTTTATTGGCTGTTTATTTTATTGGAGGACTCGCCATGAATCTAGGTAGCCTTCAGTGATATTGCCACAGTGTGGCCGAGCCCCTCAGTCTGCATGAGAGATTTTATTAGCCAAACATTTGTTTCTCCATTCTCCCAGCACCAAGGACTGTGTCTTTCAAGTTCAGTGGTGAAAATAGCAAACAGATGTGTGTGTTCAGTCTCCAGCTCCATGTATACATCAGTGTGTGAGTGGGATTTGTTCTGGAGGCTGTTTTATCTGCTGTAAAGCGCAGGAATTTAACAACAACTAAATATATTGGCTTTTCCTTTGGCTGTATATATTTTAAAGCTGCTTATGATGAAGAAATGATTCAAGCAAACGTTCAGCTACAGCTAATACAGTAAACACTTATTACTTCTCACTACTTGCTTTATGTACTGAGTGTTTTAATTCAACCTGAGTTAATATCACAGCCAACATGAATTCTTGCTTGTTAAGGAATCTGTGTGATTGTTTACGAGTGTTTCAAAACCCTGGGGATAAAATAATCATTTCTAACACAATGCTGAATGTTTGAGTCTATAAACGTGGACGGGATGTTGTGCAATTTCAGTTTCATTTTCCCAGCTCACTAACTGTTGGCTACACTGCAATATGTAATAACTACAGCAGTAATATTTTTAGTCTATGAGTCTAAATCTATAACAATAAGCATTTGCATGAAACAGTAGTGTCGTCGAGCAAATGAGAAGTATGTAATGATCCAATCTGTGTGGGAAAGGGTGAACACTGAGGGTAAATGTGGGATAAATCCATGTGGCTGCACATCTGACGAGAGGGATAAAAGTGCTCACTGTTCCTCATGGATGACCTGGATCAAACAAACTGGTCAGCACTAAACCTATCAGTGACCTCACATGAAGAAGTGTACATTAGGTAAGTATCAGGTGAGCTTCTCAAACAAGCAGGCCATGGCAAAGACACACAATCAGCGCAATAAATACTTATGAGCTGTTTGCTCCAACTGACAAGTCAGTGACTGATGTGGTTGCAAGAGAGTGGGCTGAATGGATGGCACAGATCAGCCCAGATGAGGTCAGAAAGCATGGCTCTTGCTGCATTTGGCCCCAGCTGATCTCCAATTAAACGGGGCGCTGACATCACGCTGCAGTGCGGACCATGTGAGCCACCTCTGGATCAGCAGCCAAGACATGTCACAGCACACCCTCTCAGCTTCCAGAGCGAGCCCAGGAGGAAAAATAAACACATGAGCAGCGCTGAAGAAATGTACCCAGCTTGAATTGTCTTTATATTTAAAAAAGCACCACGAGTAGCTCAGTGGAGGTTCATCCCAGGAGAGCTTGGCTCCGATGTTGGGTACACGATCTAGTTTCTGTACGTTTGCTCTGCTCAGGTAGCCCCTGTGGGGAAAGGAATAGAGAAACCCTTTAAAGGCTTCTTTTGCTATCACATTTCTTTCCTCAAAATACAGAGCCCCCCAGTCAATACATCTATGACTATTAGCTATCAATTAATACATCTGTCTCCATTGTAGGGGTCCGCTGCCCTGCTAGCGGCCTGACCAGGCAGTGAACTCTCGCATTCCTAAAAAACACGGTCATCCAGCCTCTGTAATTTGTCATGTTAGAAGCTGACAGTAAAAGGTCATCCACTCCCATCGCTGGAGGCAAGAAAAAGCACTGAGATGAAAGTGCACGTTCAGACGACGACTATTGCTGGGCTCACCCTATTTGTATAAGACTGGGAAGACACACACTCACACACAGCTTTATCTAATCTAGACCACCTATCTGTCTTATAATTCCCACACTATCTGAGAGCAGACGCACAAGCAGGCCCATTAAAAACACCCCAGTGCTAATATCTCCACATTACACACCTGTAACTGTCAACAAAGAGGCATCTAAAGTATCTGGTGTAAGAAAAAATAAATACAGCCTCTTTGTGCCAAAAAGTTATAGAAAAATATCTTTGTATCTCTGTTTTTTTGCATTAAAATGTGATATTCAAGACTTCTCTGGGTCTCAAAATCAGGGCCCAACTTCAAACCACTCATCATTTTCACAGCTCTAACAGATATCATGACACATCAGTGATCTAAAACTACCCTCCACCAGCTCTTTATTTCATGTTTCAGTAGAGTTGTACGTTCCGTTTTGAGGCCGACAAGCTATCCATTAAGTCCGACCACCTCTGACTCCACTCCAAAGCAAGGGCAGGTCTGCCAACAGCTCATCCATCATGCACAATATCAATTGATTTCCAAACACAAACAGAACATCTTTGATATAAGGGACAGCTGGATCAGAGGGGGTACGGCGGAGGAAATGCACTCGAAGGCATCATGGCTGAATAGTCCAGCTCCTGTCCGCTGCCCTCTTTCCCCTCAGACTGGCATGATTTAGCCAGTTAGCTCGCTTCCTGTAATTATTCTACTTCCGAAGCACAACATGGCTGGAGCCTACAACACCATGACACTGTGGGCTGAACTCTAATGACTCCACTGGCTCACCTATAGCTGAACCTGGACCCCCACTGACCCATTACATTTTCTATAGGGTACTCTGCAGAACAACACAGGTTTGTATGAGCATTGAAGTTATTAAGGACATAAGAGATTGGCCTGAGCATTTCAAGGAGTTTTACAGCCCAACCATTCAAGTTATTATGTTGAAGTTTTGGGGAACAGACACGTGCTTGAACTTCTTTTTAAAACTTTATTCAGCTTTATTTGCATGGATGTAAAAGGGACAGTATTGGCAAAATATTGAGTTATAATCCAATTAAAATGAAACATAAACAAATAAAGCAGGATTGATATTTTTAAGGCTCTTCAAATAATTCTTTTTCCAAAAAGCAACTAGCTGGACAACTAGCAATTTCCATGGGGTTTGAAGAGTCTAAATTGAAGGCGAGTTTCAATTTAATTCTTCTTGGCAAGCAGCGGGTGCTGCCGTGGGCTCCTCTCTTATCCAAAACATTCACAGGCAGACAAGTCCTCCTCAGACGCTCGGCAGTCCCAGCTAATGAATGGTGCATGCGTGTGTCTTTTTTGGGCACTTTTTTCCAGTCCTAAGCCCAGATAAAGGAGGAGGGTTTCCATCTTGACATAAGAAAAAAAATGGATCAACAGAAAAAAAAAGTTCATTTGTATTTACTAACATATTTATGGTGTTTTAGACTCACTTTCTCTCTCTCTTACGATGTTATTCCTTTCTCCGACACCATCCATGACAGTCACGTTCAAATGGCTTATTATGCAAATTAGCAAAGACGTCACTTAGCAACTTTTAGCAACTTCTGGGACAACCAATAGCTCCTTTCCTTATTGAGGAGTTGGCAACTCTATTCCAGTGTTCATCTAAACACACTCACTGCTGTTTGATTCATACACACAGCAAACGACTTGAAGGAGAAGTGATTGTGATTTTAGTCTAATTATAGTTCAACTTACACGGTCAGCACTTGTTTCCATTCACTGCTTTGCCCATTACTTCCACACTCCACAGACCAACATTGAACGCCCATAAGTTTCAATTATAGAATAAGTGTATGTTTTATTAATTATTCATTGATAATTCTCTTGAACATGATATGGAGCAATGCCGTTAAGCTACATTGAAATATTATCAATTATCGTGTTTTAATTCTTACCCAAGTGGCTCCCTTATCTGCACTTACATTACCCTCCTCTGTTCCTCCATGCAGCATTAGAGAGGCGTCATTAGCGAGGACCGGTGGGAAGGCTGCCCGCAGTGGAGGAAATGGAAGTCGTAAAGCAGCACTACTCATCGCACGGACATTACACACTGACCCTCCCAATTCTTCAGCCTCTCGATTGGCTGACAGCATGCACCAATGACACGGTAAACCACAGGCTCTTCAAACTCAATTTAGCCCGGCATTAATTATTCCTCTAAGTATTCTTTGCAACAGATAATGTTGGAATTCATAAATGTATAAGGTTAGGGGCTGAGCATGTTGTGGAGCTCGTACCAATGTGATGATACTATTCCCATTTGATGGTAGCGACCTAATTAAGACCAGTGAGCTGTGTACTGAGACTCATATATCTTTGTTATAGCAGACAAACACTCCCTTTGCTTCATGGGAGCAAGCTTTCCAGACTTTTTGATGACTGAAACTTCCACTAACTTTCATTTAAAATTCACTTCCTACTGCATAAGAACCTGAGTGTCCAGCAAAATCTTGATATAACGGACAAAAATGAATTACCCACGGTGCTAAATTGAATTTTCTTGCAGCACAGCCTCAAATCTTCCGAATGTTTGGTCCTATAAGTGGATTAAAATCTCTACATGATGTAAAAATATTCAATACATATAGCTGCCTGCTCAGTTCGGGGAAAATACTGCACTGCTGATGCACTTCTGTGAAGTCATCCAAGGCAAAAAGGGTTCAGATTTTCTGCCTGAGGGCCCAGTTGTTCGTTTGAACCCTCAGCCTTTAGTTCAGGGTTCAGAGGTGCAGACTGTGCTCCATCTCTGACATCCACAGAAATGCTCTGTCTGCAAATGAGCTGGACACAGGTGTGAGGTACCTCTAGGGTGACCATGTTCTAAAAGCCCAGAAAGAGGACTCCCTACCCCGCCCATAGATACTCCTAGACAGCAAAGGAGCTTCATAACCCATTTATTAACTTAAAATTAAAAATTCTGACTTTTATATTGAAAAGTTTTACTTTTTATATTTAAAATTATTGACTTGAAGCTCAACATTTTGACTCTTTTGTCCTAATTTCAACCATTTTTTCTGAATGTTGACTTGAATATCTCAACATTTTGACGTTTTAATTTCAAAACTTGACTTTTCAGCTAAAAAAATTTGACTTCTTTCATTATTTCGATTCCATAATTCAAATTTGACTGTTTTTCTCCTTATTTTGACTTTTTTTTCAAAATGTCAACATTTTGCTTCTATATTTTTCACTTTTAATCTCAAAATGTTGACTTCATATGGGGCAAAAAATTCTTAAAACAATGAACCCATAACTTTTTTTTTTTCTTTTTTTTTTTACTTTTTAGCCCTGCATTGGTCTTTTTCTCATAATTTTGACTTTTTAACTTTAAACTTTGACTTTTATCACAAAATTTTGACTTCATATGGGCCAAAAAAAACTGTGACATCAGTCACAACCACAAAAAGAGGGGTACGACTGTTTATTTGCAGTTTCTACTTCAGCATTTTCTGTCTGAGGGTGCAGCGCAGGCAGTCAGAGCAAACCCAGATATTTTGGGGAATTTTATAAGATCCACCTGGACATAATTTCACCACCAAAAAGGAGGACACTTGGTCACCCTAGTTAGCTGTCATTTCAGACAAAGAAGTCAAGAAGTGATGGGCAGGAAACAGGTTGATAATTCAGCTCAAAATTAAAAGCAAAGATGTTTTTCATGACATCAAGATGCATTTTTAACCTTCCCTCCTTCACTCAATGTGATAAGAAAGAGTTGTTGATTCCCTTTCTTTCTATACAGTCTGTTGGGATCCTATCCTGCAATAATGGTGTAAGGCCTGTGACATTCACTGCTGATAGAGGACATCATTTCACAGGAGACCTCACAGAGCAACTAGACCAGGAAGAATGTGGCCAGATGGAACTGGGCTGAATTGTCAACATTTCCCTGTTGACTAGCCAGCTGAGCAAGTTCCACAATGCAGGCAGATTCGTACATCCAGGAGGCTATAGAGACAACACACACACACACAAATTCACACACACACACACACATACACACACACACACACATAGAAAGATGCACACACTGCCCAAAAAGGCACTAAAACCAAAGTAAAGTGAGTGCACAGAGCCTCCTGAGTGCTTCGTCTGAAAGAGAGAGAGGACAAAGGTGAGGAGTGGCTGTAATAAAGCCGTATGCCTGCTGTTAAGAAATGAAATGTAAAGCCATCACTGTGATCCATCTTCATTAAACAATTTCCTCTCTCCCTTGCTTGCGAGGATATCAGTTTCAGGAGGTCAGGTGCCATTTCTCCTCCTCTTGGGTGTCGGCATGTGTTTAAATATACTATAGAGTGCAGCACCAGTGCAGTGCAGTGAAGCAGAGGAGGAATGGGAGGCCATTGGTCCCGTGCCGATTGGCTGCCATTCAAGGTTACTCTTGGAGGGTTTCCCATCACCCCCCTCTAAGTGATACATTGCAATCTGACAAATGCAAACTGTGACATTTAGGAAAGCACTGGGAGAATAACTACTGTTGTGTTGTTAATATGGGCTCCTCACTGCCAAACTAGATTGTCAGGCAAGCGGCTTTACAAGCCTGATGTCCATTACACAGCCGGAGCATAATCAGACTGCGTGCACTTTCTTGTTTTTCTGATCCTAAGTATTACTGAGCAATTACCCAGTGCAGAAATGTAAGCCAGTGCACCATTTATGTGTTTGAACTGCGTTAACAAAGATGAAATAAAATGTCTCACTGTGCAGATTAGGGATGAGGATCTGAGAGTTACTCATGACATGATGAGACACTGTAATAAAACACCAATCCTGCAATCACCAGTAAACAGAAAGTCCACCTAAGTTTAACGTGTAAACTGGGATTAGTGCATATTTCATGGAAACGACTAAACAGCATTACCTTCCCTTGTCTATATCAGAGTCACTGAGCAAATGTTCAATAGTTTTATTACTGCATGCCCTGAATGTGTTTAAACTGTGGTCCAACTACTTGCAACTAGCCTCAGCTGTAGATCCAGTTCCTGGCTGCCGTCATAACATCATAATGCTCAAAACAGCACCACATGACTGATGGCATCTTGTAGTATGACAAACGCAAAATCAAAGTGATGGTGAAGACAATCTGCATGAAGTGGATTGCAGCAACTCCCTTCGACCCGGAGGACTCAGGCAAACTGTTGTGACTAGTGTATTGTTATGAACGTGAGAGTGAAATAGATCAGATCTTCTTTTTAAACTCTACTTCTTTTTTTTTAAGATATTTTTTTTACCGGACACAAAATGACAAAGTACCGCATGTACAGACGGTTGCTAAGTTGTTTGAAATATGACAAAAAGCAAACTTTGTACCGCAGTGAGGTAGCCAGCTACATTTGGTGCTACTCACACCCATCTCATGATAGCTGTAATATCAGACACAATATGTTGTTGCATCTTTGACTTGATCCATCTTTTCATTTTTTCATCATATCCCTTGAAAATATCTTTAAATCAAATCCATTTATTTTGGTGGTAACATTCATACCCTGCTTTAAAATTCAAGCAGCAAGTGTTGAGTGTGATAAGTAGATTGATTAGGAACATCGAAGCTCAGCATTAGGATAAAGGTATTCTTTATAGGCAAACAGAAGCTGGTGTACAAAGATCAGACGCTGTTTTGACAACATAATTGCATGATTTATGCTCTTTTTTCTAATCTAAGTCAGAGATGGCCTCTCTGTTTTTTGCTGATTCATAGGGGGAAACATCCGGACAGATCAGATGAATTGCCTTTTTCACAAAGTCCTGTTTGTCTAAATAAGAACCCTGCGATCAATCTTTAGTTTTTCAGTTAGAGTTTATTGTCGTAGGTGGCTCTTTAGCGACTGAGTTATAGCATGGTTTTAGATTCAGCTGACTATATCATCAAGACAGGGAAAATCTGTTGGATATAATTCAAGCAAGCAAGCAAGTGCATATCGATCAGGGTTCTGTTAAACGATATGGGAACACAGGATGAGATGTGAAAATTTTTGAAATTTAACTCCAGTTCTGCATTAAGAGGTTAAACAAAATGCAAAATCATGGCTTTAGATTCAGCTGAAGAATTTACAGACACCAAGCAAGGGACTCATGGGAGAAATTTCTCTCCATTTCTTCCCAAATGCACCGAGCTGTTCCTCATGTATGGTTGCGAGGCATACATTAATTATTGCGCTCGCAGGAATCGCTCTGCTGCCACTGTCACCGAATTACTGCTTTTCGCTACAGATCGGCTTCCTCTCCTTTAATGTGCCATTTAAAGCAGTTTCTTCCAATCCAGTTCATAGATGGAGGTGAATGGAAATGGTGCTGTGTGTGTGCGTGTGTGTTTTATGCAAATTGCAAGATGAGGTGATTAATTTATAATGGCTTTCAGTGCAATTGAAGGCAGCGGGAACTGATCAAGGGCAAGGACATTATAGAATGGTACAGGCTGCATAGGGGTGGCTCTGCTTGTTCTGCACTGTACCACAGCATGACAGTATCTCATTACGTCGAGACAAAACACCTCCCCCATTGATAATGAGCATTTTTCATGAGGGGGGACCGTTTTTGTCTCTTGTTGTATTTTCTTGTACTGAGCAGCACATCATTCTTCATCTAGCTAAATCATGTATTGATCCAAGACTATTTCTCATATCCATGCACTGTAATGTGTTGTGTAGAGAGCATGCAATGTGCCTGAGCCTGAAATCAAGCCAAAAAGAGATTCTCTTATTGACTATGGACTATAAATTCAAGTTAAAAAATGAAAACTAAAACATCTTTAATGCTGATGTTTATGAGCTTTTTGGAAATAAATTTAACACTCATGCTTCAAAACTTTGTTGAAATGTTGATACTATTCATTGCACTGACTTCAAATGGAAGAGGCAAAGAAGACCTACTTGCAATTTTTTCATAAAATTGTGAAATACAAACATATAGATGTCTCCATTTTGACACTTCAGAATAAGGTTGGGCGATTAAATGATCGTGATTCGTGATCATGATAAATTTCGGATCAGTTTCAGTGATCAGCTGTGAGCATATTGAACTGATGAAACATGGTGGATATGTATGTGATAACAGCCAATCAGAGTTGACCTTTTCCTGCTCCACTTCCGTTTGTAAGTTGCCAGAGAAGTAAACAGGGACCAGAAAGTTGCAGCTTAACGTGGGGAACCGAGGGCAGCAAAATGTCTTTTTGATGATGTTTACATTTTAACAAGTCTTCATTATTCTTGAGGGGGTAATTTGTTTATTTTGGGTCTTGCATACCTGCAAAAAAATGTTTGCTTTGTATATTAATAAAATGCCAAACTAATCTCTAGTTTCTTTAGTTTTCAGTACGGATGCTTTAAAACTTACAGTTTCAAAAGTAATGTAAAAAAAAAATAGTGATCATAATCACGATCAAATGATATAAAAAATATATATTGTGATCACTTTTTCGCCTTGTCCCCCATCCCTACTTCAGAGTGCTTACAACAGCTTTTTATTATAATGAGAAAACTATATTGATGGGATTTTATGAGGAAGCACTGCTGAAGAAGTCTCTTAGTCCTTCACAGTTCCAGTAAAGCAGAGTTAGTTTTATATCACTTGAGGCATATTGGCAACTTCTCCCGCTGCTCCTCATGAGTTCATGTTATTAAATATTTATAAGGGGCTTTAACAATAGTCAGATGATGACATTTAAGTTAGTTCTCCTAAAAGCAGTGAAACTTGGCAACAGAGAAGCAAAATGTGTATCATTCAGAGAGTAAGATTACTGCAGCATTTGCTGTCATTATCTTTTAATTACTGAACTGGCCAAGTGTTTTTTAGCTCAGGTGCAAATGTGAATGTGGAAGCCTTTCAATTTAAAAGCCTGATTGTGATTTATTCTACTTCACAGCTTGGAGGAAAGGTGCATTGTATACTTTTAACTGAAAAGAGCAGGAGCCCGCACAGCCCGAGAGGTTTAACAGAGAGACACAAAGCAGCAGTGGCACCGCTCATACCTTCAGGTGACAGAGTGCTGATGATTATAGCAAGGACAATGCCCTGCATGTGTCAAACAATTGGCAAATAATTTATGTCATCTTTTCCACTGTTATTTCCGTGGAGGGCACTAACTGTGTTGCCAATATCAAACCTCCTGCAGAGGAGACGCAAAAAAAAAGGAGGGACGTGCTACAAAAGACGGATGGAGGGAGAGAGAAGGAGGGAGCAAGAGGAGTGGGTTGGGGGAGGGGAATAAGTGCCAGGCTCAGCTTTTTTCCTGACTGAAGATGCACAGCCATCTGTGAGGAGACAAACACGCGTATGGCCATCATTTGTCCAACATCTTACGTGATGTGAAGGCTTTTCACTCGCCATGCCAACCTGTGTGGCAGATGATGTATGTGTTTCTTCAGTCCCGTGATTACTAGCATGGAGCTGCAGAGCAATGCTCTTCACCTCATCAGTTCCACAGGCTGCGCTCCAAGGTGGGTGAGGGATTCGCTGCAAGATGGCTTCTGACACACAGCACAACCAAGGCGTACCAGCATGAATATTATACAGTGCATTTCACCACAGCCACCCACTGTGAACAGATCAATCGAGGTGGATGAGGTGAATTAGAATTTTAATAGAGTGCCTGGGTGCAGTAATTAAAAAGAATGATTATATTTTCCCTAAATGTATGAAAAAGTTCCCGTTAGGTGGAGGGTGGAAGCTGCTTTGGTCATATATAGATAGTGCATATTAGTTTCTAATATGTCCTTAATGGAAACTTTTAAGTGACACTGGAAGCACTGGAAATATGTTTGTGTATTTTTTCATCCCCTATTATGGTTTTCTTTTGTTCAATGCTGGTTGATGTTTCTAGTTACATCTAATTTCATTCAGAACGAAACTTCGCTTTGTTTATCCAGCAATAACAAAGCAGCTGACCTCTATATACATAACATTTTTGCCTAATCCCTTCACAGCCATTAATCTCTGCCAAGATTTGGGCGAGAATTATTAAGTTTCACTTAATTTGGAAAATTAAGCCCATTGCTCCTTTTGGTCCGTAATTATCTTTCATGGCCGAGGGGTGATGCATCACAAGTTTATGTATAACTAACACTGCATAGCCCAAAAGGTAAATACAGAGATGAGGAGGATGAGAAAAGAAAGTTAAAATAACAACCTGGTGTTACCAGACAGGCTGAGGGACCAGCAGGGAGCACAGAGCTCTGATTGAAAGTTTGCAAACCTGCAAAACAATAGAGATGAATCACAGAGGAGGATCTGCTGCTGCGGTCGTTCCACTGAGGCCCCATTAGGTTTGGCCCACAAGCTTTATGTTTCAGCTGCTGGCTCCTGATTACAGCTTTGAAAGTCAAGGCCTCACCTGAGACAGAAATTTTAGAACAAATCTCTGCCCCATGTAATGCTCTACTGATACTTTTTCTGTCATAAATCAGAATATATCGAAGATGAATTCGACTTCATTTCCAAATATGAAATAATTAACCTCCAGAGGGGGTACACCATGACCTGGTGCAGCCTCTTCCCCAGGGTTTCCCAAATGATGGTTCTTGTATCACTGGGGGTAGTTGGGAAAGCTGCAAAGGTTACTTCAAGAGGCTGCAAGAAGAATCGGTTTGAAGTGGACTGCTGATGAATGGAGATCGGATCTCACTTATAACACCACTTTTCTTTGTTCAAGATAACTTTTCACTAGATACAAAACGAGGTAGTGTATTCATCAACAGTTATGTAGCGCTGTTGTTCAACACGTCACAACAAGCAAACCCTGTGAGTTTGCATCATAGTTCAGTAACTGACTACATTTAGCATTACTCAGCCCTGTGCTTTGGGACCATGTAACGTTTGTGAATCCTGTTTATACCCTGTCATTGCTCATCTACCAAACAGGGGTAACGTAAAATTACTCTTCATTTTAGTGATAGACTCTCCGATTTGAACAGATCACTGCAGAATAACTGCTGCATGTGGGTGGAATGAACATTATGAGAAACAGCTTAGCCCATGTTTTTGCCTTTAGCTCGTGCTCTTTCACTCTCCTGATTGGCCTTCTTCTGCTCTTCTGTCCCTTTTTCTGTCAATCCAGTCCAGTCCAGTTCTAATTCCTGGTTACGACAAATCTCAACACATTGAAGCTAGGAATTAGCATACAGAAATATCCCTTTTAAACACTGATAATCTTATTTTCTGTCTAATTAGTCTGTTTTAAGATGATATAATGTTCTATTTGTGTAATAAAAACATGTCTAAAGTTTCCTGGAAAACACATGGAACTTAGTGTTCTTTTTAGTGGTGAAGATGTGCAGTATGTGTCTTTTTTTTCTGTTCACGCCACTGCAACAGATTTGAGAATGTTGGTGCAGGGACAACAAGACACTAAAAAGTTGTGTAATACTAGAAATAACAGCTAGAAGGAAGAAGAGCAACATCTCCAAAATACTGAGGTTGATTTTCAACAGGGGACTAATGTGACAACACTGTACATTTTACAACAGCATACCTCTGTAGTCGAAGAGTCCTGGTGCCAAACTGACCTGCCTGCAGCCCTGACTCGTCACTCTCAGAAAGACGCCTGAACAACTGCCCCAACGGAGCAGGTTTGAAGCTAAGTTAACCGTCAGAACAGGAAGGATGTTATTGCTCTAAAGTTCACCTCGAGACCGTTCTGTCCAAGAGAAGTGAGCTTAGTCTCAATTAGAGCAACCAAGAGCTGTCTGTCAACAAAAATATCTCCATTGTTCTCTGGCTTCATCCAGAGTGGGAGCCATGTTTTTGTAGGGTGACCTGGGCAACTATGCTGTGTCAACTGGTGTCAGGCTACAAGTGCGATGTAGCAGCCTGCCCGCGGGCCAAACCCTGAACGAGGCCCCTTGTGTCCCAAACAACACAAGCAAAGATAAGGTTCCAAATCTGCTCATGACAAATATCTGTGGCTGAAAGGGCCAGAAGAAGTGACAGCCATGGTGACTAGACAGGAAACCGGTCAGCCAACCTGTCTTTGGCTTGTCATGATCTGAACCAGAGCGTGTGCAAGAGCAGATACATAAAGGGTGTCACTTTTTATCATAATCAGACATGATACCCTTGAATGTGCAAAAAAAAAACCTGAAGATTTGTCCTTTTGTTTCTACACAGCAAAAAGTTGAGGTCACTCCCCTAATAGGAGCCCAGCACCACAGAGGGAGCTTTGTGCTCATCAAAGAGGAGGAAGTCCTTCTCTGCTCTGAGTGCATGTTACAGATGATGCAACATCCCACATGATTGAGTTAAAGGGAACAGGAACAAGTCAACAACCCCACCTTTAACCCTGACCTGACTTTTCATAGCATGTAGTGATTTGTCCAAGGTTTGAGCCAAGAGAAACAGTTGTGACCGATCGTTCACTGACCGCAATGAAGTCTTCGACTGGAAATTGGAAATGGATAGATTTTCAGAGGGTCTAATTAATTTCCTGTGAACAATGCAAGTTATTATTTCTTTTTTTCCTTGCCTTTGGATACAAACCAGGCCATCCAGTTCAGTGGTTCTCAAAATGGAAAGAAGGAAAAACTCATTAGGTTTCCTCTCCCCTCCCTCAGCTGTGGTTGAGCTACAGCAGGTTAAGTGTCACTCAGAAATTAGCGTTCTCCTGGTAGAGCAGTGGACGCCACATCAGCTGCTACCATTTTTGTAACTACATTAAACAAACCCTCTGAAGGCCCCAATGATGCATGCAATCTTAATTTTTATTACAGCAATTTATTATACATTCCCCGAGCCTATGACAGCCCCGACTGTCATTAACAGATTAATTATAATTTCCCCCCGCGCTCGGAGTTAAAGGGAAACGTGAACACATACAAGCAGGCCTTACAAATAATGAGAATAATGAGAGTTGGTAACAGAGTTTCATCATTCCAGTGGCTTTACCCTTCACCTTCCCTGAGAGTAAATGAAATGAAGGAACCTGTGCTCTGATCCTGGAGTGCTCCCCGCAGCCACTGTGCAGAACAAAGTCCTCAAACACAACTGATGGAAAGAAGAGAGTCCCCCCCCACTGCCAACCCCCAGTTCATCACGGCAGACACACATATTTCTGGTCCACCTCTTGAGTGTGGCTCTCCAAAAAAAGGCACTACCACCATGCACCTGAATTTATTTTTGAGCTCATAACTAGTTCAATGAATGTTCAAAACCTTACCTTGAAACACTACAATGATGTTAAATGTAGCTAAAAGCTAACCTCAACAGCTATCCTCTGAAGCTCTGTCCCCTGCAAATTAAGAGCTATTGAGGTCAGGGTACATTTGGCTAATTTGTGTAAGAGGGCTGAAAGGCAAGAACATTAAAAAGCTAGTTGGGTGGAAGGTAATAGCCCAATATTAGACAAAGGTGGGGATAAAACTCATCAGATCACCCTTAATCATTTCTAATGACCCTCACCTGTAATTTGCACCTCATAAAAGTTCTTTCATCTTCGTATTCATCATCTTGGGATACATCCCTGAATTTAAATTCACAGTGAGAGTCGAGAGGAGTGGCTGTTGGTTTGTGAACACTATGTGCAAGAAGCCTGGTAAAATATATGAATAGGTTTTTCTGAAGGTGAATTCTATTTTTTACCACCAAATATCACAAACTTTAAATTGTATGGACATGTCTTTGACACTTTTAAAGCAGCCACAGTGAACCCCGACTATGAATACCTGCACTGACTTCTTGTCTGAAATATCAAAAGCATAACAACAACCCTCAGAACCCTGTAATGTATTACAACCCAAACTCTGACCACTTCATTCTTAAATCTGTGTGTACATTCTGAGCTCACAGCTGATGCCTTTCTGGGATATTGAACATGTGCCGCACATTACTTTAGTAATTCAATTCTTGTCTCAACATAATCTAATCTTAAGCTATTAGTCATATGATTTACTGTGCATCAACCCGATACATAACAACAGTTCATGCTTAATATGTAGTTGCTAAGAAAAAACATTATAGTCTCACTTTCTGTGTGATTTTAGGAGGCTTACACAAAGGTTTAGATGCAAGTTCACAGAAAAGATAGATGATTAGAGCAGATATTGTTTTGTATGTTCTGTTCAGTGAACAGAACATACACGATCAAGATGTAACATGTTGATAATCCAACAATTGCTGAATGTAAACACTGACTATTGCGTTATGATATGTCCATATGACCCAATGACAGGGTTTGATTGAGTCAGATGTAACACTTTCATGGCTTTAATCAAGTTAGCCTCTTCACACTCTGTGTCAGCTGGGTTTACATAAACTACACGTGTTTCCGTGTATTTGCCCTTCGTCCGTGGTTCAATGGTAGTTGGAAGTCCCACACTGTAAATCCTAAAATGAATTATTCATTTATCCAAGCTACAATGAAACTATTGCCTTTGAAAACTTCATTAAATGGACCCAGTAGTGTTTTCAAAGGCAGAGACTGAGCTCTTACACTGATGCACAGCATTTACTATTTCTTGCAGCAGGCTTGAATAAACAGCACATCGAGCCTTTCATGTGTAACAATACAGAACAATGTTTCATTTATGAGCTGCAGGACGCAATTTCAGAGAGCCCACATTTCATTAAATATTAATTAGGACAAATAATGTGAGAGGGCGCAGCATCTCTGAGGTGGCTCCCCCACATCATGTGACAACTACCTGGACACAAACCACCACTGGCGGAGAGAAGAGGAGCCGATAGAAGAAGAAAAAGATGAGAATGAGCTAATGGATGATGATACATTTGTGGTGAGTTACACACCTCAACTGATAACAGAAACAACAGGAGGGGTTGGAATAGTTTTGTGTGTGGATATATCCCACTGGCAAAGGGTGTGATTTATG
Source organism: Thalassoma bifasciatum (assembly GCA_008086565.1). Lineage (NCBI taxonomy): Eukaryota > Metazoa > Chordata > Actinopteri > Labriformes > Labridae > Thalassoma > Thalassoma bifasciatum. The sequence continues at coordinate 165,104 of RPOG01000098.1, forward strand.
ATGAGACGACAGTAATGAGAAAAGGTTAGCAACATGTCATTAATGAGAATTCACAGTGCCACAGGAAAGAGACCCCCACATTTCTCTTCCCACTTCCTACTCTAGAGCATGGATACTGAAGCAATGTCTTAAAACTGATCAGTCAAGTTGTAAAGCTCCACACCACTCATTACTTAAGCCTCGAGGAGCTTTATATCTGTTACCACTTCCAATTGTTCAGCAACTAATTTTTCAAACCTTTAGTTTTAAGAAACAACCCAAATAAGAAATATCACTCACTTGTTTGTACATATTTCAACAGCCACAGGTCAACATTTTTCATTCTTGATTGGTTGCTGAGCTTCAACATGGTTGCTCTTATCTCACCACAGTCTAAAAAAGATAGCAAGGGGCAATTTTTGTTAAGACGGTGATGAACAACATCTGATAACCACCCTCTCTGAAGTATTAAGGTGTGGTCTTTTTCTGAGTCTGTTCCGCTAAGGCATGCATCCATCTCTTTTTCAATGTCATGGCATTTAGGGGGCCATTGGTAGCTGATGTGGGCAAATAGCTTCAAAACCGATCAATATCAAAATCAAATTTCAATCTGACAAAATCAGCTGGTAGTAGTGTGAATGTTTACGATGTTTTTGAGGAGGACAGCGCAGTTGCAATTTGCAAAAATATCCCTCAAGGATTCGAAGAGAAACAAAAAGGCTACTGCAATGAACATCAAAGACTAATACTTTTAAAAACTGCAGAAAGTTGACAAAAGGCAGTCAGAAAACAAAAGCAATCAACACACTTGCTGAATTTACTACACTTGTTGATCAATCTCCGTTTGTAGGAGACTTAAGATTTCATTGACAGAAATCACATTTGAAACCCCAGTTACTTCCTCAAATCGCAGCTAAAATGTGCATGTATCTCTGCAAAACTGACTGTGTGACTGGGTTGGGCGGGGGGCATGTGGGATTGTTTTTAATCAGATCTATTGTATGAAAAGTGCTTTATAAATAAAGTTTTAATAAGTTCATTTAGAGGTATCATCTCACAAGAATTCATATTGTGCATTCCTACAAAAAATGTCTTTTTATCAGTTTTCTCTTTGAGATTTTTCATTATTGTAACTTCAATTAAAGATGCACAAAGGAGTCGCCGCGTCACTTTTTTGTACAACATCTAATAGCACTCATTCTGGGTTTTTTCTTGTTGGAAAACAATCTGAAACACACTTGGCTTGTCTTTGCGAGCACAGGGCAGGTCAGTTTCTGAATACAATGAGTGATAAATTCATGTTCGATGGCACAAAATATGTAGTACTGCTCACTGCACAGATTAGCTAAGAAGAAACAGCTCAGAACATGAGTCACACTGGTAGAAAATCACATTCCTCTAGGCCCTGACAGAAGAAGTCTACTGTCAGCACTTCTCAAGCAGAAAACCCCGTCATTAATTTCCCTGTCAGTCAGAGCTGACTGGAGTGCTGTCAGTCACCATGAACACACTCCTCTGCTACATGCCATTAGAAAGGGAAACAGTCACATTTTCAAGAGCTACTGCGTGCAAGTTGTCAGCAAGACATTTTTCTTGAACAAGGGTTTTGTACATAATCCAGCACTTAAACATGCTGCTTCAGGACAAGAGGTCTGAGGATGCCAGATCAGTGCAAAGACAGAGTTTAGCTGTGAGGGTCTGGATTGTTCTTGATATTTTTTTTCCTTGGAGCTAATGAAATTTGCTGGAAAAATGGATTCAGTTATCTCTAATAAAAACTCAATTTAACAACAGTAAATGTAAAGCAAATGCACTGAATTCCTGTGATTAAAATTTAACAAAACACGTTCAAATAAGTTATATCAACAACACGAATCCCTTCCAAAGTCCTTCCAGAGCCAGAAGAAAAACCGGATACATCTAACAAACCAAAGAGCGTCTGATGTATTTTTCCGTGACGTCATCCACCTGTTTCTGATTGTGAGTTTTGAGGCAAATTTTTCAGCATCAGCCATCTCAGTCAGGTGAGATGGGCCTCTGCTTGGGCAAACTTTTGATCTTAATCTCTATTAAACTGCTCAGTCAGAAAACAACAACCAGGTAATACAGTAAACAATCACTTACCATATTAAAGTAGCTTCCTCGGACAATCTTCAATTTCCTTCTCTTCATTGTCATTGCACAACATTCATGGCATCACAGGCTTCTTTGCCTTTCGCAGTCAACATCTGTTGAATTGGTCTTGAATCTTCGCGTAAGGAGTAATCCACTTTTTAGTGCGACTGATGTTTATCACAAAAATTGCAGTTGTTGAAGTAACAACCATGTTTAGAAACAATCAAGGAGCTTTAGTTAGCTTTAGGTCAACATCATCTAGTCTTCTTCATTGGTTGACATTTATAGCGGTTGACATCCACAGTCATCACTTTACTGCCACCTACTGGGTGTGACTGGCTAGGAGGCAAAATGTTGAAATGTAACTAATATGTTTACATATTGTACAGTAACATATACATAAATTCCTTGGCTACCAATGAACTAATAAGAAAAACAGAGTAAATATACAAAAAAGGTTTTATTTAAAAAAGCATATTTTCAAGGTACCTCAGAAAAATATGCACAACAAAATAATGTATTACTCATTTTTGTTACAGTTAGAGTAAGGTAAGCCTCTAAAAAGAATTTACAGAAAATGGGCAAAGCTACTGACTGCATCACTATAAATAGACTGTGAGTCAGAGTTATCTGAAGAAATACCACAATTTCACATCGGCAGAACTTCTCTGTTGGAGGGGAGGGTTTTGTTATGTATGCAGTCATTAGAGGCACTGTGGAACAGAAAGAGATTGATGGACTTGTGCAGCCTTGTGAGGTCTGTGCCGCCTGGTCACAGGAAGGCAAGCTCCTTACAGCGCTCTCCCCAGGGCCAGCAAGACTATTGGTCGAAGTTCAGATATAACTTCATTTTCTATGTGGATGAAATGCACCTTAAGGGCAAAGGCAGTGGGTGGAGGAGAGAACGGGGTTGGGGAGAAACTGTGTTTCAAGCACACACAGATGTTCGCTGAGAGTCAGAGGCTAGGGCATAAAAGAAATCCATTGTGGCTGTGGAGCCTGACTGGTGACAGAAATTAAATGTGTCCATGGTCTTTTCATAAAACAACCCAAGGTCTATGCCAATAGTGCCAGAGTTTCGCTAGCATTACTGAGCAGAAAAAAGGGCCTTTTGTTTTTTCTCCAAATGTCAGTTTCCCTTATCTTTGTAGACCATGTGCAATGTCTAATAAATCAAAACCATTGAATTCCCCTCAAGACAACAAACACTTCATCTTTTGTGCAGATTCGGAGAATACACGATAATGGAACCATTGACATTAAACCAATTACTTTTTGTTGTTTTTGAATAAAGTTGAATACTGTCAGTACAGTTGACACCAAAGTATATTGGTGTCTTTTAACTTCTCTAAGCTTCTCTAAAAGACGATACCAAAACTCATGCCAGCCCTGTAGCACAACAATAACATAAGGAACAGCCAGCTTAATATTAGGGAACAGGTTTTCATTTTTTTTTATTTTACAAATCTAATTGATATGTAAGTGCTTCCCAAAAGACTAAAACATTTGTTAGACTTCTGAGAATATTGTACCATCAAGCTGCTTGGTAGCTCCAGAAGAACAATAAACTGTGCAGTACAAAATGAAATCTAATTAGCAAAATACACCGCAACAAAACTCAATTTGTTCAGCTCTAAGAAAACACAATTAAGAGTGTTAAAAAAGTCTTTTTCATTAAATATGCCAACAATAACCTTGTGCAAAAGCAAATATAAAAGGTCACTATCTCCAGAGGATGTTTTAAAATCTCACCCACATCACTGACACCAGAGTGCACCAATAAGTGTGAGTGTTTTTTATGTATCTTTACAGACCAAGCAGTAAAATCTTGATTCAACAAGACAAGACAGTCACACAACTCCCAGCTCACTCTTAGTTCCTCCTCGATTGAATCTTTAGAGACAGATACAGTGCTCAGAAGAACATCAGATTGACAGATTGATACATGAGCATGTCGGACGTGCTGATAGTAGCAATCTGTATGAAACACAGGCCAGAGCAGCATCGAGAAATTACTTATTTTTTTGATGCATGGATCCTGCTGCAGAGCCTAGTTCATGGAGAGTTCAGCTGAGCAGTCGGCTCTGTCATGGTGCTTTTGAATGGATTCACTCTGGGCTATCTCTCTGGCAGGTCGGGGGTAATGGATGAGGTGCAAGGTTCCAACAAAAAGCACATCTGCATCCACACGATAAAGTGTTCCACAAAGGAGAGCCAGCTTTCTTTGAACAGGGGACCCTCTTGGAGTTTCTCACACATGGTCCTCATGAAGAGTTGAGCTGCAGGAAAAACCAAAATGTTGTTTTTTTGAGGTGAGGGCTGTGGGAAACATGCAACTACATGTTAAATGTATGTTATTCGAGAATTGCACACACTGAAAGAATTAGACGGTTGTATCATGTTGAAATTTATGGAAGATTGGATCTCAGGATGTCACACACTGACTGAATGTCACTCTAAATTCTCCTGAAATCCTTGCGACTAATTTTACAAGGGTGACAAAATTAATTTTTGTAACTATTTTGTAGTGCTAATCAGTGCTGGATGATATGGCAAAATAAATGTGTTACGGTACTTTCAAAAATGTGGTGGTATTACAGTATATTTTATTGAACAAATTTGTTTTGATTTAAGAATTTTGCATGTTGTATTTTGAAAGATTTACAGACACCTCATTTTGAATGTATTCACAAAGAAAACCAGGTTGAAGAGCGAATGCTCTGTTCCACTCTGCCATGGTTTTTAGATTAATTTTCATGGTCTTGTTCAGGGATGCATCGATACCAGAATTGGTATTGGAATTGGTGACTATATCACCCTGAAGTACTCGTACTCATACTCATAGAAATACTCCAAGTACTGAGACATCAAATACCTCTACGAGCAAGTTGGCTTGTCTTCGGTGCCCAGGTAGAGCACTGTCGACTGTTAAGATGTCAGCGACATATGCAGGTGCATTATGGTCTCAATTTCATTTGTTAAAATGATAGAGTGAAGGAATAAAAGATATTTTTATAGTCACATTAGAACTGCATTGATGTTATTAGTTATTGGTACTTGGTACTGGCGAGTACTCAAATGTAAGTACTTGAACTTGTATTTTGTTTGATAAAAAGTGTTATTGGGTCCTGGCCTTGGATTGTGTGGTTCTGCGTGTAACACTAGACCAAAAACACATTATCATGTTAATAGCATGAGCAAAAGTGGGAAAATATTTTCATGTTATGTACAAGCTCACTATAAGTTACCCTTGGTCGAGACTCAAACAAAGTGATTCAGGAGAAGTGAACAGGGGAACAAATTGGGATTTAAGAGGTAGCTTGTGCTAAACCTCCTCGATATCAGTGAGACCAAGCATCCTACTGCAAAATTTTGGGGTTCTGATTCTAATTCTGAAAATAAATAAGAGTTGTCTTCCACATTTCTCTGTTGTGTTCCTGCATTTGCGAAACTGGCCATTCTAATATACGCTAAAATAATAACACTGACTGAATGATCAATCAGTGGTGTGGACACTGGAAGAAACTATGGTTCCAAAATGTGTTTTATTTTTGCCTTTGGTCCATTACTGAGCACATGTCATTGCTCAGGGTAGACAGTGTTGTGTAATTGACTGGCTGGCCCTGAGGCAACTGGAGATGTTCGGCATCTCTGTGGTCACACCTCAGTGCCTCACAGTTGGCAAGGCTGGGCTTGCTACAAATCACACTCCACTGACAGCCGTGCTCGTCTTTCTCTGCTCACATCCTGTGGAACTGCAGTAACAGCAACAAAAGCGCCTGAAAGACAAGGACAGCACATTTAAATATTACTCAGCATCACAAAATCTCACCCAAACCGATCTGCGAACGAGGACCAACTAGTTCCAATCAGAGAGCTGTGAGCACATGGCGGAGGCATTTACCCTGCCTGTAACCTCAGCAATGGCTGGGAAACCTCTGCTCCAGCAAATGGGAAGGTCTGGCGGGGGGAATGTATTGTCTGGGCACTCTAGAGAGGGAACAGATGGGGACATGTTCCTGTTGTTGAGCCAACAGGACACTTGAACAGGCAGATTGCACATTTACATTCATGCCTCCGCAGCACAGACATTACTACTAGTGCTTTATATGCAGTAAAATGCCTCACTGCATCGACATATAGACTCTACTGTGGGGCAGTCCCATTTGATAGACATAAGTTTTGCATTAATGTACATTGGCCAACAAGGGCAATGTGTTGCAACGGTTCAAACACTTCCATGAGGGGGAATGGGCGGCAAACTCAGAAATTATGGCAATTCAAGATCATAAAGAAGAAAAAATACATTCTGGGATGTTATGCAAGTGGAAAAATGAGCTGCAGAAAGCCAAATGTAATGCAATTGAAGCAAATATGCTGCAAAAACAGAAATGATATGAAGCTATTAAGCTCTTGAGTTGGAAATACAGTTGTGCTCATAAGTTTACATACCCCGGCAGAATTTATGATTCAGAGAATATGAGTGAAATCATAAAAACTTTTCTGTACTCATGGTTAATAGTTGGGTGAAGCCATAACAACAGAAGGTACCAAAAATACCCTGATCAAAAGTTTAAATACCCTGGTGATTTTAGCCTGATAACATTAACACAAGTTGGTACAAATGGATTTGAATGTCTACTAAAGGTAACCATCCTCACCTGTGATCTATTAGCCTGTAATCAGTGTGTGTGTATAAAAGGTCAGTGAGTTTCTGAGCTCCTGACAGATGTGTTCATCTTTCACCCAGTGCTGCACTGATATTTCTGGGTTCTGAGTCACGGGGAAAGCAAAAGAATTGCGGGAATCACACACAAAGGCAATCACACTACATTAAACAGGAAAGGGATATAAAAAGACATCAAAGGGATTGAGGATGCCAAAACACAGTGTTCAAACTCTAATTAAGAAGTGGAAAATGAGGGATTCTGTTGAAACTAAACCACGGTCAGGTAGACCAACAAACATTTCATCACTACAGCCAGTAAAATTGTTGGAATAAAATTGATTTTAAACTGGCCCTAATACTCCGTCATAGAAAGACAGTGCAACATTTTTTTCAGGGTTTGTCTTATCAATCAGAGAGTGTATTAGCAATGCATTTCCATCATTGGATTTGTGAACATTCTTGTGTTTTTCTCTGAAGTATTACCAATGCTGGACACTGCACTCGTGTTAAGGTTAATTCAATTCAGAATTTAAACTTGAATCTAATTCAATCATATAAACCATCATGAGAACACAGCCCCCACATTCAAAATCTTAAAAAAATGAAGTTTTATCTCCAAAAGACAAGAGGCAGGACAAACACAAGCAAAAACTATTCTCAACAAAATATATTCAGATTTGGCCTGCTGGTCAGAGTGCACCCCAAAAAATCCTCCAGTTTGATTTTATCCCATCTATCATTATTCTCTTTGGCAAACACAATGCCATCGGTTCCCAGAAGAATTATAGGGCAGCTCTGCAGAAGACAAACAATTTACTGGCACTTTGCCTCACTGAACAGCACTGTCAGCCTGCCAGGAGCCATCCATTTTAAACAATACGTGTTTTAGTCACCATGCTGCACATTTCTTGGAAACAATAACACAATCCATAGAACCATTCAAGTTAAGCCAAGGTTTTAAAATGATAGGAGCTTTAAAAACACTGGGTAGCCTCATTACAAATGTTCAGTTTTATGCCTGATGAATTTAGATTTGAGTAACACAGACATGATACGAAGGACTGTGCTGGAAAAACACCACCATCTTCCACACCTCTATTGTTCTCTGCACTCGCTGAGCTAGCTGAGGAGATAAGATTCTTCTTGGCAGCCTCTTCTGCATTAACTCCCTCTCCTAGCAGAGCGTAAATTAAGAGGGGAGCTAGTGCACTGTGCCGGAGCAGGAATGTGGGCCTGAGGCAGAGGCGAGCGGAGCAGCGGGATGCTCCAGGGGAGCTAGAGGCTACATTATGCTGCAGCAGGGCCAGAAAGCTCAGCGTCTGACAGCCCCACGCCCTCAGCGGACGCACCAGGACCACTGCCACCGTATTCTCAGGACATTTACATTATTCAAAGATAAATGCATTGTCAATTTTGTGTCTCCCAGCACTAGATATGTGTGCCGCTTCACTCCTCCCGCAGCCAAAGGTGGGCTCACCTCCGCCCGCTGCAAGACATACTACAAATGAAATCAAATGTCTTTCTCTGTGGTGCAGAATTACTTAACCCTGCACGCTGCTACTGTGCTCCTGGACTTCAGATTGTTATGCAGGAGCCTGTAGGTAGAAAGAACAATGGAGGTAAGAAAAGCCTCTTTACATTTTGGGTTGGCTTTACAACATTCAACCCACATTGTATATCCAGACTGAAATTCAACACTCAGAATGGGGATTTTTGAGGAGGCAACTGCAGGGAGAGATAATTCTTAGTCTTAAATAATGGGACACAAACACATCATGAAGTCAAAGCCAGATCAAATCACTGAAAGTGGCATCTATGCAGCAACATCGCTGAACGCTTAGGCAAAAAAGACCAACTTCTGACCTCAGTATGTCCTCGTAACCGCTGCCTTCTAAAAACCCTCAACTCAACTTTGTTTTACTTGATTTTTGACACGCCAAAGAGAAAATGTAGATCATTCCTGACATTTGTGATATCAAAAAAACACCTTTTTGGCTTGACTGTTTAGAAAAACAGGTCCAAGATTTTACTGACCAGATCCTTTTTGTTGATACAAAGACCAAAACCAACACTTGGATGAACCAACAAGTCTGTGACATTCATGTCATTTTCCTTAGTCATAAACCTCTGTTATTGTCTAAAATCGTTTAGAAAAAGCACAACATTGCTTTTACTTTTGTCATGAATGTGGGAACTTTGTTTAATAAGATCTCACACAGAACAGAGGCATTACAGTATTTCTTGGTCAAACTGGGAATAGAGTAGCAAAGTACAGATCCTCTGAGCCTGTTCTGACTCCCATGTCCTGCGTAGGACCTTATACATTTGAACTGACAAGGTGCCAATGCCTGGTGCCTGGTAATAAATGGTTATTTTTTTAATGACATCTCAAAATATTTCCATTTAGCATATTTATTTCTCCATACATACAGTTTAACAAATATATCAAATCATTTAACAGTTTGTACAGTGACATGACAGTTCTTTCACTTATTTCTTCAACATGGAAACTCTTGACTAAAATCAAAAATCACCTGCTCTTCCACTCCATCACTGTCTCAAGAATGCGTTCAGGTACTAAAACATGGTACTTTTTTGTTTTATATGAATATGTGCTCAGTACTACTGACGGAATTTGGTCTGTGCCAATGAACTTATACCAAATTAATTCAATAAAAGAAAAGACAATGTGCTACATTTATATGCAAAAATAATAATAGCAGCAAAAAAAGGTTGATTTCAACAAAAGTCCCACTTCTGACAAGGTGCCAAGAATTTTGAAGTGGTATCTGGGGTGGCCAATCAAACTTGAGGGGGGCCATGTCCTGACTCACCCTTCATTCACAGCCCTGATACACTTGGTGAGTTGGCTCAAACTGCTAATGAATAAAGGTCCCATTAAAAAATAATGTGCACTACTGATATAAGATGTTTTAGAGACAACACTGCCTGACTGTTTTCCTTTTTCAAGGTAATGAAACTTTACATGAGTCACTTTAAAAAGTAAAGATATTTAAATGTCTTCAGCAGGGTCAAATCTACCTGGGTGAGTTTTTGAGTGACCAATGAATTTGTTTATCTTTTTTTGTCTTTTATTTTCAAATTGCTTACATGCCACTGAGTCAAAAACTACATTTGAGTGATAATCTGAAACATATTTTTAAACAGTGTAATTTCTGTTATTCATGTTAAACTATGCTATAAATACCTGGCGTGTCAAAGTCATAGAGATCTGACTGCATCCTCTGCAGAATCAAAACCCCCCCAAAGCAGTAGTTTCCACTCTGTCCTTCATTGTGCAGAAAAAAAAGTTACACAGGACAGAGTATGGGTCTGACGTTAAAACTTCTCTCCATGCATGAACTGTTAACTTTAATACCGAAACTTATGAATATATAGTTATTCATTCAACAATTCATCTCTCATATCTAAAAGTCACAGACTATTTTACTGGAATAATGTGTCTGGGATTACAAATGAAAACCACACAGGATCATTCTTTATCCAGCAGACAGATTAAATTCCAAACCCTGTTACTGTAATAGGCACACTTGTAGCTCGCCATGAATTAGAGCTCTAATTATATTAGGTACTATTTTAAACAAAATAACACATTTCTTATGATCCATAGGTGTAATTTATAGCAAAGCCAGGTTCATTTTCTTGGGCAATCAATTTGGTGCTGTAGCAGAAGACTAATATAATTATGTAAAGCGCTGAGAGCTGAGTATCGCAGTCAGCACAGAAGGCTTTTTCCAAGATAAATGAAGATGCAATTTATTCACTCATAATTTCACACAGAAAAGGCCGTGAAAGAAATCCATATGAGCATCAGAGAGAGGGGTAGAGGCACTAATACTTTTTGATACTGAAGCTTTGTAGTCAAGGCTTGGGTAATGTATGAGTTACTTCAGGTTTCCTCACATCAGTGAGCTATCTCTCTCTTATGAGGAAGGAGGAGAGCAGTCTTTTGGCCAAGCCCTCTAAATCATACCCTGAGGAGGGAGTCATTTATTATAGTTACAATTATATCAATATCACTAACACATAAGAGCTGCCATAAATCCACGCACATCAGAGGCTGTGACAACATGGGTGATCAATGTAGGGAGGGTTTTCAGCCACAGAAGACGGTTTGGGTGAAGATTTCTCACATTTAAGGAGCTCAAGGAACCAAACTAGGGTGACCATATTCTAAAAGCCCCAAAAAGAGGACCCCTTATACGCAGCCTCCTGGAGACAAAACTCAAAGATACTCAGAGGCTATAAACCATACATGAATTTAAAACACCCCTGTTCTGTTTAACTGGACGTTTTCAAAGATGTTACCATAAGTCATGTATTGAAGCCCATTACAGTGGTTGAAAAACAGAAAATGAAAAAACTGGTTAAGCTGATATTTTTTTCAAATATAAAGAAAAATATTTGAGTCAAGTCAAAATTTCAACTTTTTCTTATAATTTTGACTTTCTGTCTCAAAGTTTCTACTTTTAACACCAGAATTTCGACTTTAATATTTTAACATTTGGACTTTATTATCACAAAATATTGACTTTTTATCTCATAACTTTGACTTTTCCTCCAGGTATATGACTTTTGATCTCATCACTTTGACTTGTTAACTCAAATGTGGCCTTTATCCTCGAAAAATTTGACTTTCCACCCTGAAATGTCAGATTTTGCCTCAAATCATTGACTTTTGATGTCAAAATTTGACTCAATATCTCATTACTTTGACTTTTTATCTCTTGACGTTGACCCTTTAGCCCAAAATATTACATTTTGTATTACACTTTGACTTTTCTATCTCAAAATTTTACTTTTTATCTCATAACTTTGATTTTTGCCTCAAAATTGTGACTTTTTTCTTTTCTTTTCTTTTTCTTTTATCTCAAAATTTCAACTGTACTTCTTGGAATTTGACTTAAAATGAGAAAAAATTCTCAACACTGGTCACAACCACAATTGATAGAGGGGTTCAATCGTTCACCTGCAGTGCCTCTGTATAAGCGCATTTCCACTTCAGCATTTTCTGCCTGAGAGCGCAACGCAGGCAGTTAGAGCATGTTTGGGTCGTGTTCATCATCCTGACAGGTTGGTGCATCGGAATAATGATTTGTAGAACAAGCTGAGAAAAACCCAGACGTTTAGGGAGAACCTTTTAAAATCCCCCCCAGACAGAATTTTACCACCAAAAGGAGGACATGTCCGGGCAAAAAAGGACCTTTGTTCATCCTAAACCATGTTTTCTGTCTGTTTCAAAGACTTACCTGAAGCTCTGCTGTGGGGTATTTTCAGCCGTGCAACACAAAGTACCACCGCCTTCAAAAACACCCATGGTTTGATATAAGTTGTTTGTAACCATGTAGGCCAGTTTTGGTGTCATAGTACGTCACTTCCACCAACGTGGGCATTGTTTACTTTGTATCATCCGATCGGACGTGTACTGACCTGCTGCAGCTGAAAAAGCATAAATCAATCCGCCACTGAAAGTAGACACCAATGGGGAGGTCATTTGCTTCTCCTCCTGAAGAGCAGTTGTTAAGAGAAATATTGTTGTTTGCTTCGGATGAGATTGATATCGAGGAAAAAAAACCTTTTTCTTTTGATTTTTGTAGGCCCTCCACACTCTACCTTTCGACTTAAAATATTCAAAGAGTTTTTTTTTTAATAGAAATATTATTTCTTTATCTGCCATTATTAACAGATCTCTCAGTTGCAGTAAGGTAAAACTTTTTCAGACTTTCTTGAAGCTCGGGTGTTCGAGATGTGAATTAGTTAGTCCTCAATGGTAACCATTTCTGCAGACTTGTTTCACACTTGCTGTCTTAGACAAACAATTGGTTTTTGAGGGATAACTGTAGTGAAATTTTGTGTCATGTGTTCATGTGACTTTGACCTGCAGAACTTCTTTAGTCTGCTTGACTTCTGAAGAAAAGAAAACAGAGGTTGTATGAATTAGCAGATGACACAGATGTCTTCACTCTGCACAGACTGTCTGCCTCTGTACTCTTTACAGTCAACCCTTGATGACAGCAGAGGTCAGAGGAGGGGAAGCACTTCTGACAATGTGGTCAACTCACATTTATATCCTCTGTTTGTGCAGATGGTAAGAGTGTCATGGTATCACTTCAAACAGGAAAGACATGAAATATTAATGCAACATCATATCACTGCTGTGCAGTAACATAAACTGTGATGTGTCTACTGTTGTGGAAAAATACATATTTCTAACATCTCCCATAAAAGGGAAGTTATCTTCTTTATTGTGTAGCATGGATAAAAAGTCACAAGATTATGTGCATCAGGTGAAAGAACACAACACAACAGACGAATGAGTTAAATTCTTTATTTGATTGAAGGCTGTAAAATTTAGATATAAATAACTTTTGTGTTAAGATGTAAAAAACATAATCATTTACCAGAACTCAAACATAATGGTGTTAGAAAGACTAAAAACTCATAAAGAGAAACAGTAAAGCCTGGCATTAATTCAGGCAGCAAAATAAAAGCTACAACTTCCCAAATGGAGGCAAATTAGCTTAAATTAAATTTCCAAAAAATAGAATTCTTCATTTAATCATTAAATAACATATAGAGCTTTTTGGTACATTTGAAAACATTTGAAGTACATACAGGAAGAAGTCAAAACATTCAGCTTTTACAAGTTTCCTCAAGCTTCAAAGAGATTTGTCCATTACAGGAAACACAGAATTAAACAAAGCAGACCTCTGGGAATCACTCTCTGTCTTTTTTTTCCTTGTTTGGCTTTACAGAAATCTTCCTTTCTGAAAGTCTGTGTCCAGAGGTTCAGTGAGGCTCTGCGGACATGAAAATCCTCTCTCCTCCTCTCACTCCTGAGGAGCTTCGTTGTGCTGCTCAGTCTCAAACAGACGATAATCCACTGAAACTTCTTGTGCTGCACATAACGAGCACAGCCGTGTTACAAAACCACATAAAAAAACAGGTAAAGGGAAAATGTCTACCATCAGGATTTTGTTAATTCTGCTCCGTTTCTATAACTCCTGCTCCCTCTGGTCTCTCGAGCCTGAGCGTGAAATAAAATCACTCCTGGGAAAAGAAGACTGCTGCTCTCTACAACCACCAATCCTCGCGATATGTTCTTCCAATACCGACGTTAAGTTAGTTTGAGCGCTGATTAAAGGGTTGTTTCGAAAAAGAAAACGACAAGCGGCTGTGACTGCACCTCTTTCAATGTACTACTAACACTTTCAATGAATCTGCAACTCACAAATGAGCACTTCTCTTCCTCCTTCCGCATAATAATAATAATAAAAAAAATCAGAGATACACTATAAAATGATCAATTTGGAAAACCGAATAACTCCATTAACTGTGTCCTTGTTCAGGGCTGTTCCTCTTGTTCTCATTAATAGTTAGCTTACAGCAAGGCTACTCTCCCTCATGTAAATATTAGCCAGCACTAAGGGGGTGTGGTTTCACTGCTTTCATCCAATCACAGAGACCAAATGAGCTGCATGCTGCACTTTCTGATCCTCCTGCATTCAGTCTGACTCACCCTGTTATTCACCACTTTGTTCATTACTTTTACTTCATGCAAATTCCAGTTTTTGCCTGAAATAAACATTTTTTTGGCAGCAACACAGGAAACAAACTACGAACATACTTGCATTTGACCTCATTAATGGTAATTTTAATGCTTCCTTAACAGACACACGTAGTGAGGTGCACTTGCAAAGGAATTGTGCAGCTGTTGTGTCAAATAAGCTGAAACTTCCTTTTTACACGCCTCAGTGTTGAATTTAATCTCAGTAAAAACCCACAGGCTAATAACAGAGTTGGGGGTGAGATGTTAAAGATAACATCTGAAACTATTTGCTTAATTGACTGTGTTGTTACCTCACAGCAACTATTTTGATTTTGTTAAAGAGTTGAATGTATTTCCTCCCAGAAACAATGAACTCAGACATGAATTAAAGCTTCCTTGATTGTGTTTGTGTCAAATGTGGTTCCTCCTGTGGTGAAAAGTATCTGATCTCTTTGCTGATTCTGGAAAGAAACCTCTTTATTTTATCTTTTAATAGTAAAATGCACAATTCATTAATTTGCTGTAAAGAAAACATCAATTAGTTTTAAAAGGAGTTTCCTCCACAATCTTTTGTCTGACACCCACCAATAAAAACAGGATAATTTAAAATATTTTTGCCAATGGTCTTGATTTCTTCTGCATACTATGCTAAAGCCTCACTATTTATTTTAGCCCCTTCCATAACCAAATCAAAACTCCTGCAGGAGTTTTAAATAACTTCACTTTCATACCAGTATATTTTCATTTAAATTAGAATTTAGATCAGAGAAAACATCACAAGACGAGAATCACTTGTCTTTCAATTATAATCCGTTATTTTACAAGATAATAATTATATATCTTGTTATATTTTAACTCTGTTTTCATGTGACTATTGTAGATCTTAATAAAGCACTTGCTCTGTGCATGAAGCTGTAGTGGAGGAGATGAAAAGGGGAAAGAGTGAGAGAGATAGAGCTGCACTCAGGGTTAAAATGGCCGCCATCCTCTGAGTCCTGGGGTGATTTGTAGCCTGTGGTGTAGCAGCTCATAGACCCAGATCCATGAATGAAATCAACTGTAAAGCTTTGCTAGGAAATAGCTCACTCCTGAACGATTTTGTGAGCTGAAACTTTTTAGGGACCCGCACAGATTTTTGTAATGACTGATGATTTTTATGTCATAAATTTCATTTGACTTGATGCTTCATACGCTGTAAAATCTGAAGATGCATCACAGCATCTTATAAATTGTGAACACAGTTGTTTTCTTTATATGAAAAACTCCCCCCACCATTAAAGATTGCTGCTGCTCGGTTTGAAATGTGTTACTTGGATTTGGAATGCAAATGCTTTGTTCACGAGGAGGAGGGATCAGCGAGGAGTCTGAAAGCGACGAGTTTTTGATTAATGAGCTTTGAAATGGCTCTCCAGGAGCAATAAAGGATGAACTGCGCTCCCTCTCCCTCTTTCTTTCTCAGCCTTTCTCCCTCTCTCTCTCTCTCCCTCCCTCACACACACAGCATTGCATCATTCCCAATGTCACAGAATATTTTTTATTCTCTCGCTGTTATTGTCACCAATCTGCTCAGCCTCACCCACCAGTAAATGAAATGACACATTTTTCTTCTTCTACTTTTTGAGCAAATGAAAAAATATTCTGCTGCTGACTCTCAGTATGCACCAATCAATTAGAAATTAGGTCTCAGTCTTAAAGGGAAGTGCAGCTCATTCTCTTTATTATCAATAGACAGTAAGGTGATCACGTGACTGAGTGTAAAAAATAATAATCATAAGCGCCATGTGGGAGATGCAGTAAGCTCATAGACTCCCTCATACTCCAATAAAACATCAATAACGCGCAGAGGCTTTTATTCCGCTGAAATGCACTTTGCATTGGGAGCATAGAGCCGTCTGATGAGTTTCAGATATCCTGGTGTCTAATTATTGATCTGCTCTGCCAGTTTGGACTATACAGTAGAGCCATGCAGTCAATAAGCTCCTCTGTATACTGTTTCAGTGCGAGCTCACACTCAATGAAGAATCTAAATAATCTCAGAGGATGAGCAGCGCTGCAGGGTTTCTACAAAATCACCGAAATGCAATCAAAATACAAGTTTGAGCACTTTATTTACAAAATGTTAAACACAATAAAATATAACATTTTAATATCATTAGGGAGTTTCATAAATTTATGGATATCCAACCGAATGGAATAACAATGAGAGACAATTCAAAATAAAATAATGGACTACACGAAATGACATGCTGGTGTGTACAATATTTCATACTTCGATAGTCTACGTTTTGCTTAAGGTTTGACACAAGATAGACATGGACATGTAGTGGTGTTTATACACTATCAAATGCCCCATTTATGCCAGATTTACAATTAAGAAATGCTTTTTTATCGACAATACATTGCGAGTCATAGCATTTTCCAAAACCCTGTTTTACCAACACTTCCAAGTGCACTGATGTGTCCAATCTTAGAGGGAAAAAAACTCCACACTTACATATAAATACTCGCATATAAACGATAAATAATGTGCAATACAAAAGTTATTAAATAATAAATAGGCTAATATGCTAGGAAGGAGGATTATGCAAACGTAATAGAAAATAAATAATGCCCGTGAGGAAAGTGAGATCCTGACAAACAGACAGAAACATTTCCCTAAAAGTCCTTCTCTCTAAACATGAGCTTCTACTTTCATGATCTACAAGACTTACCTTCAAGTAACGCCATGAAATATTCAATCAAAATTGTGCATTGCACTTGAGAAAAACATAAAAAAGGAGTTGACAACCATTCTGCGTCTGCGCGTCAAGAGAAATGGACAAAGCTGTATTATTTAGAAAATTATTACACAATAGCATTAATAGTAATATCAATAATACTGGAATAATACACACGACTCGCTTGGAGTGTCGTTATTAGACTAGTGAGGTAATAAAAAGAGCGCAACATAATTTGGCACACACATACACACACGCGCGCGCACACATACACATACACACAAAGGAACCACATATTACAAATGCGTGAGTTTAGGCGCTTCCTGAATCCTTCCCTGAGACGCTTGGTGAGATGTGAGGTCTGTGTACGTGGGGTGGGGATCACAGGGTCCATGGTGGTGGTTCCCCGGGATCTGAGCGGCACAGCTGTAGTCCACGCTGGTGGATGACGGGTGTGGAAGGTGGCCCAGGTTGAACATGGGGCCAGAGGCTGGCATGGAATCAACAAAATTCCCCCCCACGTAAACGGGGCTGCCTTGCAAATTCGCGTTGGCAAAGCCGCCGTTGCTCTGCATGCCGTGGTGTTCGTACTCGGAGCCCGGGTACCTCTTCTGCTGTGGGATGCAGCCACCCAAGGGCGCCGTGTACGCAGCCAAACCGTACATGTTCTGCTGGGGTTTAGCGAAGGATGGGGGCGAGGGCACTTCATAGCTGAGGCTGTTTTGGAGCTGACCAGAGTATCCAATGTGATTTGGGCCACTCAGGGGTGGGCTCCTGTCAGGGGAGTGCCCCAAGGGAGAGTGCGCGAGCCCCTTAGATTTCTGGTCCTTTTTGTATTTCATCCTCCGGTTTTGAAACCAGATCTTTATTTGGCGCTCGGTGAGATTCAACAGATTGGCCATTTCCACTCTCCGAGGGCGACACAGATAGCGGTTAAAGTGAAACTCCTTCTCCAGCTCCACCAGTTGTGCGCTGGTGTATGCAGTTCTGACCCGTTTAGAGGCTGGACCCGGTGGGCTCTTCTCATCACTCACCTCTCCACCTGGAAAGCAAAATCGCAAACATGTTAGCCATGTGGAGACTAATCCAGTTATAAATTGAGTTAATTGTAAGGCCCAATCCCTCCCATGTCCCCCCCACACACACTCACAGGGGTCTCCATCATGATCTCTACCTGCAGCCGCGCAGTTGTTGCTCTTCTGCTTCGAGTTCTGCCGGGTCTCCTTCATCCAGGGGAAGATCTGCTTGGTGAGAGCTGGTGTGGCAGAGCTGGAGCCGCTGCTGGATGGTGATTTCTTCTTGTTGGATGTAGATCCGTTTGAGCTGGGAGAAGATGCGGACAGTGGAGGTCCTTGTTGCTCCCCAATACTGTTCGCCTGGCTGCTGCTGCTGCTGCTACTTTGACTGCCGCTTTGGCGCATGCAGTCCCCGTTCAGGTCACTGTCTTTTAGGGTCGGGGGGCGAACAGAGGGGGTCTGAATGGGGCATACTGAGCTCTGAAAGTCAGTCTCGATGTTAGAGGTGGAGTAGGACTGGTGAGCTGGGCCGTAGTTGTAAGAGTCAGGTTTGGGGTAGGTGTAACCTCCAAAAAGTCCAGAGTTATCGTAATATGTTGCTTTCTGCATTTTGAGGATTCAAAGCCAGTAAGCCAGAGCGACTGGATCCAATCGCATTGATGGGTTTATTCAAGTGATTGGCGTTTCCCACCGTTGCTCCAGTCTGTGACCTGCACAGAGAAACACATCCCACTCATGATTAAGGTCTATACATTCATTAGAAATAAAACTTTTTTCTCTCACATTCAACTCCAAGGCATATATGAGTTTAAATGAACTAGACTTTTCTACCTAGCTCAAATAGGTGAACACAGCAGCCATCACAGTCACCACAGTGACGCATATCAAAGCTCCAGGTCCGAGCAGTGTGACTCATTTCTGGCACAAAACAGTTAAAGTTTAACTTTTGCTAAAAGGACCCTCTGGGAGGCTTTGGGAGTCCCTCAGAAATCAGCTGAATCAGCATTTCACACCCTCTCTCTCTCTCTCTCTCTCTCTCTCTCTCTCTCTCTCACACACACACACACACACACACACACACACACACACACACACACACACACAAAATACCCTTTTCACTAATCACCAGACCTGACAAAGCCCGTCATGCATTGTTCCCTGCAGTAGAAATATAGCCCACCAAGGCCGCGCGCACAAGAGTTTGGTTCTCATTTACGCACAGGAGAAACTAAAAACTGATCCCTTATATACACTGATTGTTATTAATGTTAATATGACCGAGGTAGGAAGGAGAGAAAGGGAGGTGTGTGTGACTGGAGTGGGGGTGGGGGAGGTGCTGTTTGGTTGAAGTTGGAGTTAAAAAATATTTTTTATTTCCTTTTACGCAAGCTTTAAGTCGTGTTTTGGGCTTTTTGATTGGTTTTCCACCTCTGATCCAGTCATGATTCACCGACCTTCAGGCCACATTTCAAACACAATAATTTAGATAAACAACCATGTGAAATTACTTTGCTTGATATATACATATATTTCTAAAAAAGACTACATTTGTTCCAAGGATCCAACAGGGAGCAGCGCGTCACCATCTCAGCCCAACAGAAATATCAAAGGGCCGTGTACTGTATGTTGGTGGCTCCAGGAGCTGCAGTCCGCGCCGTGCATAACAATTGCACCTGTCAGTGTGGACCGCGGGCAGAATTTATGACCACAAATGTTATGGTTGTAAACGGCCTGAGAGAGGAATGAAAAGCAAAACACTCCTCAGAACTCGCGGCCCTCAGAAGTGTAAAACTAGGCGTAGGAGGAAGGCAAGGGAAAGAATTTCATACTCGGCGGCTTCTCCCATACAGAGGCTCGGGTTATAAATGATGCCTCCATTCTGGCCGAGCGCGAGGCTGCAGAGCTGACACGGGGAGAGAAGAGGAACTGAGAAGACTTGTTCGTTAGAAAATGGCAGAAAAATTGTTGGTTGTGCGCTTTTTGAGAGCCGGAGAAAATATCGACGATGTGAGATAAAATTGAGAAAAACTTTCTGATTTGATATTTTTGTATTTTGCATGTTCAAATGTAATGCTAACAATATTTAACAATTAATTTTGCATTTAATTCATTTTTTCTTTTAGAAATTCAGGATTTAATCTTCCTTTTTTTGGTGCTTTGTCTGTGCGTTTTAGTTGCTGCATAAAACCCGGATATCATAGAGCAGGCCTGTGCAAATTACGCGCGCAGGCAAAATTTCAGCCATTCCTCATGTGTTGTTGTGATTTAAGCCTCCTGTGAAAGTCCGTGAGCGTTCATATGCAGCCTAATAACAAATCATCCTTTCACCTTGTTAGCAGTTGGCTGTGCACTCACTCCCTTCATTAAAGAAATGTTACTCACCGAAATCTGCGTAAATCTCCTTAATGTCCCTCACGCATTCATCACTGCTCCCACCTCGACCTGCAAGAGAAATTATACACATGAATTTAACAGTGGTTTGTTTGTAATTGAATAAATTGATGAATACGTTATTTGATCCAATAACAGAGTTGATTAACATGCGATTATTTATGTTATTATTCTAAGTATTTAGTTTTCAAATTCGGTCTTAAGTTGACTAATATGAATAATAAAACTGAAGTAAAGACGTGGAAAAAATGAACCAACAATTTTGAGGCATATATTTTTTTTGTCTTTTTTAAAATATGTTTGACAAATCTTTTATTTGTTCATGGGCGGATTCCTCGGTCACTGATTGCACATTTTTAAAGCCTCTGCCTGAGAGAGAAAAGTCCTACATGTGCACATTTACACAAAGAGCCAGTCCGGATATTTAGCAGTCATAAGCTTTTTTAGTGACCTTTGGGTCATTCAGCATTTAGTCAAAGTTTAATGAACAACGAGCAGTTTGGCTTCAAGTAGCCCCAAGTCCCAAATAAATTCAAAGCAGCTTTTCAGCTCTGACTGAACCAGTAGAGGATGCTTCAGCGATGACAAGAAAAATATAAATCAACCTGCGGAAATTCTGCCGTGAATGTTTTTGTTTTATTCTCTGTGAGGAGCCATCTCTGCTTCCTATTTTCATTTTTTGGATAACACGTATAACCATGAAGATTTCAGATTCCTTCGTTGTGGAATATTTGTTAAAACTGGTCGATAATCGGCGCCTGAAGTGCTTTTGAGCCCCCTGTGTAACTAGTAGCAGACATGCTCCTCTTTTCACACAGCGGTGTTTTTCGCCTACGCGCTGTTACGGTAAGTTTGGTCCACACAATGGGCCGGACTCAGAGTGGAGTGTTATTATGTCGGGTGGAAGTTTCTCAAGCTAAACCCTTTGAATCCTGATAGTATTACGCATTGCAAACCCTTAAATTGCGTTTTAAGTTGCAGAAAAATATTGGACACTT
Source organism: Thalassoma bifasciatum (assembly GCA_008086565.1). Taxonomy (NCBI): domain Eukaryota; kingdom Metazoa; phylum Chordata; class Actinopteri; order Labriformes; family Labridae; genus Thalassoma; species Thalassoma bifasciatum. The sequence continues at coordinate 186,559 of RPOG01000098.1, forward strand.
GGGTACAGCTGATTAAAATGTATTACAAACTTTGTTAATAAAATTTTAAAAATGTGACGAAATGCAAGATAAACTACGAGGTGCATCCTTGAAAAATGCAAAAGCATTATTTGCAGTTGTAGGTTTTCTTGTAACGCTGTTCATAGCTTGTTGAAATCCTGCAAAGACTCACAACACCGTGTTTACGCACGTATAGTAATCCTCAAATAATGTGAAACAGTGAAGAAAATGCAAGCATAACACGAAGAAAATGAAAAATAATGATAAAATATAAGACTCACATTATTTCTCAAAATTCAAAGAAAACGTTTTTAAATAAGACGCATTAAAGCAAATAAAAGTAGACAGAAACGCATCCAAAATCACAGCAAAATCAAAGTATCCGCCTAAATCCGTGTCCATAATCCATCCAGGTAATCCTTAAAACCATCAAATATGAATTAATGTATAATATAAAGTCTCAGGTTAACAAAGCCATACAGCAGAAACCACATAAATCACGGCAAACGCCACAGTGACGATAAGACAACAAATTAATGTGATTTACGATCCAAGAGTGAAAAAGAAAAGTTCCCCTCTTACTTCTTCCTCTGAGCAGCTTTTCATCCAAACATGAAACCAGCTGAAAAGCGCAGAGCGCAATCTGTCGATAATATTTGAAGCTTAAAAAAACTATTTTATGAATGTGCTCCAGAAGAGGTAGATGCGCACTCCATATATCCGGCGCAGAGAGCGACATTAACAAGCATCACCTCCATGAGCGGAAGAAATCACAGATATTCCCTCGCATTATATTAACCCGTGGTTAAAGGTTGCTTTCTGCCATGCAGTTTCTTACCTGAGAATCAATTCATCATAACACACTTTCCCTCTCAGTCTCCTTCCTTTCCACGCAGTCTCTAGAAGAAATCCTTCACCCTTTGTCTGTACACAATGCTGTCCTAAACCTGATCTTGCTGTTTTTCAGACATTTCCATATACCAGTGGAGACAGTATTCCCGAAAGAATGGAAGCACTCGCATTCAACTACCAATAAAAAGCGAACAAGGTATCCTTATTCCAGAAAAAAAATCCCTGGCAATCAATCACCCATTGGAATATAGAGGATTTCACAGCCCGGATAGGCCTGCACGGATTTGGAGCTCTAACACTAGAAGATTTTTTGGGTGTTTCGGAAGCTTTGTGATGACAAATAAAGGCGGCTGCTGTAAGATACAAGCATATTTGTTCACGTGATTGTTCCCTTCTTCAAGCGAGCCTTACCTCACCAATCCATTCTGATAAAGGGTGGCGTTTATTTCCTCATCTGAGCTGTGTGAAAATGCCTCACTGCCTTTTTCTTTTCATCACGAGCATTTCAGCTCTCCTGCACCTCAGTATTCAACTCAAGCATGGTGTTGTGTTCTGTTTTGAAGCTATTCATGAAGAGGATTTGACACAGTACCATGTTAGATTAGGGTTTATGATACAACATCCCTAACGCAGTCTTCTTGCGTGCGTAATTGTCAAGAATTTTTTTGCATTTTCTGACCTAGAGAAGCTTAAAAAAATGCAAATGTGCTGATTTTTACTCGAAAGCAGTTGCTTTGAATTTCTTCCTAAAGAATGAATCTTGGGCCTCAAACGCCCCACAGTGCTAAATCTTTGAACAGTATTTTAAAATACTATAAAGCTGTTGTCAATGTATGGTCGTCCAAATGGTGTGTAGTGCATCTAAAAATGATTTATGAACTAAATGACGTGCGTTTTTTCCTCCATCTGGGACTGGATTGTATTCAAATAAAGCACATTATCATCTTTTGTTTGCTGTGTCTCTCCTCACACACACACACACACAAAGAGAGAGGGAGCCAAGGCTTCTCGTGCATTGTTTCCAGTGTGAGGGTAAGTGGAAGAAAGGGAAGAATAAAAATCAAAGGATCCCTTTGCACAAAAATAAGGATTATAAAAAATACGAGAATGGATGCAAGAGGAAGATTTGGAGCAGCAGAGTGTCTGCTGGGTTATCTTCGCTGTGAGGACGAGGAAGAAGAAGCTGAAGAAGAAGGGATGCAGAGCTGGTAGCGTTGCAGCATATGTTCAGAGGGTAATAAAAGTGAAAGATTTACAGTTTTCGGCCGGCCCCCCAACAGCCTCGCACCCTTTCAGGAATTACGGAGAATGATTTACAAGCAGGCAGGAGTGTTAGGCTGCCCAAACTTCCAGGACTTCTTAGAAATCAAATCTGTCTAAACAGCAATAAAATCTGCACAAACGACCAATCTTCATTGTGAAAATACAAGAAGAGGAGCTCTTCACTTGTCAAGAAAAAATGAGTTTAATTCAACTCTACCTGCCAAACAAGACCACTATTTATTATTTTAATACTGCCCATGTTAAAAACTACGTCTGTCTTTGTTTTATGTAATAAATTGGTAATAAAAGGACACTTAAATAGAGATTTTGTGGGCCCAGTGAGGGGCCACCCTGGTCTGTATGAGTCCAAACGCGCATCTATTCTGAGCGAGCAACCATAAATACATGTCACTGCCCTTTACTTTTCACCATTCATCCTATCAATCCATCCAACCATATTTGCGTAATACAACAACCCCTCAATGAGCTTCTTTTTTTGACATGGGAAATTAAAAAGAATACAGGCATTCAGCGACTAACCGCAGCCATAAGCGCGTACTTTAGAAGCGCGTAATTTATCAAATATCACGACATTTGATATCGTCATTTAGCAGCTCTGGCAACAGAAAAAAACTGAAATATTTACCTACCCAAGCATCCATCGGTTCGGATGTGTTGCTAAAGTGCGGGGCTGCACGCTCGCGCCGGGTATCGGATATTATTTTCTTGGGGGATCTCTTCAGTTTTCAAGTCTGATAGAGTCCTTGCGATTAATGACGACGCCGTGTTTCTAGGGGGACGTGCTGCATTAATTATTTAGACAATCACGTGGTCGGAGAATGGAGAGCGGAGTGGTATAGTCTCCGGATTAGATCTGTGAATGCAGACAGCGCACTTTAATATATCTTAGGGGGGTTGTCTGGCTCGGAGAGGCTTCTGCGAAAAAACAGCTGGAAATCAAATATGGCCGGATGGAGAGCGACGACGGTGTATTCCTGCACTGGGTGCAGTGTCATTGAAAATGGCACTGCCTTTGGCTCCCATTTATTGCCGTTCAGACATTTGGGTCAGTGTGGCTGCACGCTGGATGTTGGAGGAGGCTGCTCTGACCTGAAAACGGCTGGGGAAACTGTTTTATGATCTATCTCACTTCAAATCATAGTTTATTCCATCAAGAAGTGGGGGCTGTTTGATAAGATGGCTCAACATTTCATGTAATTTTAACTTCTTAACATGGATTTCTCTAAAAAGATGATATAATAACTCGAATAAGTGATGATATTTATATGAATTAGTTGGTATTTTGAGGTATATCAGTTGTTCAAATGTGCAAACATCCCACCCCTCTCCTCCCATCCTCTCTTCAGCATCTCTGTGCTCATCACTGATGGCAGCATCACTTTGTCTCAGCTTCTCTCTGAATCCATATGACACGCACACAGAAACACACGCCACACACACACACACACACCTATCATTTTACTCATATGCTCTAACCAGAGTCAGTGCACGCCTCTAGCCCCGCAATGTGCTCAGGTGGATCACGCGCTGGATGAAAACAGAGATGAGTGACTGAAGACTGTCTTTCCACATGTCCGTTCATGAGCACGTTTGTTGGTATCAGAGCTGATATGTGTGTGTGGAGGGTCGGGGTCACTGCTGCAGGGGGTCACATTCAATAAAGGCAGAGCTGGACGAGCTGGAAGGGTCCTTATATCAAGTCTATAGCACAATGCAAGAGTGTGCTGTGTATTTGGTTTATTTCAACCGTCTATGGACTGGTTTACAGTGTTTTTTGCTGGCATGCCAAAACATTTAGAGATAGATTTTGCGTAATCCAGTTTTGGCCAAGCAGCTCTGAAAAGTTTATTCACTTTGAAAGCATCAGAGCAAAAAAACAAATCTTGCAGTTTTTTTCCACTAGCCTACACTAAATTAATGTCAAAGCTAATATCAGCCAAATTAAAGTTGATTTCAAAGCGTTCATCAGACAATTCCATCCGTAAAAGCTCCACAAAGAGTTCCCGGTGCGTTTTTACGCAATCATGCGCCTTTTTGGATACGAGCTCATGAATGAAAAGTAAGACAAACCTGGGTTGAAAGTAGCTCTTACGTATGTTTTTGAAGATATGCAACATTTGTCGACAACCAAAAATGTATTTATGCAGGAAGAATAAATACTGAAGAGAAGAGGAGGCTGACTTTGCCCATTTGGTGCGTTTGTGGGTGTTGGTAAAAAGGGCGCTGTGGGTCCATATGGCTCCACATGCCCAAGAAAAACTCTTTCTCCACCAAAAGTGCGCCTTTTGTGGACTGCGCAAAAACAAACTAGACTCATTAGGGAGTAAAAAAAAATTTTTGATGGTTACTGAATTTTGGAGCTCCAAAAGAGCGACAGGAATAATACATACCTGCCAAATCTAAATATTCGCTTATTGCGGTTCCAAAAAAAGTGACAAAGTGCGAGTAACAAATATTTAAATGCATAATCAGTAGAAATCTTTATTTTTCCAATATACTTCTCGCATCTCAATGCACAATACAAGGTAGAAAGCATGTACAAAAATAAAACCAAAAAGATTGCATATTGACATGAGGAGACAAATGCACAATCGGAACCTTTTGGGGGCTATTCTTGACTTAAATACTGACAAAACTCGTGTAAACTCTGGAATCCAACGCAGAATCCTGCTTTGAATACTCTAGTCTTTAAAGTGTGGAGGAAAATGCCTCCAAAGCAGAGTTCGCAGCGCCTGGGAGAGAAAATGCTGCTTGTCCGGCGGGTCAGGGGTGCTGGGGTCAGTCCTCGCGGCTGAAATGTGTCCCCTGGATGAACCTGCGGCTTCTGCTGCTGCTGCTTTGTCGACCTTCGCTTCAAATACCTTTTCAAGCCTCCTCATGGTGGAGACTTCAGAGAGAAGACCTCAACGTTTACAAGAAAAGCTCCTGGGCCTTTTTTCGTGTTTTGTTCTGAGAGACAATGACGGTGTGAAACAAGAAATATCTGTCTTCAAACGTGACGTGAAAGCCCCCCTCGGTTTTCTAGAAAAACGGAAAGATTCCCACATCAAACTAAGACTAAAAGTTTGCATACAGCCATGCCAATAATGCACAAGAGATCAAACATACTTTAGATTAATTAAAATTTAACCAATATTTTTTAATTAAAATTGTTTGCTATGCGAAAATGTACACGTTTTAAACAATAAATAATAACGTAAAAAAACATAGCAAGAAAAGTACTCCTAAAATATCCTGATTGGGATTATTCCCGATGAGAAATAGTAATTTGGTGCCATGCAGGAACAAATGCTGTTTCATATTAGAGCTTCAGATGGCATGTACACTGTTTACAAAGGTGTCAGAGAGATTTATAAGGGCACTCAGAGGAGTATGCACACAGGAATGTCTTGCTTTTTTGGAAATATATTTAGACTATAAAAACAAAGCTTTATAGTACAAAATAAGTTAAACAAAGGAGAAAATAACGCAAAAGAAGGGGAAGATTTAACGGAGGTTGCAACTTACGAATGGAGGGTGTGTTTTAGGCGATCTGTGCGGAAATTCCTTCAAGTATATGTATATATATATATTTGTGCGTTAGCTGTGAGATTTTTTAAAACAAACGATATATATGTTTTTGAATGTAACTTGAAGAAAGGGATTCCCTGTTTTGAATACAATCTTTACAACAGCGTGAGTCCACGTGAGAGGAGCTCAAACACTTGGTTTAAATCCATGAAAGCAGCCGTGGTTGCTCATTAAATGTCCTCAGGGTGTAGGGTCCAAAAAAAAGAAAAGAAAAAAAGGAACGAAGAAGGGGGAAAAAATCGAAAAATTAAAGAGAAATAAAAAAAAGTTTTTTCCGAGCCTCTTGGAGGAAATTAAAAGCAGAAAATGGCTCAACTTTCAACCTCAAGGCTGATTGATTTCGTGACTCATTTTTGAGGCAACACTGCTGGGGTCTTTTTAATTAAATAATTATAATAATAAAAAAATTCTAACCGATATCAGTCCATGCAAAAGTCAGATGCAACCCTTTGTTTTTTATGTACAGTTCCCTTCCAACCTTCTTATAAGGCTGTGATATCAGTCTGGTTGTCCTTCTGCATGCTCTGCAGATGGCTGGAGGCTGGTGCTGATCTGCCCTTGGTGTTGGGCAGTTTGTGATCTTTCTTCCATTTCATGCGTCTGTTCTGAAACCAGATTTTGATCTGCCTTTCGGACAGACACAGAGTGTGGGCGATCTCGATCCTCCGCCGCCTGGTTAGATACCTGTTAAAATGAAACTCCTTCTCTAGCTCCAGAACTTGCTGCCGGGTGTAAGCTGTCCTGGAGCGCTTGGGCTCAGGTCCCGCGTAGTCCGGGTTCACTTTTGGAGAAAGAAAACAAGAAAGAGACGCAGAGAAAGTCAGCAAATGTTGTCAAAGCAGCTCTGAGGAAAACAACACAGCAAGAAGAGTTTTCCCTTTGACTCATGACGCTCAAACTTCTCAAAGAATTCACGAGGAGCTAAAACAAGGAAGTGCTCGTTTATTTTTTTAACTACATTTAAGAAGATCTGATGCACATTTCAGCGCCATTACAACCGGTCAATATGTGTTTTGAGTAGCTTTCAGGCGCTCACCTAGCGGCCTATTTCCTGAGCTATAAAAATTTATGACTTGTGTAATTGGCGAGGCCTTTAAAAGACTCCCATAAATATTACGCTGAGTGATTTTTAAAGTCAGCTGCCCTACAAGTAAAGAAGAAGGTGAGGAAGAGGAGGAAGTCTTACCAGTAGTAACGTGGACTTTCTTCATCCAGGGGTAAACTACTGCAGGCTGCTTGGCTTGTATCCCATTCTGGCTCTTTGTGTTTTGCTGCTGTCCACAAGTCCGTGGTCCGGACACTTGCACCGGGGCCCCTGGCTCAGTCTGGCCGCCAAAGGGGCTCGAGTGGCCGGATCTGTCGTGCACATGACCCCGGTGCTGCTGCTGCTGCTGCAGGCTGGAGTCCGGCACAGTGCTGCAGCTGTAGGGCTGCTCCGTGTAGTTTGACCGGGGGTAGATCCCTGGATGCTGAAACTCTGAGTCCTGCGATGGACTGTAGTAGTCCGAGCCCTGCTCAGGTATATAGCTATTTTGTGAATATTCCTCGCACGGAGGAAATTTAGGATCCACATACTTAGAGTTCACCAAAAACGAACTCATGGCCATTAATTTCTGAAGGTAGAAAATACTAATTTTTCTCGAGTTGTCTTTTTTTCCTCCCTCCATAAAGCCCTCCTACTTGGTGTCAACTGAATAAAGTTAGCGAACCATGTGACCAGATCGGCCAATGGAGGTGATGCTGGTCCACACACGAGTAAACATACAACTAAAAGCAATTTTATCTGACTTCACATGGACCAAAATTAGACCCTGGAGAGAGAAAAATCAAATTGTGCTCTGAAAAACCTTCCTGTCGGCTTGGATTTAGAAAAGCGTGGTACAAATTGTCAGAAAAACCCTAAATTTTATGTATAAACTAAAGCATTTCACAAAAAATATGAAAAATAAAGAAATAAACAAAGCCTGCTTGGGCTTTAGGATGTTTTATCACTGCAAAAATAAAGATATTTCAGGTTATTAAGGTTTTACTTGCTGGCACTGTTCAACAGAGAGGGCAACAAAAGCCACAAAAAGCCCCCCGGCATAAAAGCAGCGAATAATGACTGAGGACAATTGATGGACACTGTCTTTGTCAAGAAGGGGTCATCCAAAAGTTACACCAATCTCATCCCTTCATCTGCTCCCATCCCTTTGAAATAACTGTCTAAGGAGCCCATTGGCCAGCAGCAGCAGCAGCAGCAGCCTCTGGGAATCAATAATGTGGAGACACAAACGAGCCACAGGAGGAAAAAAACGCTGCAGCTGGAGTGTGCTGTGGTTTGGGTTCTTTTACTGAACCCACTTTATATTTCAGTCAAACATAAACACAAACGCAGGCTAAGTCCTGGTGTGTTTATTTATAACACTTTGCGTCAGGTTTCCCCCAAAGTCTCTCGAGTTTCAGCTTGAGCTATTCATGTGAAGTATGAGCTGTTGTCAGATTTACTGTCAGTCAGTCATAAAGAAGTGTCACTGTAACATCTGGCAGCACAGAGCACCTGATAAAGAGGCAACAAGTCGATAAATTGAAGTTTTTTCATCGACCATATACTCCCCTAGAATCGAATCTGTGACTCTGATTTTATCACACAAATTCGGTTCTACAGGGTATATATAGACGACGGCAAGCGAGAGTGGACAGTTCTAGACTCATGACACACCACTTCATTTAGGGAAGTGGGCTGCAATTCTCTTCTGTTATTTACAGAATATCAGAGGAGAAGATAAGGAAGAGTCCTCTGCTGACGTTTTTCAGATCACATGGGAATATCCTTTTCTCTCTGTCTCTACTTTCAATTCTCTCTCCTCCTCATATGAAGACTCTTCTTTCTTATTATGGCTTCTTTGGAGCCCTACAAATATCATCTTGACCTTAAGTTTTTCTGTGACTTCTGTGATGATGGTTTAAACAGAAAATGTTCACCTTGTATCCTCAAGGGTCATGTCAGTAATCATAATGCTAATCTGCAGATGTAGGCTGCTAATGCAATCTGCTGCTGCTGCAAAAAAAAAAAAAAGATAGCACAAAACACAGCTCCACCCACTAGAGTCTAATATCAAAATAAACATCAATGATTAAAAAGAAAAAACAACTTTTCCCTATACTTTGGTATGGGAAAATTGGGAAAATTGAGGAAATTATCTGGGTTCCCCATGAAAAAAAGCATCTCCAGTTCACATGCTAACCACAGTTTAACTGATGAGGCTACGGAGGCCACTGAGGTCAAACTAAATCATTTACAAACTTATCAAAAACTTCAATTATTTTTAGAGCTGCTGACAGCTGAAAGGGTGCAAAAGTTTACCAATCCCTCGTCAGCCATTAACCAAACCACCATGGCAGCTTCTGAAGCTCTTTCCAGGGAAACAACGGAATTAAAGCATGGCGGTGCTTTTATCTGACAAAATTTCAAAAAGACTGATATTTTGTTCACATAAATCGGTTTATGGTACTATAATCACATCTAAAAATGTAGGGCCTATATGCCTCTGTTAATCCGATTTACTTTCAATAAGGCCCAGAATATTCTGAATTTAATGCAAAATTATTCTTGAGTTTTTGAGACAACGGCATGATTTCAGCGAGATTTAAAGAATTATAATCTCAGGTTATGAGTTGCAACATACGGACTTGTCTTTATTGTACTCTATGATTGTCTATTTAGTGATAATACAAAAAAGTTAGAAATAAATAAATAAAATGAATAAAGATAAAAACAGAACAAAAGGCCACGTTAAATGCAGGCCTTTCAGATAAATTCGAAGCCTGTGGTTGATTCTTCTTTTCTTAATTGAACTAGTATTTTTTTTTTTCTTAAATCAAAAGCCTCGGTTAGAAATAAAATGGTGTGAGGAGAATTCGTTCTTGCACTTCACATTTCAGCTTCAGTTAGACAGGCTGACCTGTCTGTCACCTTGCCCTGAAGTCTTTAGACGGGTCAAAGCCGAGAATCACAACAAAAGAATGATAAAGTCAGCGTTTCCTGACAGCCTGTGTTAAAACAAAGGCTTAACAGTCCGGCAACACTCATTTTAGTCCAGAAACAATCTTTTTCACGTTAAATCTCGGATTATACCGAAGGAGCGGGACAGAAAAATGCGAGGCCTGTTCGGTATTATAATCATTTAGGAATAATGGGATAAGGGTAAAAAGAAACCCATCAGGTTTGAACTATATACTGATTTTTATAAAACATTTTGACCCAATTAGACGGTATTTGAAATATAATGGAATAAAAAAACGAAAGGCCTTTAGCGAATAAAACACCAGGGCCTTGCTGAAAAAAAGCAGCGTAATAATGCGAAAATGGCCTTAAGAAATTGTGTTGTTATGGCAAAAATTCTGCTTTGAGACTGTTGTTAATAATCTAACGTTGGCTAATCGTCACAGGCTCATGATACGACAAAACGAAGAATTAAAGTAGTAAGAATTTAACAGATGCTATCCTGTAGAGTTCAGCAAACATCAATTCAAGCAGCGTTCAACAAATTCAATTATCTCGCATGAACCCTGTAACAACAGGTTGATATCTCTGCCTCCATAAGAAGCCAAATGCTACCAGACAAAAGCATCACACAGCAACAGCAATGAGAGCAGCAGCGCTCAGAAAACATCAGGTACATTAAGAAAAGAAAAACACCCCACTAAAATCACACCAAGCTCAGACAAACAAACATTAAACTCTACATTAGTCCCAAACAGCTCATCCTCCATCTATCTGTACGCGTCCTGACGCACTGTCGCCGCTTTTAGAGGCAGGAAACACCAGAGCCTGAGCTCTGAGCTCGTGACATCACACGCCCATAGCACGAGCAGAATGATAAAAACCCAGCTTACCGCAGAGACTCCAACACATGGCATTCCCCGTGAAACAAACACGTCCACGCGAAGGGGAAAGTCAGCCTGATGGTGCTGCAGCTCCACAGTCAATACAAGCTCTATTCCAACCCATCTAGAGCACCTTACTAATACACAATGAGAATTATATTTTGGCTTGTCAAGTCCCGGGCCATAAAACAAACTTTAATGGTGTCACGTGTTTCCTCACAGCCACTCAGAGCCGCGCGCAGGCCCATAAATAATCCTCAAAGTTGCACTTACTCAATAACGGCGATTACACTGATGTGCACTGAGGAAAGTCGTAGAAAGGAGGAAGCTGGGGGGTTGTAACTGTTGTGAAGGGAATGGGGACAAAGTCAAGGGGCTGAAATAGAAAAATGCTTTTGTTTTGGCTGGGAAGTGGTTTTTATAACAAAGTTTCATTTGCTTGAAAAACAGCAAAACATCAGCCTCCGAATACTGCACATATGGGCTAATTAATTTATAACTAGCTCATGGTTTTTTAAATTAATTTGTTTCATTTGAATATCTTAAAATTTTTAACTGTTGGGTGAAATCAAAAACATGAATTACTCAGTCATCCAATTTTTCCCTCCAGTGAACTTGACACAATAAGACTGTGACTCTGTCTCAGAGTCTGTACTGCCTTTCAGTGCAAACACTAGAATTGTTGTGATGCTGGGGAGTAGTGTGATAAATATAGAAGTTTTCACTCTATGCAACCATGTTCTCGTAAATAATAATCTCATTGTGGATAGTTTTAAGAGCAGACAGTGAAAGGGAGGGAGGTTTAGAGGAAGCTGAGGTCAGATTCCAGCTTTGAGTGTTTTCTGAGGGGAGTGCTGTCCCTTTAAATATGATTTTACTTTCACTTTCAGTCACTACCACTGAGAAAGCCGTTTTTGCTCTTGATTAACAAAAAGAAAAATGATAAAAAATCAGCAGTACAATCAATGTAGGCACTAAAGCAATGCACTGATAGCACAGTTGTGGGGAAATGACTCAGAATAAAAACAAGATTTGAATCATGAGAAAAGCTTAACAACTTGAGCCCAAGCATGTGTTCCTTTCAGCAACAGGCGAGAAATCATCCACATGTTTCTCCAAAATACACATTCAAAATTGAAACCCGTCACGTGGCCACCGTCTCAGCCAATCAGAACGCCGAGAATCCAGCCACTAACGCGCTGCTGAATGGGAGCAAAGAGGCTGAGTGTTGGGCAACAGCGCCTTCTGCTGGCACTTCTATGACCTCCACACTTTGTCCACTGTAAAAAATCATCTGTGTTGGTGAAAAAAGTGACCCCTTTACCCTTTTTAAAGGAAAGTATGGTGATTCAACATTATGTGGTAGATGTCATTTTTATGTCGATGTAGTAATAAAGTGGAGGTGATTTTTAAAACCTGGGGTTTGCAGAAATTTAGCACAGAAGTGGGTTTTATTGAGTTATTAGGGAAAAACTACAAGTGTGCAGCATTTGTATAACAACTTCTGTCATTTTATTGGAAGTTGAGGGGATATAATCATTAAAGGTGCACGAAATGTGAGTGTTGGGGTGTTTACAATGTGGATAAAAATGCTCTGCATCAACCCCTGAGACCCAAGTTTTGTCTGAAATGTCTTTTTTTATTTTTTCTTGCAAGTTGAGATAATTAAACCCAAATGAGTATAATAACTAAACTTGGTTGTCGTGTAGGAAGTTATGTATTTTGTGTTATTAGTTGTTAGGTCTAACTTATTGTTCATAACTAAACTCTTTTTTTTCCACTGAGATGGATGTAAAGTTCTGAAATCACCAAAGGATGACGGGAAAGTGTCCTTAAATGTGGCTTATGGATTAAAGTTTTAAAATAAGAAGTATTATGGGTATGAGAGGCAGTAATGTAATGTACACATATGTGGACGCTGGGTCTTATGAGGTTAAATGTCTCAAAACATGAAGACCTGTATCCCTTGGATATACAAAATGAAAAACCAGCTATTGTTGAAGAAAAACCAAATTATTTGATCCAACCTAACGAAACCAGGAGTAACAAAAATGGTCAACAATGTTTTGATATTCCCTAATTAAGAATAAAAAACAAGCATTGAATACAAGTCTGACTTCCTCTGGGTAAGCACAAAAGCCCTTCAGTGGGAGGGGTTTTGAATAAGGGTAATAAAAGGAAAACCACATCTATTCACAGATATCAGCTATTTGTTAAAATGTGAGTACAGCCTTCAGCTAAGTATCCTTCTTCAAAATAAGATATCAACCTTATGAAGCATAAATGTGAGCTGAATTGCTCTTTAAAACAAGGCCAGAGTGAGTCCAGGCGGATTTTCTCAGGCTTTACTCTTCCCTGTGTTGCAGGGTCCATTTTGCCGCATTGCAGTAAGGCTGTAAATACTTTCGCAGCTGCCTGTCAGGCCACAGTGAAATACTGTCTTTGTTCAGTCTGCCTCTGCTTCATGCAGGCAGCTGAACACAAGCTACGAAATCCCTGTTTTTAAAGCCAATGCTGCACATGTGAAGTCGTTGAAGACGGACTTTGACTTTAAAACGGATCATTTCAGGGACAGAACAAGTGAAAACAAGGGTTCATCAAGTCAGAGGTTCTTGTAGAGAAGTGATAAATGATAACAGCATAGCTTCACAGCTTTTCAGGCAAGACTTAGACATTTCAGAGTAAACAGATATTTCAAAATGCAGTTAATGAGACACAGACTGAAAATGAGCAAAATATTTGTTCAATACGTTAAAATGTCTGGAGAAAATCAGATATCTGCATTAAAACAACCTGCTTAGAGCTTTTATGCATTCTGATCTGTACAGACTTCTGATACAAGATTTTTCTTCTGTTAGTTATAAAGGATGATAGTGTACAAGCTTTGCAGAAATTGTTTTCAAGTAACAACTAATAACTTGATTCACAACTTGTTATTTTGAAATAGTTCCCTATCTGTAGCTGTAAATGCGTATTTTCCGATCAAAGCTATCATAATCTATATTTTCTGCATGTAAAGTCTAAAATCCATCATTAAGAACACATCCAGCAACACATGAGATGACCAAATTACCCGGGAGCCATCAACCTGCTGCTAATTTACATGACTAATGAAAACAGGAAGCTGTCAAAGTTCACATGCAGACGCCACTTAAGACTAAATTGGATCCATTTTGACGCAGAAATCTTACCTAAAGCCAGAAGATAATCCATGTTTATTCTGCGAGCTGTACATCTGCAGAGCATTTTCATAAAGCTGTGCAGAGACAGAGCTGCCGGGACGATGAAGAGGTCAGACATGAGGAAAAGTTGAACTGCTCTTCCTGGCATCCAGCAGAAGGAGCAGCGCAGTGCTGCCAAATATGTGCCGATCAGACATTTAAGAGACGATTGGTATTTTTTCTTTTTTAAAGAACGCAGACCGTGAAGTATCAGTTTGAACGCCATACACGCAGAATGCAGAGGGAGAAAAAAATCGCCAGGGAAATCAGGAAAGAGCCATGAAGACGTTTGCCTCTCACACATGACCAGTGGCATCCAATGACAGGCGATGGAGGCACATAAAAAGGTCTATTACTGAGCTGTAAATTGTCCCCTCACAAAAAGGAATTTCGACTGCAGCAATTCTCCCCATCTTTGCGCATAATGGCAGCAGCCCCTCCATGAGCCCAGGAGGAAAACAAGAGATCTTTGTTAGGGAAAATGTTGCATCTTATTCGCCAGAGACGACGGAAGTCAATAAGTTTTAGGTTCATCTTATTTCTCATGAACAGGAAAAAATAATACAAAAAGCTTTGATTTCAAAACAACGTTTTGAGGGGAAAAAAATCAGGGAGAGGATGTGAACGCCCTTTTTCTTTAACAACAACAAAACAGACTAATCCCCCTTGAATATTTTGTTTCACAGAACCAGTGCAGAGGCCTTTTTCGTTTTTATACCAACAGAAAATGAAACTCTCTTTTCAAAATGGACTTTTTTGTTTTCCTTTCTTTGTCATTTTGCGTATTTACGCATAAATGGGTGTACAATTTGGATATGGAAATATTAAAGAAAAAATAATATTAACCATCTACTCATGTGAATGATCCTACAAAAAATAAAAAAGCGTAAATATCTGCATTCAAGTTGCCGTGAATAAAGGAAAAATATGTACAAGAGAAGTATTCTCACGCCACAGGCCCCTTTTCATGCATACGTCGACAGAATCAGTGGAAGATTAATAACGCTTTGCCTGTATGACAAAATTCTCACGCTATTGGAGCTAAATATTGCAGATGCATTCTCGTCCATGTGTGCATGTCTGCAGCCAGAAGGAATTTCTTTCATTTCAGTCTGCTTCATCTGGTGTCGTGCCAGAGTCAGCACTGTGCGATTTATAGTCCGGCCATGGCTCTGTCTCTGGTTTCCTGTTCTATAGCTCAGTGTGTGTGTCTGGGAGTGTGTGTGCACGGGATTGTAACCTATGTGTGTTTGAGTGTGTGGTGGAAAATGTTACGTTGCATGACACAAATATGACACTATTGTTAGTCTGTGGACTCTGTTGGGACTACATGTTAGACAATGCGAGGGGTAAAATGCGGATTAGCAGAGCTTTCAGGTTTTTCCCTGATGGTCAGTGAGTCGCCTGGTTACTCATGAGGATTGGTATCTAAGCTCCAGTTTGTTATAAAGCAGGAACTTCTTGATGCACGACATGAATGAAGGAGAGCTTCAGAAAAATCTAGTGAGCTTTGGTCTGTTGTTTTCGTTGATTAAAGAAAACATAGTGCCTGGTATGTTGTGCCAATAAGAGCTTTGGAAACCAAACGCACATAACACTGACCAAAAATTGATTATGAAACTGCTTCAAGTAATTTTACACCATCTGAAACAAACTAATCCTGACAATAAAAACAGACGTAGGAGATTTTGTGGGTAGGTGGGGTTTGAAGGCCCATAACATCTGTGCACAAAGCTGCGACATTGGACCAATACAGAAGTGGCAACCAACGCTGGTATCGTCATCTGCATGTCCACCAGTCACGTTAGGTCCCTTCTTATCCACCAATTTTGCAGTAAAACTATTTATACCAAAATAAGAAAACCACTCATCCAAATCTGCAGCTCCTGAAATAATGTATTATATTTTATTCCTGACGTTGATAGCTTGGATTAAATTGTTTCAAATTTTAAACAACATTGAAATCAAAATAACAACCATTGATATGAACAGGAACTGTTGAAAGTGCTTTAGAAAGATATATACAGGAGAAAAAATAGAACTGAGTTCCATTAATTACCTTATTTGTAGTTTAATTATAAGGTTTTCAACACCAATGCAGAAAGGCTTATGCACTCGCAGCAAAGACAAATATAAAGTAAAATAAGATTAATGTGATTATAAAAATGTTATTATTTTGTAGATTGAGTTTTAGATAATAACAATGGCGTGCTGCATTACTAAAATAATTCATCAGCATATATTCAGCCGGTCACGTCAAGATCTTCCGCTGTTTTAATGATTTATTTGTGTCTCTCCAACATCATAATTCACAACATTCCTAACTTTTGCCAGGTTTCTGCGGTCAGTGTCCCAACCTGCTGTTTCTCTCCCCCCATAGATCATAGAAAAAAAACTCTAAAAAGTGGAGAAAAAGTTCTTCAGTTTACTCGACAGTGGGCTTATTAACTATGAAACAGTTTTTGATTCGAAAATATTACGGGACCCTTTAAAGAGGAAACACTGCGAGATTATGTCAAAATTGGGAAGCGACCATCTCGCGTAACTTAGCTGGATTATAGGACACAGGGTCTGATTGAAGGGATAACCGAGGAAGAATCTCGATTCATGGGCCCAAGTCGATTCTTCTCTGTCTTATACACACACACACACACACACACACACACACACACACACGCACTCACTCAGAGAGAAACCTCAACTTTTCAATTTTTATGGCAATGTCCTGCATCCTGGACCATAGCTTTTAACATCACCGGAGTTTGTGTGAGTGTGTGTGTGTGTGTGTGTGTGTGTGTGTGTGTGTGTGTCTTCAGACCACTAACTTGAGTAACGTGACCACAGCTAATGCCAAGAGTAAGCTCGCTGACCCCGCCCGTAGAAAAGGACATTGACAGAAATCCCCCAACATCAATCGCATCTTTGTCAACATCAAGTGAAAGCTCGCGTGTTTTGTACAGTGATGAATTTTAAAATAAGGAGCTGAACGTGGTCACCGTGGGGTCAAGTTTTCTCAAGAAGACAGTTAACCTAATGCGTCAGAGTAGTACGCATAAACTATGTTCACTGTTTTCCTCCAGTAGCTACTATCACGCTGTCATTGACTGTCAGTGTTTGGCTGCGAAGCCTCATGATGACAATCAATTTCAACGACAACGACTGAGGAGGATTTTACTTTAACAGCTTTTGTCGTGCAGCCAAGAGAGAATCCTCTCTTTATTCGTCTACAGACAGAGTCAAAACAGCAGACAGAAAGAGAAATCACATGACAGTGCTTTAAAGTGGAATCGTGTGGTTTTACAAGCTCTTTTCTGCTTTATCTGTTAAGTTATCACCAATAAATAACAGTTCAGACCTGGAGCTTGATCTGTGTTAGATAATGGAAACTTGTGCTCTCGTGGGGCTTCATGTGTGTGCACGCGCGTCCATTTGCAGTGACTCAAAGGTTTTGATTATCAGTGTTAAGTCCATTACACCTGAATAATTTTATTCTAATTTAACACTGAAAGTTAATTGTTTTTGTTGGCCCTTATCAAGTAGAATTGGAGAAAAAAATACACTTTTTACACCTAGCAACAGAAAACTCCTCTTATTAATGTAAATTATTGAAGCTAAAACAGCTAAATGGAAACACTATGATAAAAAAATAAAAAACATTGCATTCGAGTTTCTCAGAGAAAACCAATGGGGTCTATGTAAGAACAAGTAGCACGACTTAACATGGAAAAAAAAGGAAACGGACCACTATCTATGCCCCTCGGTGTCAACATGACTTTAAAATGATAGTAAAACTAAAGTGAAGATGGTGATTTGGCATTCTGGGCTTTAACACCATTCCGTAGCTACGGATTAAAATTAGAAGCATTCTTTGAGAGTTTTATTTGAGTTGACATATTATCGCAAGATTTTGACCCACTTTTGTTTAGCAAATTATTTAAGAAACAATAATATTAATGTTTAGAAATTAAAGTTCCTGCAATAAATGTGGAAAATTAGGGGGGGAAAAATCGGGTTTGGCCTTTTTCAAATAGGCCCATAGACTTTTCTACAACTGGCGCACCTAAAATTGACTCTCGATGTTTGGATTTACTTTAGAGGTTGTAAACCTAACACCCCCAATTTATACCTCTAAAGAAAATCTTTGGATGGAAAATATATTTTATTTACAAAAGCGAGATTTTCCTCGTACAGACTAACCGTTGTTGCTTGAGTGCTATGTTCATATGTTTCATTGGAGTGAAAGCTGGGAAAGAGATGCTGTAACCCAGACTGAAAGGACAATATCGCCCTCTAGCGCTTTGATCATAACTCCAAAAGAGCTCAGTCAAAGTAAACAAAGCTGTTTCACTGCACAATTCAGGGCTCTGAGTTTATAGCCCATGTACTTCGGAAATATTATACTAGACGTTTTAATTAAAACCAAAAAAGTTTGAATCTTGAAAAAGTTGGGACTTTCTTAATCAAAAATTTTATATCCTCTTATTTTAGCACTTATAATTTAAATAAGGAAAAATTGTGGTTCCTCCAACCTCAAAATTAAAATAATGGGGGAAAAAATCGCTGCAGTAAGATTTCCTCAGACACCAGTCAAAGTGAAGTTTTGGTTCCCATCGCTGGGAAGTGCAGTTGATGAATAAACGTGACCATTGCGGTGGGGGTGATTTCCTCTGAAACAATCCATCGAGCAGACACCCTGTGCAAAGTGTCCACATTCTGTTTGTCAGCAACAGACGCAAACGCCCGAGAAGAGAAGGGAGCTTTCAAAGGAGACTGCAATTACTGACCAGGCTCATAAACTCATTTAGGCCAGACGTCTAGCCATTTCTATAGCTTTATTGGACCAAGGTTCTTCCTGCCTTAAAGTCATTACGCGTACAAGTTGGACAATAAATTGGAAATCAGCCGCAACACCTCTTCCAATCGTAAACTTTATTACTTCTACTATTGCGTTTGAAACTCCCAAGTTAGAATTAAATCTAGCGAAAAGTTAGATTTTTGTTACATCATTGAAAATGAACAGCATTTTTAATTATTTCAATCTCTGGTCATGAATTTTAACTGTTATGAAGCAGAACCAGAATATTTTTTTTTTCAGACTTGAGAGAGCTTTGTGGCTGTAGAAGACTTCTGAAAAAGGCTACAAGGTTCAGTCATTATTTTAAACATATTAATGACCAAATTAAATAAGCACACAAAAAATAACGGATGTTTCAAGTATAAGAGGAAATTAGATTTAAATCGTTGACGTATGTTTGTCCATTTGGATGCAAAAGAAAAACGCAAACCTATTTTCCGCAAAATAAACACTTTTGTCACCACAATCCAGATAGAAATAGATTCGCTCTTTACCAAAACACACAGCAGTCGAAGGATTTATCTTTGAGAATTTTTTATACACAATTCTTGACAACTATAAAAGCAATATTCTACAGAGAGACACGTTTCCTACTGTGCGTAATGTTCAACAAAAAATACACACTGCTTCAACATCCCAGGGTGTGGTTCCTTAGAGTTAAGAAAACAGATTCGAGCATTGTTGGCAGATTTTGTCTCTGTTTCAGCCAACGTGTTATGACATGACACGGTATTACGAGGGTCTAATAAAATAAAATAAAATGGCTACCGTGGCCCCTACCAAAAACAAGTCAAAAGTCCAGATGGCTTCAAACGCAGAAGAGGTTTCATAAGTGATCCTTGCTGCCTCTCTCTCTGTTCATCTTCTTCATCTTCATCCTCCTGTTCTGGAACCAGATCTTCACTTGTCTCTCGGTTAAACTGAGTATGCGGGCCACTTCGTAGCGCCGGTCTCTGGTCAGATACATGTTATAGAGGAACTCCTTCTCCAGCTCTAAAGTCTGATATTTGGTGTACGGGCAGCGCTTCTTTCTCGTGGAGCGCGCGTGGATCCAGTTTGCTGCAGGGTTATCTGGAGATAAAGCACACACAAAGAAGTGGAGACACATGTGATGGGGTGTTTTTCATTTAAACTTCAATCAGCTTTATAAATGAAGTGGGTGATGGGGAAATGGGGTGCTGGGACTTATGAGGGCAGTGGTGTTGCAGGGAGACTCGAAAACTAGCACTACTGGTGAAAATACGCAAAAACACAGTTAAGATAACGCAATTCTTGATTTTAAGCATCAAAAATAATGCCAGTAAAGTCAGAATCTAATCTACAAGAAGCATTGTGTATCCGTTGTAGGTGTCCTGTGCCATTAAAAAGTTTAGGATCCCCCTGTAATAACCTTTCTAGGGCGGGTTTTTTCCGACTTGCTGCATAGCACGAGACACTTTTATAGGTTAGTAAAAGCTCCAGTTTTACGCACCCGGCTCATACAGTTCTTAAGGCTGTAAATCAGGATTTGGTTTACTTACTTGGGTCAAGTTGTTGTTGTTTCTCTTCTTTGGGCTCGCTATGGCTCGAAAGCTCACTTCCACTGTGCTCTTTACTCGACTTTTCTGCACACTCCGATACTCCGTGTGTGAATTCTCCAGTTTGGGGACGACTTTCTGCCTCCAAAGAGTCGCACTCGGTAGATTTCGGTGGCAAGGCGTCTAGTTTTGTCCCGTACGAGCGGCTGCTGGAGTGGAATCCGGAAAAAGAAACGTGGTTGGAGATGGGGTCCATCCAGGAGCGAACGCCGACATATCTGCTATCCGAGGCGGAGAGGTGGGACTGGTGGTGGTGGTGGTGCACGTACGGGTGATAAATGCCTTGCGGGTGAACAGAGGACCACGACGAGGGGAAAACAGCGGACTTTGGTGCAAAATTGCAGGAGGAGAAGTCTGCGTTGTCCCCGGCACCTGACGGCCTTGGGGTCACCATGTGTGGAGGCTGAAGAAAGCGAGCTCCGTACACATCCTCCGGCTCCTGTCCCATCAACGCGTCCACGTAACAGTTACTGAGAGTGCCACTGGAAGACATTTTTCATCTCTTCCTACTCTTATAATAAGGCTCGCACTGTTAGGAGAAGCTTCCCTCTATGAACAATCATAGTATTTTTGCTTGGCCTGCATCTACAGGGATTGGTTACACGGATCACGTGGTCATATTTACCAATACAGCGAGTAAATCAATCCTGCCCCTGCTCTCTCTGCTTTTTTTCGTCAGGTTTAATTTAGCTTTTCATTCCACAAATAATAAAAAGCCCCATCAGATGTGACTGCAGGGACAAAACATGCGCTCAAACGAATGCAAATGGACTTTTTTTCTGTTTCTCACGTGCGTAAAGGCTGCAGGACGTTACTACAATACAAGCAGAACAAAAAAAGGAACATTTTCCCCGCACCAGCCCGGATTCCCTGCATTCTAATGTTTGAGAAAAACTCTTCTAATATCGTCCCGATGCCCTCAATGCTTGTAAAATGGTTTATAGACTTAACAGAGTCCTCGTAAAATAAATGTAATAACATGTTGTAAAGGAACAGAAGCCATTTCCGTTGACAACGCGTCGAATCCATTGTTAATATTCGGCGAGGAAACATATTTTCTGGGTTGGGTTTAATTTTTAAAAGCTACGCCGGAAAAGGCAGTTGTGAAATTATTGTGCTCATTCAAAGGAGAGCAATAATGTCTTTATGTATCAATAAATGTTTTATGAGGTGCGTGTGATTATACATGCCGTCAATAAAAGAAAGCTTGGAGTAAGAAAGTCCGTCCATGTATTGCTGGCTTTAAGTAATATTTCTATACAATACGAAGCTTTTTCGACTCAATTCTCTATACACTTTACTTGTTTTTACGCAGAAATTTTTCAGCTTTGCCTTCAGAAAAATGAGCATATTCTTCGAGTTAAATAGTCAAGATAGATGACAAATGTGCAGACTGGATCAGCCTGACAGTTTTATTACAAATTACAATAAAATAAGATGTTTTCAGTACGAGGGTAAGGAATGTAACGTGGCTTTTAAGGCCTGTGCGCCCGGGGAGGAAGGAAGAGCTAACCCGAGGATTTGAATTTGTGCTTGAACATAACACACCACGTCTGAAAGTATCTTTAAACTATAGTTCAGTCACGAACAGGCCTGAAAAACACAGCAACATGTTTATCTGAGTGCAGCGCTTTTTGGTCCCTACACATAAACACAACCCAAACAAGCTGGAACTATTTTGGCCTATAATTGGAACCAGTGTTTATCATAATGTTAATAAATTCAATATTCACATAGATGGGGTAATGTTGCACGCATTTTTCAAAAATATAGGCCAAGCATTTTATCCTTGCTACTAAAAAACGTTACGCGTAAATGTGCGAACATTTTTTTCCACATTTACGCGTCTCGGCTAGTCATCAGAGGAATTGTCAGGAGTGAAATAAGATTTCTTTAGCACAGGAAACACATTAAGGGATTTTTTAGGGGGATGCTGCTCCCTTTTCTGACACTAGTGACACATGCACTTCTTAAAAAGGAGTTCAGTGTTTTATTTTTTCATCCAAATGAGATTTTAAATCAAAAATCAACCCGCGGAAGAGAAAATAGTCCCGTAAGTGTGTGAGAAGTAAAGCATCCACCGCAAAATGAAAACTTTACACTTTGAAAGCAAAGACGAACACAACTAAAGATCATTTGACAATTTATTGCAAGATACATGCCACAAACATGCGATGAACTCACATTGACATTGTTTTGCCGCCACTTTTCAAAGGCCAAGAGAAACAATTCACTATGTAGCAAATGGTTTGCACTTACAATGTAGGAACAAATGTTGCACAACGAGACAATAAATGGGTTTTCATGAAGACACAACAGAATATTCAAACTGTAGAGGAGACGCTTCTATTTCTCCAATAATTTAAGACCAAAAAGTGAAACCCTGTGGTAAAAATAAAACACAAATACACGACACAACACAGAAAAAAATAGCTTATACATATAGAGTCACAGTTTCTTTGAAAGTGATGATAAACGTCCAATGCCACTAAAGCATTAAACTGAGGATTAAATGAAATATAACAGCTAACCACAGACACATGCGGGCTCACGAGAAGGTGAGGTTTGAGGTGAGTTCACGGATGCGGTTTTCTCTGCTCATCTTCTTCAGCTTCATCCTGCGGTTCTGAAACCAGATCTTGACCTGCCTGTCGGTCAGGTTGACACTCCGGCTGATCTCTAGGCGGCGCTCACGGGTCAGATACATATTGAAGAGAAACTCCTTCTCCAACTCCAAGGTCTGGTGCTTTGTGTAGGGACACCTTTTCTTCCTGCCACTTTTCGCTGTGAGCCAGTTGCTGGTCGGAGGGTCACTCTTACAATCTGTTTGGATTAAAAAAAGACACATTTTTAGCTTTTTCCTTTGACAGGAAATCTCACGTGCTGAATTTAGATTTGACCCCCTGGGAAATAACACACCATCATGGATAAAATTAAAAGCAGGGGTGTGATTGGCCACGTACAAGTCTCCATTAAAAAAGAAGAAATGATGTAACCCCTCACTGAACAAAGCGCATTGCAAACCACTTTTACGCAGCAGAATATGACTTTAATTAAAGCATTTTTTCTTATTCTGTAACTGTCAAAATGCATTAAGATTTCACCTTTCAATGAATTGTTAAGATTATCAGTTATAATTCAATTTGCAATGCAGAATTTTTGCAGGTTTTATGGTTCAAAGAAAACTTCAAATCCAGAGTCACAGCTGCAAATGCACCAATCTTGCTAAATATCCTCCATGTAATTTTTTAATTACGCACCAAGAATAGGGTCTAATAAAGCACGCATGCCATATTTTTTGTTTTTGCATGCCTTAATATAATGCAAACAGGTTAAAATAATTAAAGCACATTATTTGAATTTAAATAGAGGGACACAGTGCGCATGCTGTCTGGTAAAACCATTCACTGCTGCCTGTTCCTGCAACCTGAGAAAGCCTCTCATTAAACATTACGACTGTGGGGTTGTTTGTGTTTTATTCTTGCTTTTATGATGCTGGAGCCTTCACTGCAGCAGCGCCACAAGATAAAAGCTTTCATTGTGTAGCTAACCCACCTTTCCCTTCCTGCTGCAGCAGCTCAGGGCTGGACACAGACGCGTCCATGGAGCACATCTTCTCCCCGGAGCTGGGCTGTGCAGGATCCGGGCTCTCTGCTGGGACCGGCGTCAGTGAGGTCTCTGGGTTCTGAGGGATTTCTTCAGACTTCTTTTCCACTTCTGCAAAATTTGAGGTCGTAGAGGAGGAAGAAGAGGAGGGCTGTGGTTTCGGGGTGACCCGGCTGAGCTGCATGAGTGTTGGGTTTGGACTCGGCGGTGCATGCTGGTAGTTTTCCTGGTGCTTCCCGTTCGCGTAAGTTTGGCTGAGTCTGAAATAACCTGGGACCGGGATCTCTGGACCATCAGACTCAGGAATAACATGAGAATAAGCCTCTGAAGAGTTGACTTTTTGGACTCTCTTATCAGAGTACATGCAGCAGTTACTCTCCTCTTTTATGCTCTGTGAAAATGTACAGTTTGACATCTGACTGGACCCCTCGATCCTGCACGCTCTGCTCGGATCGGTCCAGTTCTCTATCTGAGGTATGTACTGGTGGACATTCATGCCCACATTTTGGTGGTTGACCTCCCCTCTTTTGCCGAAAGACGGCAGGAGTCCACAGGTTTGCATTCCGTAAGTTCCCATGTCTGCTCCGGACGGCATGTACATGTTGCTGGAGCCGGAGTAAAAGCTGTCCGTCCTGCAGGCGCCAATCAAAGAGTCCACTAAGAAGGTGTTGGCCGCAGGAGAGCTACTGGGGAAGGACATTTTGGGGGGTTAAGGTCTTTACGGGAGAGAGATGTCCTTTGGAAAGCTGACATATCTAGGAAAAACAATCTCCAGTGGAAGTCAGGATGCCTCCCGACCACATGACAAGCCCACCAATGAGATTTGAAAATGGCCTTGAGACGCAGCCTCCTCGCCCCTGCACGCGCTCGCACTGCGGAGGCAGACGTGGTCAACAGCGACACCTACGACACGGACTTGAAATTGGTTCACAGACTCGTGCAGAGTGCAGTGAAAGTAGACTTTTCTCCAAAACTGCAACAATCACGTTCAAAATAATTTCACTGGCAGCTGAAAATTGTTCTGCTTCCTTTTAGACGAAACAAAAGCTCAATGAAATATTTCATTTTGTGTCTGTGTTAAATCCCTTGAAACATGTTTTTGTTTTGGATACACACTGGCCACAAGGAGTGTGTGTCGGTGCATGTGTGTGTGTATGTGTGTGTGCGTAAAATGCTGCCTAAATGGCGCATAGGCGACAACTGCCCTGTTAATTTGAAGGATTTTTAACTATTTGTACTGAATGTAATGGTTTTCATTCCTTAAAACACGACCAGTTTAAGCCCATCGACAACAGAGACCACACGAAAAATATCATCTGACATTTGAAGGAAGACAAGCAAGAAATTGGAAAAAAGGTTACCATTCATTTTTCCTCTCGTTGAATAATTCATTAATTCAACATGAAAAGTTGATTTCCCCTGCTGATTTTTTTTTACCACACAGAAAAATTAACCATGATTGAGCTGCGGCTGCTTCTTTGCCCTACATAGCTGTTTCCGAATAAGAAGTGTGTGAGAAAAACTATGGGTCAGTTTTCACAGATGTAACCAAATGAATCAGAATGCCTGCGCACGTGAAGGTCATCTGTGCTGCCCATGTCTTGCCTTTTAAATAAAGTCCACTTAACACTGATAGAAAATTGTCCTTTATTATTTGCACATATTATTAAGCACAACATATTTATTCCCATTTTTACACAAGTACCTCCAATGTTCAAAATAAAAACCTTCATTTGTTTTCTACACAGTCTTTGTGGGGATTATTTTGCTCCAGGCTCCATTGTTTTTGTCTGCAAGGAAGGCGAGTGACTGTGTGTAAGATAAACAGAGTCTGTAGGGGTGAGAAGAAAAAACAAAAACACAGAGGAAATCAAAGAGTCCGTCGAGATGTAGAAATCAGACATCAAAATGACTCGAAACGCAGCTTGAAATAAGAATGTCTTTGGTATTAAAAGTACATAAAACAGAGGGTGCGAAGTCTGAGTTTGAAACAACTAACACATTTACAGTTCGTTGTAAAAAGTGTTTGCAAATCAGCACAATAGATAAAAAGAAATCACACACAATAAAACACAGGCTGGACGAACCATATGTAGGACGAGAAAATATTATTCAAACACCATACTACATTGTTTTCATACTGAAAGACACTTGGCGTCATGTAGTTTTTTTTTTCTTATAAACTCCGCAGGCCTGTATTTTATTTGATTTTATATTTAATATATTTTGAATAAAACACTGAATAATCTAAAGGAAACACATGACTGTTTGGCGCTTTTTTATTTTCTGGGACGCATAGATACGAAGAAACAAACGTTAATGTGGAGGCACAGCCAACGTTTTACAGGTAAAATTAAAATTTTAGATGCGCACAGTCTAGATTTGTTTATATTTGCCTGTACCGTTGAAGTGGGCATAATAATAATAATAATAATAATAATAATAATAATAATAATAATAATAATAATAATAATAATAATAATAATAATAATAATAATAATAATCATAATAATAATAAGTACTAATATTGTATTTAAAGACAAAACCGGGAATTCTTTTACAATACTACACTTTTATTCTGCCGTCGTTACTATTCATCTTGGTTTTCGAACAAAACTAGAGCACATATTAAAAAAATCTCCTCCTTAATATCATTTGCAACAGAGCAGCAAAAACAGAATTCAATGAAAGGAAATATATCTTATATTTACATCAGTTTCCCCCACAATCCCGTGTTTCTTGAAGGCTTAAGAAACAGAATGGAAAAAAAAAAAGACGCGGCCTTCATGTTCATTTTAGTGTGCGTTTTCAAAAGAATCACGTGACAGGAATAAAAGATATTAATTTTTTGACTCGTACATTTTAAACACTTGACCGTGACTTCGAAATAATGTAAAGAAAGAGGATTCAGGGTTGTGGCAGTTAAAGGGAACAGACATCTTTTGTGCGTATTTTCTTGTGAGGAGCTCAGGCACGGACTGTTCAGCTGAGGCCACATTAGAAACTCTGGAAATCAAAATTCAGTTGTTCTACAGGGTGCTGTTCAGGTCAAAATTAAAAATAGAAATAAATCCCATGCTAAAGAGATTTTTCTTCATTAATTTCAGACCAAGCAGGGACATAATGCTGAAATGTGTTCTGTGAATTCCCTCTATGAGTGAAAGCAGCAAGTGTGCCCCCATGTGGATACAGCGAGTATCTCCACAGTGGGTAATGTCCCCTCACTGCAGGACATGATGACAACCCAATTAAACGCTTAATGAAACCTCACATATCCGACTGGCTTTTTGGGAAATAACTATACATGTCGCACATTTCAAATTAAGTAAACATTTACCCCCCAGATCTGTGTTTCTTTCGTAAAAAAGCTGAAACAAGGAGTTTAATTATTGCTGAGCGGCCTCAAGCACAAGTTCTCATCACATGGCTGATCAACAAAACGACTATTTGTGAGGGATCAATGCATTTATTTACCCTTTACTTTTATTAGAGACAAAAATAGCACAGAGATAAAGATAACTGCGATACAGCCTGGCACTCAGATGAATTAACTCGTCTGCAAACTGGTTAGTGGAGCAGCACAAAGACGGACACGTTTCACCTGCGTCAATTAAAGATGGAAACGTGCTTTTATCTTGGTAACCAAAACAAATCTCTCATTTGCGGCAGACTGAAATGGAAAGTATTTGTGTAGAGCAATCGAAAACACAAGAAGAGCAGAGAATATTAGAGAAATACCTATGTTCTTCTCCTCAAGCCGCTCCTTTTTAGAATATCCTCCATTGTTTCCCAGATTACATTGCGAGCACATAGTGCTGCAAGAAGCCCAAAAAGCGGGACATACAATGACAAGTCAGAAAAAATCGCTAAATTCACGAACATTTGTAGCCTGGAGCTAAACTGCTTTGAGGCAGGAAGGGGAACCAGTCTTCTTGTGGTCTGGGGGTTGGGACACCAAAGTCCAATAGCCCCCTATTTAGACATTTACAGCTGGCTTTATTGTACTGTCTAGACGGTTCAAGGTTTAGTAAACAGCCCAGTATTTGAAAGCAAATGAAATCAGGGGAAGACACAGGCCTGCAAGCGCCAAATTTCGACATTCATAAATCTTCAGGAAAAAAAATCCCCTTTCCTTGAGTTATTTCTGCAAAACTTGGTTAAGTTCATGTGACAAGTTTCGTGACTATCATACAACATTTTAGGGACTTTTTTATCTCAAAGCACAGCGTGCATTCGCTACATGCGTCTTTTAAATGGACATTATTACACAAGAAATAAGTATATATGTGTTTTTGTAATATATATATAAAGGATTTCAAAGCGATGCACGCGCGCGCTTTGCTGGGACATTTGCAAACAAAGGCGAAAATGGTGGAGAGAAAAACAATTACAGGAACTGTTCCCAAAATGTAACTTTCCAAAAGTCTGATTTTTTTTAATACATTTTAAACATGATGAGAATTCAAATATGCACAGGAATAAGTCTTTAGAGCATATGTGCAGCTCCCTTTTTCCTGGTGTGTGTGTGTGTGTGTGTGTAAGTGTGCGTGAGGCATCAGAATAGAGGATTCCCAGTGAAATACTGTAGACGGTCGCGGTTTAGCTTTTTCTCTTTCATTCTTCTGTTCTGAAACCAAATCTTCACCTGCCGATCGGACAGATTTAACATCCGGGAGAGCTGCAGACGCTTCTCTTTGTTAATGTAAACGTTGAAGAAAAACTCTCGTTCAAGTTCTCGGATCTGGAATTTGGAGTAAGGGCACCTCTTCTTCCTGGACTTGGTGGATGAACCTGTAGGAAGAAACAGAATTGTGGAAAACGAGAATGTTTGAAATATGTAACAAATAGAAGAATTTGTAATTTTTGCACTATTGGAGAGTCCAAGCGCACATTTAGATATTTGTTTGTGCACAGAGGGCCCCTTCTGCTACCACACACACACACACACACATATACACACACACTCACACACGCACACACACAGGCCTACACACAATCTAAAAGAGACAATGAGAGAAAAATGCATTAAACTGAACTAACATTGCACAGATTTTACTCAAAAACTAGCTCATTTTAGCAGCCAATTGTTGAATTTTTGTATTCTTAGACTATCATTACGCATGCACAGCACTATCTATAAACAGATAAAATACACTTAAATCACATGTTCTTTCTCTTTCTGTTACTCCCCATCAATACAAATCAATTCTAGCAACATAGTGTAGTTATTAGACACCAGGCAATCTTTAAACATAGCAGTTTCCCATAGTAAATACCTTTACAAGCGTAAAGCAGATCTTATAGGGATATAAAAGCGTTTGCATGCTTATAAAGAGCCACATAACCCTGCACGGCCACGCTGCTGCTGGACAGAGTGTAAAGGAGACTCTTTTGTCTCCACTACACACCTTCAACCCAAGACAAAGAGAGAAACACTTACTCTGTTGGTTGTTTTTGTCCCCGCAGTTGGAGGATGAGCAGTCCTCGTCCACGCTCGAGCTCTGATCCGCTTTGTTTTGCTCCAGTTTGGTCTCAGCCTGATTGTTATTCGCAGCAGAGTCTGTCTTTTGTTTGGGGGGCTCCGCGCTGGACTTGTCCGCGTGAGGGTTGTCCAAAAACTGATCGAAACCCTGGGGAAGAACCCCGTTCCGACCGACCCCGGTGAGGAAGCTGCACGGCGAGCTCGCGCCTCCGTGGTGCCCGTATAAGGACTCGTTCTTGAAAATCACATCCGCTCTACTGCTGCTGCCACCGGAGGAGGACTGGATCAAGTCCCGGTGCATTATCTCGTCCGCCGAGTAGTAAGACGCGTAATTGCCCCTGTAGTGCCATTTGCTTGGATGGTCCAGTCCATAATCCCTGAACGCGACCTCTCGGACAGGTTGGACCTGCGCTATATTGGGAGAGTAGGGGAAATTTATCTGACAAGAAGTGGTCTGCGGTAAAAAGGAGGAGACTGATGTAAAATCGGGCGTCGAAACGTAATAAGTACAGCTCGGTAGATACATATTTGACGCACAGCTGCGATCCTCGTACTCCGTCATATCTCTTCTCCCCCTTTTTTCCTCCTTGCAACAGAGGAAAAGGGAATTGGCAGCTCGACTGTGTTAAACTTTGTCCATCTATAGCACCACAGGCGCGTGCGGAGACCCCGCCAGGGAGAAAAAATCGGAAACGTAGGCAGACCTGCAATACATCTTGATCGATTCTTGAGGTAATTGTGTCATGTGATCCAGCCAAGAAATTACCATACATCAATATCAGTCATTAAAAACTGTCCAGAGAAACTCATGTGAGCGCATGCGAGAGACTTCATTGGCTCCCTGGCTGCAGAGGAAACTCCTCTCCAGCCTCTCTGCCCTAGAGCTCACTGAAAAAAAAGAGGCATTTGTAAACCAGAGGTGGAATATTTAATTGAAAGCTTTACAGCAACATCATCCTCGCGGTGTAATGGCACGCAATGACACATCAGTCAATAAATTTGCGCGCTTTTGAGAGGGCACCGTGCGTATTTTAGCAACAGTTTGGTTGGGAACATTGAAGCTGACCTCCGGTTTTGATGCAAATCTTGAGGAAAATGGCACCAAGGCCATTGTGCGTGTCTGCACGGTCTCTGCACCAGAAACCTGCAGATTTATACGTAATTCACTAGCGGCTCATTAAGTCAGGTTTGATGGAAATAAATGTTAGGGTTCATTGCGCATGATCACTGCGCACTGCAATGGTAGGGGGGACGTTTAAATACACACAAACAAACAGTGGGGAAATATTCAGAGTCATTATCAAATGCAAACCTGCAGGCCTGCATGCAGCATGGTGAAGAGAAACTAATGCTCAATAAAAATAAATGAATAAATACAAACATACGGCCAAAATATTCTTCTGCACATACTGCATTACTTTGTTTTAGAAAATATATTCAGGCACTTGTGGTCGAAAATTCTAAAATAAGTCTTTACAAATAAGCCAATACATTTTCTTCAGCTTTAAGTTTTATATGTTAAACCTTGATAATAAGACCAGATGAACGTGCGAAAACAGCCAAATAAAACACCCTGCAGTGCGCAACTACAATTACAGAAAAGTTGATTTTGGATACCACAAAGACAGAAGGAAAGCATTAATCACGAGAAGCACATTCAGCATTGCCAAGTCCAAAAGTGGCTTTGACCGTCTGTACTGTCGGTAATGTCCACCAAGCATTCACCATCTAGCCTCCTGAACCTAAATCAGTTTATAGCACACGGGCAGCCATGGCTGCAGTGGAAAGGCCCTGTTCTTCTGGGAAGAGAAACACTAGAAGGCTACCAACGTTTCTTGAATTCTCCAGCGGTATTTTTAAGTCTTTGTGAGTATCTTTTGAAATATTTTTCCGTGTGAAATGAAAGAAAATATAGCAGGTAAAACGCTGTGTGTGATAGTTACTTGTAGGACTATTTGGTAATGAACTCTGAACTCAGTGATATAAACAGGTTTCGCACCTCACGCGGACGTGCAGCTCTATTTTGAAGGCCAGTGTCGTGTTTAGAGGACAAGTAGATTCTTAACAGCTTCGAGCCTGAAGGTCACACGCAATGTGGAAGCAGCTCCAAGGAGGCTGCTGGCGTTTATTGTTATTGGGGGTAGAATCAACCCAGTGACTCCGTGTTCAGCCCAAACCACACTGTAGTTTGAAACCCTGCGGGCGATTGACAACATGGAAACACAGAGACTGAATTCATGGAAATTTATAAGGAAAATGCGTTGGAATTGAAAAAGAAGGGCAGGAAAATAACAGTACTAAGCGCAAAGAAAGCATTCAACTAACAATGACGATTCAGAAATATTATTAAATTAGACTGACTTTTCATAAACCGTATGTTCAGAAAACCTGTTGCTTGTTTATCAATTTTATCTTTATTCTTCTTTTTATCGTGACTCGCTGTGAAGGGCGATAAAGATGCATCCATATTACTTACACTAACAGTCCTGGTTTTTCTTATTTTTTGTTTGTTTAAAAAAATCTCTCTGCTTTTTAAATTACCTTTAAATCAACTGTTGCTGTAACTGCCATATAGACCTCGCACCTTCGCAACAGTCCTAAATAACGCTTGAACGCTAATGTTTTAAACGTGAAATGACTTGTCTGTTCAAAACAACACGTAACCAACATTTATTTTATTTCAGGACTTTCTTTAAATAACACTGCGTATTTCAAGACATGAAAACTCAGTAAGAATTAAATGATCGTGTTCATTGGGCTTTTTTTGTTGTGCGTAATGAAAATAATGAGGGCTCCATCTCAATAAGTAATTTCAGGAAGATGCCTTTGAATTTTTCTCAGTTGGAAAAACTGACATTTAATGAACTTTAGTTCTAAAAGAACCACACAAAAGAAGAAGCTTTGTTCAAATTTTTGTAGTAGCAATGCACAGCCTACTAACTTGACCTTAACTTTGTGATGGCGCCCCTGCTATCTTAAGCTGCCGGAGCTATATGACGCTGTCTGGCTTCGTTGTGCAGTAAAGCAATAAAGCAACAAACGTAAAGGAAACGTTGCGTATCCACTACATAGAAAACTCTGAGTAGCCGGTCAAAATAGCCCGAGCAATAAAAGGTAATAGTAGTGGAAACATGTTGTATAGGAAGGACTTAAAGCTGAGGAAGAACAGACAGTTGGAATGCAAGAGGCCTGCAGCGAAGCTGTATGAATTAAGTTCTTTGCGAAATAATAAATTAAACATGCAGCAAGAATATGCCATTAAAAGGAAACATTAAGCTCCAACAGAGCTTAAAAGAAAAAAAAGAAAAGAAGCAGGACAAAGTCAAATGTGCAGCAGCCACTGATGGAAGAACCATGTCTTCACGTTTCATTTCAAATTACAGGTTTCAAATGTCTGACTTTCATGATCCTTTAACGTGACTGCAGTGTTTTGTCCTGCAGAGAAAATTCAGTTGCAGTGCTGATGACGTGAAGATGATGTAATCGGATGGAGCATTAATAGATTCAGTCTCATGCGTAATGTTCAGTTGGTTGCAGGTTCAGCGTCTTCCTTTAGAGCCGCATTGATCCCTTTTAATCTGGTCGTGCTTAACTTAACAAATCCTTTACCAAAACAACAAAACAACCCAAGCTGTGTAAGACCGCCAGCACAATTAGAGGTGCCAAGAGCGCACAGACTCACGCGGGAACAAAACTTCCCTAATACGCACAAATGAAGCTATTTCAGTGTATAAAGTGCATCTTCCTTCACTGAGAAATCAAAGGATGAATATTTTCACCTCTGCTCCATTTGCTCACAGCCGCAGTAACCTCACGCTGACATGTGGAGGTTAAGGCCTGCTGGTGTGAGCTGCTGCTGGGTTTACGTTTACTGTGTGAAGGAATGACGTGTCTGCGTCGAGAAGAAAAGCCAAATAGTGTAAGACAGAGAAAGTGTCTTACATAAAAAGATGTGCATGAATATCATAAAACAGCTAGTTTTAAACTTTCAGTTGAAGTTGGTATTTGTCAGAAAAAAAAATCATCTCGAAGCGGATGAATGTGACGCAGTGTTTGGTGCAAGGTCGGCTATAAAAATCTTTTAAGTCTCTCCTCTTAGCAAAGATTAGAGCTATTCGTGAACTAAAGACATATTAAATTAACCAAAAACTCGTTACAAAGTATTTGAGATTCATTTTAAGTGCCCCAAAGGGTAACAAGATGAAAATATTCCGATTAAATATAAAAAGGACATCAACTCTCTCGCACACTTCTGCCAAAGCCGCACGCGGCGAAAAACACACCCAGGTCTTTTTTTTTTGGAATAGGCCTTATGAGCAAAATTATTGTAAAAAGGTGGATCATATTTGCAAACCAAAAGGATTAATCTCATTCCCAGCATAAGCATAAGAATCGATCAACTTATCTTGCTGCTTATCGTAAAAGGTGAGCAGAATAACGTCTGAAAAGATGAAGTGATGCACATCAAATGTCTTTATGCATGTTAAAACGATCTTTATTAACAATTTTAGTCATCTGCAGGTTACGATAATTTTACAAAACCTCATATCCGTGCGTAAAAAGATGGCTGCTGTCTGATCTGTATCCTCACGTTCGTATATTACATGCTCTCTGGAATGATCCATAAAAGAAATCACCTGAAAGTAACAATGGTTTATTCATTTCTTTCTTTTTTCTATAAAGACTGAATTTACTGAATAAGAGTGATACCACTGATGTAATCTGTGACCGTGCGTAAAACCAGGTTTGTATAATCCTCAATTGTTATTTAAAAGTTCTAATGTCACTTTAGGTTACATAATCAAATTGTTCAAAATTCACAAATCAACATTCTAACAGGCATTATATCCAATATCACCACGACTACATTGGCACTCTCCGCCGCAGACAGAATATGAATGCAGCCGAGAACCAAAGGACAAAACATAATTTTTAGCCAGGCTCAGATTCACATTTAATTTAGGGGGAATCGGGTGTTTAATTGAACAATATTTTTGGGATAAAGGCATGCAATCACTTTATATTTGACTATTCAGACTTGAGTCCATGTTTGATCCGTCCGTAAACATGAACTTGACTGTTTACTTCTACATCAGGCCAATACTCCGCATGCGCCATCATACAAAACACACAACATATAGAGCTATAATCCAGTTTCAACAAGGTGATGTTTGAGTTAAATGGGTCACAATCAGGCTTCAGTGTAGATTATAGTATTACACAGCTGTAGAGGCCATTCAGGAGAGAGGGCCTGCTGCTACAGGGCGCATTTGGGAAATCTTTAAATCTGTGCGTAAAATCTATCCCATAATCTGCTGTGAAGGTTAATACCTGTTATTATGATTGAATTTGGGATAAACTGTAATCTATAATAGAACAGGAATAAAAACATTTTATATACATCTATAAATACAAGTCCATCCCATAAACCGTGTGTGTGTGTGTGTGTGTGTGTGTGTGTGTGTGTGTGTGTGTGTGTGTGTGTGTGGGGTGTTGCATGGTTCATAGTAAACAGCATATTTCTGTGGTCATGATCAAGTCCAAAGGTCATCAGTACGCAGAGAAAACGTGCTCGCGCATCATCAGTCGTTTTTTCTTCATCCTCCGGTTCTGAAACCAGATTTTCACCTGCTGATCGCTCAGGTCCAGTCTGTCCGACAGCTCTTTACGTTTCTGTCTGTTGATGAACTCATTCATCAGAAATTCATTCTCAAGTTCAGCCAGCTGTGGCTTTGTGTAGGGCTTCCTCTTCTTTCTGGGTTTCACTTGAGACGAGCACCATGGGGCACCTGAAAGCACAGACAAGGTTTATGTTTAGTTTTTAACACCATCTCCTTCAGCACTTGTTACTCCTCTCTTTTAACTTGGTTTTATAACACTGCAATAAGTCTAAGCCAGACCCACTGCACAGAGAGGAACCTCAGACACAGTGGCCTGTGTGAGGACAGTATGGGAGTATTAAAATAAACATACCTCAGTAGATATAAACTGACCATAAAACAATCTTAGCGCCATACACTCACTTTAAACCAGAAAATATCCTTTTAACCCTAACATATTTGTATAATTCCATAATGATATGGCAGGGGAGCCTCTACAAAACAGTTTAAAATCCAACGAACAATAGTATTAAAACAACTGCTTACACTCTTAATCTCTCTCTTACAGATATAAAACACGGACTATCTTTGGTTGGAGCAACAAATAGTTTGACGAGAGGAGCTACTTCACCTTCTGCAAATGTCCTGCTGCACGTGTGGCTGGATGATGGCTGAGCGTGATTCTGCTCCTGTTTGAGGCCGTTCAGTGAACCTGCAGATTCCGGCTCGAGCTGGGTCCTGCTCTCCAGGTCCGAGAACCCGCGCTCTGATGCGGCTCCATGCTCTAATGCGTAAACATCACCCTGCCTTCCTGCCTCCTCCGTCTTGTGGTTTGTGCCCTGAAAGCATCGCGCCGACTGCTCCAAATGCGCCTTCACGTACCCGCTGCTGGTGTTCGAATTTATGGACACAGAGTTGGACAGAAACGGCGGACAGTAGCCCCCAAAAGCGCGGCTCTGCGCTGGTGTCGGCGGTGGTTGTGGTGCCGGTGATCCAGACGCGCACGAACTTGGGGAAGTCCACGGGAGCGTGCACACCTCTCTCCTGTTGTAAGGGAGCTGATGCAGGCCGGGTAAGTGGGCTCCATTACCCCGCAGGTTGGAGAAATAGAGCGACTCTGGAGGAGCGAAATTCAGCAGAGAACCAACATAGCTCGGATTTAAAGGATTCCGCTCGCACATTTCCATGGAGCTCCCCTCAAACGCGTCCTGCAAAGCCTTTTAGCAACTCCTGAAGAATAACGGCTAGGTAATTGTTGATTTGTTAATACAAGGTCACGTGATATGCTAAATATGTTGTTCCGCCCCACCCTTGCTCCCAATACTGCAAAGCAAAAATACTCCATGAGGAAATATTTTGGTACTGAGTGGGTAAGTGGGTGGGGGGTGTATTTCAGTCTCAACATCAGAGTGGAGAGGGAAATCTAAAGATTATTGTGATCTTTCTAAAAATCCACTGGTAGGGGGCTTTTATTTTGAAAGAGCTTGAATCTTTATGTAGCCATTCTTGTGCTGACATGAAAAACAAGGTGGCTACTGTATGGACAGACAAATGTGAAATACAAAAAGAGATCCTGAATGCATCTGAAGAGACCCAGGGCAATACACGATGCATTCAAAGAATGCGGGAAAAATCCAACACTTGTATACTTTTATACACACTTTTATAGAGAATACACAGATTGATCAATAAAGATAAATGGAAGTTAAATGAGAAATCTGAATATTCATCGCCATTTGTCTGGGAAAAAAGATAATCAGTCTCGAGTTAGACTCATACCATTTGCATGGTCATATCTTAGATAAACCTTATCAGTGTAGATAAGCTGATCGTGACTTTAAAAATGAATTTGACGCTCCTTGGAGTGATGAGAAGCAGCTTACGCATCTGCAGCATTGCTGGATTTTGGCCACAAACTGGACCGTGATTCCAATTTGGAAAATTACTCCTTTATATTAGCAAAAAGAAGTCATTCACTACTGTACTCCTGACACAAGACTTTGGCTCCTTTTCACAAGTAAAGACAGAAAAAAAGAAAACACACTCCTATGTGCCACCTCTGCGCTAATAAACATTCTCCACGTAGCCGTGTATTATTTATGCTTCTTTGTACATTTTAGGTGACTTCATTTGTGCGTTGATTATTAAAGACTGATTCGCTTCTACTGGCTTTCTGTTTTTCATTGTTTTCTTTAAGACGACGGATGATACCAAAGATTTATCTATATATCATATGGTTGCAAAAAACATTTTTCTTTGTTATCCTCTTTTATTTTATGTTTGAGCGGTCCATATCTTTAAGATTAAAAAAAGAATAAAAATAAAACTGTTGAGCTCAAATGAGGTCTGGACTGTAAACGTTTTCTTATTTTCGTTGCTTTTTTTCAAGATAACCTCTACTAAAATCATAGACCTGGATTTAATTCTTGCTTTTGTGGGAAAATCTAGGAGCTTGATGGATCAAACATGGACAGGGAGAAGAATTTGAATAGTAGCGTTTTTATTGGAATTATAATGGAAACTAGGATGAAGTGACGTGACATAATAGCACACAAAATTTCCCAGTCTCTTAAAATAATAATAATACATAAAGTGAAGAATTTTATGAGAAGGGGCGACATACCTAATTTTTCCTCAATGCGACTAATTCCGAAATCATGTATTTCCATTTTTTTTCTTTTTTTCTGGTAAAGCAATTCAAGTCCAAACGCATTACTTAGTACCCTGACTGATAATGACCGTCCTAGGTTAATACCGTACTCTCCTGAACAGCTAGTGTACGGGAGCCTCTACTACGCTGAGTTAAAAATAATAATACAAATTCAAGCATTTACTCATGATGTTTAGAAAACGTACATTACACACAGGCCTGCAGTTTGCCTTTTCTCAGATGAGCCTTTATGGACGTTGACATTGGCTCTGCTATGTACTGAGAGTTTTTGCTGCAAAACAATCAACCGCTGAAATTTATCATAAGTAGAGTTTTGTGAGTGTGTGTGAGTGTGTTTGTGTGTGTTTCTGAAGACCCACCCCACAGCCGCCAAGGAGTGCTACTATGGATGTATTTGGAGTGTATTTTGATTTTGATCTCTCTGTAATCTCCAGGTTCAGTTATTAAACAGAAAAATGTTTCCTTCACAAATATGAGCTTACCTTAAAACAGTGAGGTTTTTTTATTTGCACAAATCCGATTATTTTAAGATGCACGCATTGTGTTTTTTTCCCCCATTACAGTCTCATGTGAGTAGTTGCAGCAGTAATCCAATAGGTGGCGGTAAAATCCACACATGGCCTTCAACCTGCTTTCAGCCTGAGTATTGAGCCTGATGAATTAAAGAAATAAACTTTAACACATGCAAATGTTTCACTCAACTTTGGAAGTGTCGTTTATCTGATTATTTTTTAAATGGGTCAACTAAAAAACTCTTGATTTTTCAAATATGACATATCTTCAATGTTTTTAGATATATCTTTTTAAATAACGCCTTTGTTCAGAATTTTTTTCCGTGAATGAAGCAAAAGCAGATTGGAAAAACATATGACACCTGCTTGAGGGAAAAGAAAAAAAAATCTGGACTAGGAAAAAAACTCTCGGGATAGAAATAGTTTGTTTATCAAAGCTCCTTTTTGTAGATTCGTATTTATATTTTACATAGTATCTTTTCCTAATTCAGATGACCGCAATGTTACAAGATCACCTCCAAAATGTTAGTTTTAAAGCAAATACATCAGGATTTGAGGGAAAGATATTTTTAAGTTTGGACTCGCCACGTTCAGTGAATCGCTTTAATGTGTGCGTTTTTAGGTTATGCGTAAAATTTTACGCACTATTCTGGTTTAATCAGGGATGTCTACATTTACACGAAAATTATTTCAGAAGCACATTGCCTTTCTGTGGTTATTGTTCCGTCAGAGAAAGAAGCAGTTGAACTCTGTAAGGTAAAAAAAAAGAAAATATTTAAATCGGTTAGATCCAAATGAAATCTTCAACTTACTGTTTTCATTAGGAGTGACTCCTGAGTGCGTCTTAATCGCCTGATCTGTTTTAATTTTATTCTCCACCAAAGTCTGAAGCGCTCTAACACTCCTTCGTGTAACATCATTGAAGTGTGTTCACCTATAAGCACTACCTCCATGTTTGTGACTGAAAAGTTTGTGTTTGTCACATGTCTGCTTTTACTGTTCTGCATAAAGTTCTGGATGTCACAATGGTTGTTTGGCTCCCAGCATTACTAAATAAGAGCCGTTTGAGTTCAGACTTTTAGTGCTGTTTACAGCTCTGTGGCCTTCACGTTTGTGGCGTGAGCAGCCAAATTGAGGAGATGCAGTCTGGATGTTTCCTTTGAAGGAAGCTCTCCGCCGTCTATTGTCCTTGGTAATAAACTTGCTGCTTCCCTCGTTCAAGTTCCCTGACTGCCAAATGTTGTCCTGGATTCTCCCAAGTGTTGAAATCTTTATGCAGCGCCACAGATTTATATTACTGACTGATTTTTGGCTGAGAACTACACGGCTACAGTGATAAGTGGAAATACGAGCTCGAAACAAAGATTTTTTTTTATGTATATGACAATTTTGTTTTCCTGTGATGTCTATTGAGCCTCAGGAAACATTTAAAACTCACGTTATCCTGTTGAGTATTCCCAATAACTCACAGTCCCTCAAAATTCACATAGCTTTTATATTAGAAATATTACTGCGAATCTTTCATTTGTTTTATCATTATAAGTTTGATTATCTAAAGCTTCGAAACGGAAAAGATCTGAATGAATACGCGCAAAATGTGACGAGAAAACGCTAAAAGTTCCCCAATCATTAAAACCTGAAGTAAACACGAGGTTGGATTCGATCATTTGGATTTAGTCAAGTATAAAACTAAAATCCTTATTTTTCAAAGGATGAAAGCGGAGTGTGGAGCCAGCTGGTCACACTTCGGGACAAACATGGACATTTCTATAATAAGAGTCTCAGGGACTTATTACCCATGAAAGAAAACTCAGTCGTACATGATTCAAACCCACTTTTTAATGAAGCATCGTAGCAATATTTCACGACATTGTGTAAGCTTTATAGACCCAAAGAAATGAAAAAATAAATACTCTAAAGTAGGCCTGTCAGTGAAACACTAAAGATGTTTTTTTTTTTTAATTCCTGGACATATTTCAAGATTCGAAAAAAAATAGGCGCATATGTGGGGCACAAAGCTAATGTGGAGTTTTTAGTCATTTCATTTCTTGTTGCAAGTTTCGAATCTTCGTTTCCATTAATGTAATTAGCCATTTTAAGATTTTTTTCTATTCAAACAGGGAAGAATGGGGTAAGATTGGCAAGGTGATCAACCTTGTGTTTGTAAGCAACTGTGCACATTTAATACCAATTGACCGGTAAGTCAGGACGCACCCTTCATCCAAAAAAAAAAAAAAAAGTTATTCCCGGTCAATGTTTTCTATTTCAGCCGCAAGGAAATAAGAGTATACGAATTTAGATATGTAAATTGTGACAGTTACATTTCTTTTAATAAAATAGTGTCTATGGAGCAAACTGAGCCGATTTCTGAAATGTTGTGGAGTAAAATAAGACAGTTGTTCGACTCACTCTTCCACCATGCGCTGCAGCAGGAACTATATCCTTCAAGGAAAAGAATGAGGTATCGTCCTCATGCAGTGATGTACTGGAGAAGCTACTTCAATGCTAATGAGAGGAGCAGCAAAGAGGAGCAACAACTCACGTTTACCTGTATCCTTGAAGAAAATTGGTGAGCTAAGTACAGGGAGGACCTGACTGGACTGCTGCTTCCACAAGTTCAAACTGTGAATCAACATAAAAACAGTATTTTTGTTTGAGTGAATTAACAAACTCAGTCCTCATCACTTTGCTTTATTTTGTGTTGACCTTGAATATAAATTAGACGAGTCATTAAAAATAAATGGATCTAAGTGTTTCACTAACAGCAATATTAAGCTATTCTAAAAATTATATTTTATAAAGTTAATTTATGTGATTTAGATTAGATTGATAAAAATAAAACTATTCAGAAAATAGATAAATAAAATGCATGATTTGATCCCTATATATGAGACGTTTATTTTTATTTTTTAACTCTTACTCAGGGTTAAACCTCAAAACTCAGATGATTCACTCACTCACTTGGATAAATTTTACCCCTCACCCAGGACAAGCTGAGTTGCAGTTACTTGTTCTTTAATGAGTCACATTTTTAGAGCCCTTTGTCCTTGA
Source organism: Thalassoma bifasciatum (assembly GCA_008086565.1). NCBI lineage: Eukaryota > Metazoa > Chordata > Actinopteri > Labriformes > Labridae > Thalassoma > Thalassoma bifasciatum. The sequence goes on from RPOG01000098.1 coordinate 227,709, forward strand.
AGCAGTTTTATCATTTCAGCCGATAGGAAACATCCTCACAGGCGACATCTTTTAGGGGAAATTCCGTCTCATCATTTCTTTCCAAAAGTGCAACATAAGTAAAAATGGTCTCACCTTACCCCACACTCCCCTATTTTTCAACCTTAGAAGCATCACAAATATAAAACAATGGATACAGATATGTGAAGAACATTGTGTGCATAGTTAATCAGCTGACACTGTCTAGAACAACCTACAATAGGTTCATGTGTGCTAATTTAAGAACATCAGTGCCAGAAAATGACTGGAGAAATTCCTCTTCAGATGAGAACAGACTTTGTAGTGTGAGTGAATGTGAGCACTGGTAACATGGACGATAAAATGGTAAATGGATTTGCTCTTTCCTGGTTTTTCTGACCACTCAAACTGCTGTGCACTGCTAGCCACATTCGCCCATTCAAGCACGAGCAGCAGAGGGTGCTGTGAGAAATCTCATCTGTTCTTATTCATAGACTAACAACTAGAGGAATTTGGGTTAACTCTTCTGCCCAAAGACACTTTAGAAATTGAATATGGGAGCTAGAAACTGACAACCTTCTGATAGAGAGACATCAAAGCATTACCACTGAGCCACAGCAGTATACTTAATGCTTTATGCTTCAATTTGTGATCTGAAAAGTAATATCTGTGAAAGTTTCAGAGGGGAAGACTCAACAAAGAGTAACTACCTCTGGCTGAATGAGTTTGTAAAACTTCAGATGTGATTTTGGTGGGAAAATACTGCATCAGTTAAGCTCAGAAGATATTTCATAGAGAATCAAACAATTTGGAAGCAGCAACCACCGCATTTCTTTTTGCACAATGTTTTATATGTAAATAAGAGAATCGTTAGATTTATATGTGTGTGTGTGTGTGTGTGTGTGTGTGTGTGTGTGTGTGTGTGTGTGTGTGTGTGTGTGTGTGTGTGTGTGTGTGTTAAAGAGTTCAAATGTCCTGTCAGGATGCTTCTGGTCTTCTCTAAGAAGACTCATGGTGGTAGTCAGCCGTAGGGTGGTGCAGCAAATTTAGCTCCTGCAGTTATTTCTTTGATTGCAATGACAAGAAGCAAACACTAGATGGCAATCTCACTTAAGGAAAGAGAGCAACACATGACTGAGTGCAGAGTGCAGACTGAAAATTTATACAAAGCACTGGTTTAATTAACAATCAACTGTGAATTGACATTTGAGTCATGGGATGGTTCAGTTCACTTATGAGAATAAGTTTGTATTAAAGTTATATTTGATGCAACAAACTTCGATGCATATGACACTGTGCCATCCGAAACCATAATTAAAATGCATGGTTGTTGGAAAACTGCCTGGCTCTTTTTTGGGGGGTTTGTAGTAGTAGTAGTTGGTATTTTTCTCTTGTTTTTCTTCATTTTATCAAACCATGATAAGCTTCACAAGTTAGATATGCACCCAAAACTGATCATTTGGCCCTCAAATTATAAAGCATGTCTGTTCTGCAAATAAAATACAAAAAACCTCTGAGATTAATGCAAAATACAGAACTAATCCACAACCATGGGCTTGTTATTCCACAGTTGAGCACATTTTCACATACTGATTTGAATCCCAGATTTTTTTTTCATCCAAGAGACATGTACATTGTGATGAAATATAAACTAGTATGCACAAACATATGTTTTAGCTTTCATTTTGAAGGTTTGAGTTTCATGACACTTACTTTGTTGAGTACATTTGGTATATGCAACTTTCAAAGAAAAAACTCATGTGAATTACATTTGAAGAGGTGATGAACTTTCATTTTGGAGGGATTTGGCGCCCCTTGTGGACAGAATTGGTATCTCTTACTGAAGGTATTACTTTGCGTGGGAAAGTGAAGTCAAAGGCTCTATTGGTTAGGAGCCTAAAGTTCCTACATCAGAATCTGACTCAGTAACAGCAGTCACATGGATCAAGAAAGACACATGAACAGTTTCTTTCCACAGTCTGTCACACTGATGAATAATTAATAACTATAGGGGACAACAGACTGTTTGTCATGCTCTACTCCCCCTTTCTTTGAATCGCATGTTCATTGCACTACTTAATTTAAACGTGTAAATAGTTTTTTTCTTTTTGTACAAATGTTTTTCTTATATATTTCTTATTTCTCAATTACTTAATCTCTGTTTATATATATTTTGAATTTTCTGACTCATAGTGCTTTTTGTTTATCGTACAGCTTTTTTAAGAGTCTGAATAGTGAAGAGTTGGTGTTTCTGAATCTCAATTCTGTTTCTATTTAATGATTTAGTTGCATGTTCCTCATTTCTGTACTTGGGTCAATACATATGGAAAACAGCATCAAACATTCCAGTTCCCATCACCGCATCAAATGTCAGGGATATGGTTAGGGTCCATGGGTAAAGGGAAACCAAACAGTGATGATAAAATCACGCCAGACTTCCCCTCTACTCAGTCCAAAGCAGCCATCATGGCTCTGCTGAAGAAGTTTTAATGCCTTATGATACAGTCCGGGGCTGCACGGTGGCGCAGCGGGTAGCGTCTCAGCCTCACAGCAAGAAGGTTGCTGGTTCGATGCCCCGATTGGGTAAGGTGGGCCTTTCTGTGTGGAGTTTGCATGTTCTCTCCGGGTACTCCGGCTTCTTCCCACAGTCCAATAACATGCCCACGTTAGGTTAATTGATTATTCTACATTGCCCATATGTGTGAGTGTGTGCGTGGATGGTTGTTTGTCTCTATGTCAGCCCTGCGATTGACTGGCGACCAATCCAGGGTGTACCCAGCCTCTCGCCCAATGATAGCTGGGATAGGCTCCAGCCACCCGCAACCCTGAATAGCAGGATTGATGGTTAAGAAAATGGATGGATGGATGATGCAGTCCCTCTGATGGCCACTAAATGATGATCCCACCAACTTCCCAACAAAACAGATTCAGTTCTTTAAAATATCACTCAATTAGATAAACATTGAATATGCACCTTCATCTGGAGAGCTTTTCAATCAGGCGTGTCTGGTTTGTTTGATTCATATTTACATATAACTACGCTTTTTATGCAAATGGGATTTTCGTAGATGTTACTTTACTGTGAATACATACATTTCAATTTTCTTGATCCTTATGCTGTTAAACAAACAATTTACTGTTGTCCACCAACCAACCATCGTCTCCCCAAAGAAAGTAAAAGACAACTACAGGATGGGCCATAATTCCCATATAAAGGAAAAATAAACATTTTATGTTGGACAACCATTTTTATTTATATCATGTGCTCCATATGATAACCGTTGTTTCAAAAACACATTAATACATGTTTTCCACTGCTGATGAACTTGCATTAGCACAGGCGTGTACCTGTAGTGGCATTGATGATTTGTTCATTGAGATATTTTATGTCTCGTAGCTTCACTTGACAGACCATAGCCTTCAAGTGCCCCCAAAGATAAGCAAAGATAATCAAAAACATCTTCTAGGGTATCCAAAACATTAAAAAATATACATTGTGCAGGTGCAGGTTATGGAAACTTATGGCCCACCCTGTGTTATCACATTTCTGTCACAGCTGCTTGAAACTTGTCTGTATGCCTTAAAAGTTCATGTCAGTGTGGTTGATCATGTCCAGTTTGACTACAGAGAACTTTTTGAAAATGTTTCAAGATAAACTTTGGCCAGATCCAAACACACCGACCCAGAACATGCAGTACAGCAAATCTCATCGGACATAACATCAGGCAAGATATCTGAGTGGGTATCAGACTGTGGTAGCTACACATGATATAAAATTAACAGAAAACTGCTTGGCCATATAACCTCTGCTCTGCCCAGCATTTGGGGAAAAACTTATCTCTACACAATTCAAACTTTCAGGTGGAAAAAGATTCTTTCAGTTTCTGATAAGGCAATGCTCGAGACAAGTGACAGTAACAAGTATCTGTAAAATAAACACACCTCTAAAAAGCAGCTTTGAGCAACTTTAAGCCCTTAACATGAAAAGTAAAGGAATGAGAGCTTTACCAAAAATCCCTGATATTCAATCACAGACAAATTCTGGGACGTAAGAGAATATTTGTTTTTGAACCAAAACCCTGATCGTAAAGATGTTGGAAAACAGATGGAGGTGACACAGATACATGTATCAAACCCTACTGAGCTCAAAGATCAGTCAGAGTCATTTACACACCTTTTATGCAGAAAAGAGAAAAGCTGAACAGAAGATTGAGGTTTTGCTCGCTGTTAAATCAAGCGATGAGTGAAGTGAGTGTATGAAATATGTGTATCTAAAATATTAGAATATGATATAGGCTTGTTAAATAGCTGTCAATGTGTAAAGTTCATTTCAGTGTAAATTCCAAGGCTGAATGATGATTGCACAGCAGTGTCTCACTTGTTTATTTTGTGTTGTTGTTTTTTTCTTCTCTTTTTTAAATACAAATGCTGAAGTAAAATGTAACGTAATTTGAGCATTTTTTACAGCTCATATCCTAAATGTTGCAGAATGTGATTCTACTAAAGAGTAGGGATGCATGATTTTGGCTTTTTGGCTCATATCAAATGTGCCATTATTGTACAACTCATAAAAATATCGTTACACATTACTGATTCTGATATTTTTTCTGCACACCAAGTTGCAGAGATCATCAACTTTCTTCTGTTTTAGAATTAGCATCCAGTCATGTGGTGCATACATTTTTGTATTATTCATTTCCTGTGCAGAACAATTCAAATTCATACGTACGAAATGCTCTCCCTGAGTCAATTGCAACAATTCCAACAACCAAATTTGGCCGAATTCACAATTAACTCGCATGTCTTCTTTGTGAGACGCAGAGGTCGGGTATTTAACCAAGTAAACAGCAGCCTGTTCTATTTGCATATATCAGCATGTTGGCCGATAACCTATGGTTCATTTTTGAGCCAATATTGGTGATACCGATGACATGCTGATAATACCATGCATCCCTACAAATGAAGATAAAACATAAAAAAAGCTTGAAGTTAAGACTGTAAAATCTAGGCCAAAATAAAAGCTGCATGCATGACACTTAGGCTTTTGCAGGATGTTCTCTTGGCTCTGTATTTGGGGAGAATAGTTTGAATGACATCAAGGGTCAATGGCTGACAGAGGCCAAATATCACAATAATTGCAGTTATGAAAAGGTGGGGCAAAAATCCTGAGTAGCACCCCTTTCAGAATTTGTTTATGTGTTGTGTTAGGGCAGACTGTTTTGATTTAGATCTCAATGTAATCTTCTGCAGGAGGCACAAAATATGACAGCTTCTTGTGCTCAAAATAAGGAATGAGCTGTTTTAGGATTCCTTGATAAAAGGTAATATCTTTACTTTCTATAAAAACATTGATTTTCAGAGAACTCCAACATGGAAATTATTCCATTGAGCTCAAGTAAACGCATCTAAGTTAAACCTTAGCCCACAGCTCCCATTCACCACCTCATATCAATGAAAGCAATTAATATTAAATCCAGCAGGAGGCGCCAGAGGACGCGTAGAGGATTATCTGATGTTGACTTTCTAGTCTTTTCACATCGTGGAACTAGGAGCCCATGCTTGGCTGTTGTGTCTTTACACATCCAGTCTATGTTAGAGTTCACATCATCCATACATTTGCATATTATCTACCTTTAAATACCTTGGTATAATGGAGCTAATATATATGTCCATAAGAAGGGAAGAAAAGGGGGGAAAGTCCGTTAAAAACGGATAAGAAACGGGAAAAAATTCTATATAATCGTGCAGCATTGATTTTAAATCTAAGTAAATTCGTTCAAATCTTCATTTAAGGACAATTACATGGATAAGGACAATACTGAGAGTAGACTGAAATTTACTGTAACGAAAAAACGGCAGGAGAGCTTTTATGTTTGAACAACTAAAGGTTAATATCATACAGTCACTTTGAAATTCTTTAAAATAGGCTAGTTAGGCATAAAAGACAGCTACCACTAACTGCATGACTTAATGTACAGGTCTTAGTGGATGTGTTATCATGCATGTATCATAACCACATCGAAATGTGGATTTAATGAATAAAAAATATGGAACGAATTTTTTACAAAAGCAGAAAAAATACTGAAAATGATATCATTGTGGTCTTTAAACGCAGAGAAAGTAATCTTCCAATCCCTTTCACAAACTGGTACGAAATCCTGACGCACTTTACGCACTGATTAAGAGTCAGAAATAGTGTAGAATAAAAAAAAGAAATTAGGAGAAAACATAAAAGCAGGGGGATTAGAGAAGGGGAGGGCGAACAGAGAGCAGGGAAACAATAGAGAATCAAAGCATAATAATATTCCTAAATGAAGAGGGAAATGTTGCACCGCTCATTTTATTAATCAGACTGTCAATTTCACCCAAGAGGCCAAACCCAAGAGCAATGTGAAACAGACTGAGAGATCAAGCCAGGGACACGCAGCTCTCCTCCTCACTCCTCTTCCTCTCCACTTGGATATTATTCGTCTGACCGAAGGCCGCCTCCATCATCAAGTGACAGCCCTCTCCTATTTATTTGCTTATAAACCTGTTACAATAAATGATCATTGGAGCGACGTCAGCCGAGCATTTTAACCACGAACAGCAGCATCCACTTTTTGATGAATGACATTTGTGCAGCCGCGGGGAGGATGCACGCTTCACTTTGAGCAGTCGCTCGTCGATTGCATTCACATTCTTTCATTTTGTGCGTGTTGCTTATAAAAAGCTTTACAGACACTTATTTTTGAGACAGTTTGCATGCGGATTTAGCTCCGACACAACTCATTGCTGCTCCAGCCGGCCCCCCTTTTGGACAAGTGTTGTGGGGCTGTTGTGTTTTTTTTTCTCCTTCTTCTTCGCACTGCTTAATGATGGAGAGGATAAGAAAAGAGATGATATTGATGGAGAGAGGGTTACACAGTCCGGTCGCAGGGAAGAGGCTCGCAGACAGCACGCCGGGAAACTCGGTGCTGGAGGCCCTGGAAAACTCGCAGCACAGCGGACGACTCAGCCCGAGAATAACTTCGGCTCAGCTCCATGGAAATCTCGGGGACATCCCGACGAAAAGCAAATTTGAAATTGACAGTCTTTTCGGCACGCACCACAACAGTGAAAATAGCTCATCGACGGAGATTTCCTCGTCCGAAAGCAGGAAGAAGATGAGTCTTTATTCTGCAGTTTCTCCAGAATCAGATATTAACAGTGATGTGGAGGTGGGATGCCCTGCGCACCGCTCCCCGAGCCAGCACAAGGAGAACAACAAAGGTACCATTTTAGTTTCACACACATTTATTCTGCGTCCAATTTGCGCAAAAAATGTTCTAACCAAGGTGGAGAATATTATCTCCTTTTATTCATATTACAGGCCTTTACTGTTAATGCATGAAAAAATAAACACAAATACATTTATTTCACTGTTAGCTTTTAATTTGCTCGGTAGTCTTATTGTTGGGGTAAGACAATTGTTTTTCCTATTTCGATTATATCGAAAATGTATTTCAAATACTACGAATAATAATAGACTTTTTCCTCATTTATTTTACACACATTTTACTCCATTTTTTTTCATGCTATTTTTTCATACGTAAAATATATTGTGGCCTCATACTCTGCTTCATTATTTTAAAATCACCAATATCTAAATATGTTAAAATATTCCCGTTTTCATCCAATTTATTTATGTATTTTAGGGTTTTCAGACAGTAATTCCGGCTCATCCAGCTCCAACTCCCTCGCGAATATGAACGGATCGGGAGGATCAAACAATTCTAACTCAGACCAAGTGAGACGATATCGGACAGCTTTCACCAGAGAACAGATCGGAAGACTGGAAAAAGAGTTTTACAGGGAAAATTACGTCTCAAGGCCGAGAAGATGTGAATTAGCTGCTGCGCTAAATCTGCCCGAAACGACCATTAAGGTAACAGATTAATCTTCATTATTCCTGACCACTGTGTGTGTGGGTGGATGTGTGTGAGAGTGTGTGTGTGTGTATTTGTGCACAGAAAAAATGCCACCAATTACAATAATATGCAGAAGTGAGGATAATAATTATCCATTTTTTCTGACTATTTTGCACTAACCTGGGCACAACGTGCAATTGGACTTTTTTTGCAACTCAGCCGAACAGACTGTTTCAATCTAACATTTGTATAAAAACTTTCATGCATTCTTTTTCTATAAATAATACTACATCTAAAAAAGTGATCGTTTTAATAGTAGTGATAATATTTGTATGCCTATTTTTGTGCAACCTGCATGCCACATTTTTTGAACAGGTGTAGAGCTGAGTGTCTGAGCTTGAATCAAACATGGCAGCTTCAGTATGGCCCTCGTTGTGTTTGTGTGCAGGTGTGGTTTCAGAACAGGCGGATGAAGGACAAACGGCAGCGTTTGGCGATGTCCTGGCCCCATCCCGCAGACCCCAGCTTCTACACCTACATGATGACGCACGCGGCAGCTACAGGAAGCCTACCTTACCCTTTCCACTCGCACATGCCTCTACATTACTACCCGCACGTCGGTGTCACTGCAGCTGCAGCTGCCGCAGCCGCCACCGGTGCCGCCTCGTCACCTTTCGCCACCTCTATCCGGCCTCTCGACACTTTCCGGGCGCTCTCCCACCCTTACTCACGGCCGGAGCTCCTGTGCAGCTTCCGACACCCGGGACTTTACCAGTCACCCGCAGGCCTCAACAGTTCCGCAGCAGCGTCAGCGGCGGCTGCGGCGGCGGCAGCAGCGGCAGCGGTCAGTGCGCCATCAGCCACCGGGCCCTGCTCGTGTCTGAGCTGCCACAGCAGCCAGGCCGCGAGTGCGCTCGGCTCCAGGAGCGCAAGCGCTGACTTTACCTGCACAGCTTCCGGGCAAAGATCCGAGAGTGGATTTCTGCCGTACTCTGCAGCTGTTCTCAGCAAAACCTCAGTCCCGTCACCAGACCAGCGAGAGGAAAGTTCACTCAACAGATAACTCGACATGGAGAGCACATGTGAGGGTTTTATTTGTTTAAGTTTAGGGGATCAAAACACACTTGAAATTAAAGGCAGCAATGCAAACGAAAACGTAATGACATCAAAATAAATATCAAGAAAGTTTCCCCAAAACTCTTTTTACTGAATCAGACATCAGTAGCTGGGCAGCCAACATTTTTGAACTCCCAAAAAACTTTTCTAAAAGTTCTTGTCGTTGTGTTTCACCAGGAGAGCAGTTTTTATGCGCTTTACTGGATTAACTTCGAAATATTTTTAAAAATGTGACGGTTCATTAGTCTGTATCCAGTCTGTATTCATGTTTAACGGGCTTTAAAATTAATTTAGGTGATTTCAACAAATCCTTCAAATTTAACAAAGATCCATAATTACGCTCCTATTTAATATTTAACATTCCTGCGTCTAAAATGTCGAAATGCAGCTTGATAAACCCAGCCTACAGCTTGACTCCTTTGGTCTTCACATAGCTACAAACTGTGAGCTAATTATGCTATCTAAATTTAGCTAACACAATGTCTATGCCATTTCAGCCCAGCAGCATATCTTTCTTCACTATGGGCCTAATAGAGTGAGATTTTGGCAGGACTACCCTCTTCAACACCCAGCCTCTGCTCTTTTGGGACTCCCCTAATCAGCCCTGGAAGGTGCATATAATTCCGCACCGCATCTTTTGGTGTCAATTTTTATGTTAATAATGAGAGGATCATGACAAAAATTGCCAATCATGTACCTAGATGGAGCTCCTTTGAATACACGACTGTAAGAAAGTTGCTCGTTTTGAGACCCGCTGTCATGTGCTAACAACCCGCGGAGGGAAGTCATTAGACATACAAAAGAGCCGGAACAAAGCGACAGTGCTGGTACACACAATGCACCGTGAGGAAGGCTAATATCTGACACATAAAAATATTGGAGCAGCCCACTCACATCCTGCCTGCTGATACCTCCACACACTATAGCCTCTGTTCTATTTACATTGCTGAACCTCATTATATCAAATCCAGTATTTTCATAAGTGTGTAATCCCTTTAGGACCTCTTCTCTTAACACACACACACACATACATAGGCTACACATACACACACTGACGGGACTCAGACAAAATAGCCTGGCTTTACACTCTGTCTGCGCCTGTACAAAGTAAAAATGGCTATGTGCTATTTTATTCGTTCCTGTTGGGACATCACCGATATGTTAATTATAAAACATGTGACCTGTAAATCGTGAAATATTTTGCAAATATTATGGGATAGTCCTACTGATAGCTGAAAACTGAATTATTGGTTATTGCCCTGGAAAAAAGGCTTCATGAAATGTGGATGGTAGGCTATTTTTTAAAACCATTATTTTATTTATTTTGTGTGACTTGCTGAATGTTTTTTTTATGTTTAAACACTGGATGTACCCACCAACAAGGACCATCACACAGCCTACACATTGGCCAATGTAGTCTAAATTCCTGATTTGTATTTTGTGTAAAATTAACACTGAATTTTGGAGATGGAGAACATTTCTTACGGAGGCTCTTAAGGGCTGCTAATCGAGCACTGAAATTTAAATGATGAAAATATTATCGGCCTTTTCTCCCTGGGGTCTCTGTTATAACTCTATATCTCTGTATTTAAATGATCAATGACTGTATGAATTTAAATATTTTAACTTGAAAAAAATGTGCAATATGAAATGTAAATCATGTTATTTATTGATCGTGTTTGTTCTTGGAAAATAAAGAAAAAAAAACGTTACAATTTTTCGCTTCTTGGCGCTGCTTGGTGACGCAGAATTTGACGCTAAAAGCTAAATCGCGTTTGAAGTAAAACTTAAACTGCCTATGAATTTTTTTTTTTAATTTTTTATATTTTACAAATTTATTTACTGCTAAAAATATTTATTATAGAAGTATTCCTCTATGACAATGAAGACATTGTAGGCTCTTTTAGCTATGACACCAAAATGCCGTGTTAGCTTTATTAATTAAAATCACGTGCAAAGCTATAGGGAATATGAGGCCTGCCATCACGGGTCATTCCGGCCCTATAATTTACCATTATTTTTACATTACCTCTAAATGATACAAGCTGATACTGTCGTTAATTGCACTTGGTGAAAATACAGCCTCCTCCATGAACGCCCCCGAGGGACTCCAAGATAAGTTGCTTTTTTGAACGTCCCCATTAAAAGAAATAGGATTAGGGCAGCAAATATGGGCGTGATATATCACCGTGTTTCCTTGCTCTTTACTAAAGCGAGGGCTGCAACCCGTACAACAAAAGCATTGAGATAGATGGAGGTGTAAAAGGAGAAGACAAGAGGCCAGAAAAACACCGGCCACAATAACACGATTAGTTTTGTATCCAATGTGCACGAGTGAAAAAAGAATTCATCATAATGCAGAAGACTGTCTGTCACCTCCACCGAATGGTTTTTGACAAGAAAATAAATCTTTGGGCTTGTTTAATATATTTTATATTTTCTTTATTTCGGTGCTAATAGAAAAACCAAATTAAATGTCCAGCAGCGAGATAGAAATGCAAAGATCGATGATCCTGCCCCTACTGTCCAATCAGCCCCGTTTAATTGACTGTATTTTCAGGGTAATTGAACTGCTTGTTGTAAATTGAGGATTTTATAGAAACGACATGAAAAGTGCATTTACTGACATTCATCGCATCTTTGACATTGATTATCTGATCAGCGCCGTGTCATGCTAACCTCCAATTCTTCATTACACACTGTTTATGAGCTGTTACAGAACAACTCGCTTGTTCCACTGTGATTGATTGCCTTATTAACGCGTGTTCTTGTAAGTGTGACCGGACTGATTACGATGCATATGTTTAGAATAATGTTTCATTTAGCTGACTGCGAGTAATGCAGGGTGACAGCTGCTGCGGGAGGACAAAAAACCCAAACTACAGGGAGCAAGCGGGGCCAAAACGCATTTAAGGTGGAACTAGAAGACAGCACAGCTCTTAATGGTCACATGCAGTCACTCAGGGGCCAGATGAAGGACTGGCAGCTCTGGAGGGTCCTCAGTGAAGACTTGCTTATGACATTATGGTGTCTAAATCCCTACATACTACTGTGCTGCTCCTGCAAAGCATGAATTTTAACCCGCAAACGTCAGCTTACACTCAAACAACCTATAGGCTGCATCTTAAAACATATTGTCCCCACATTTAAATATGATGTTGTGTTTTTTTTTTTAACTGGCATACCAGATGTTACATCCAAACACTGAAATCAATCAAATCTCTGCACAAACATATATATATACTTAAAACTCCTGTTGAGGTAAAAGAAAGAAAAAAAAATCATGTTCAGTTTATCAGGAGCCACATGAAGTGCACGCTGCAGAGATTTATGCCACCATTATGCTTCTAAAGCAGTCCCTGCTCTGTTTGTCTCAAATCATTGCCTCTGTTCAAATGTTACTTTCATATATTACATGACATTAATTCAACTATAGCTCATTAAGACAGAATGAAATGGTTAAATTAACTTATCAACTCATAATGATGATGAATGAGGTATTAATTCAGATACAAGCTGGGCAATTTGCAAGTTTGCGCGTTTTGATGGTTCTCAAATAACATTTAACACAACGGGTCATCCCCTCAATCAATTACATGAGCATGTGAGGCGGCTGCATGGAAAATCCTTTTTTCATGCATATGTATTGAAATGTGTTCTCAATTATGTTTGGAAATTGCTTTTATTGGTTTAAAGCCTAATTCTTGCAGTGTTCCCCAGCTCTGGATACGGTTAAGGTGGTGCAGTAAATTGTTCTTCAGGCCGGGACACCTTTATTACAAGCTGTAGTTCCTGCTTGATACATTTATATGCATATGAAATACATTTATGTGTATAATCATTTTTGTGTGCAGCTACATATTCTCTTTGGGAGGCCATAAAGTCTCCCAAAAAATAATTTCAGTAAACTATTGTGAAATTAAATGATTCTATTTGGTTTTGAGGTACTACTGCATGTTAAAAACAAAAGCATGTAAATGCTTTTTTTTCATTGAATATTTTTCAGACAACTTGGCCAGATATTGTTCTTTCATATCCTCTCTCAGTGCTGCACAAATTCTTCAGGAACTTTTAAACAAAGAGTAACAAATGATTCAAATAAAAGTGCGAGCAACGCAAGACATGTAATCTTCAAGTCATCCAGATTTCTTTTATCCAAAGAGTGCACATACCGGATGTGTACAAGCATAGATTGATTTGAAGTGGTAAGATGTGGTTTTCCAGGATAATTTCCTTTTTCAAACTTTATATTCCACTTCTTACTTAAAATGTTATTCGCAGTATTACTAAGAATCACTTTACGGCTCACTAACCCAAATAAGATTACATGGATCTCTACTGGATATTCTTCCAGCAAACAATGCAACCTCAATGGACATAGTTTTACTCTTAACACTATTATTGGTAACTTCTGTATCAAATCTCCCTGAGTCAGGCTAATTTTTGTTTCTCTTTAAAATTAGTCACATTTTGATATCTGACACCCGTATTAACGATCTTAACTCACCCAGTTGTTATTTAAGAAAACATTCGCAAATATTATTTTCAGTCGTATGGTTTCTCTCATTATAGTGAACATGTTGTGCTCGTCTCTGGTGTAATTCTCTAATTCATTTTTGTCCCCAGAGAGTTCTTCATCCACTTTTTGGACAAAATATGGAGACGAGAAGCCCTGAATAATTCAAGGACTATGTAAAGTACAATATTTTTTGGCATTAAGATGAAATAAAAGAAAGGATCCTGACCTGCCTGAATCTCAAGCTGGAGAAATACTGCATGTTTGAATCTATGCTCTCGACACTGAGCACATTTCTGGAGCATGATGGACTCAAACAAGTGAACAACTACTTCTTTTTTTTTCCCACAAGATGCTGTGAGAATACATCTCCCCAGTGGCTGCCTCACTTTTTTGATTTCTCATAAGTATTCAAGTCAAAAGAGAGAGTTCTTGGAAATGACACATCTCCTTATGCATGTTCGAAGGATCCTTTTTAGTTACGACTTTACAGATGTAACTGATCTTGCCCTTGTTGTACTTTGTGAATAATGTTTGTGCGAGCATGTGATGCAAACACACCCCAGCAAAAACATTAAATCCTGTTCATAGTCATTCCCTTTAATCTAACAAAGCTCTGGTTGTAGATCCAAAGAAACACTAAATCAGGAAGAAATACACATTAATGCTCCATTATCAGCCATTAGTACAAAAAAATGAATGAAAACTGAAGAAAAAAAATCTTCCTGCTTGCTAACTCTATCCTCACCACCAAACTTTATGGGCAGTGTTGTCAACGTGTCACCTCTGAAAAAGGTTTGAAGATCGACACAGACAATTTACAAATCAAATGGCCATATGGAGTAAATAAAGCCCGAGGAGTTACTGCCAGTAATTGAATAGAGATGTGTATTTTAGGAATCTTTTTATGAGCGACTTTATTTTGTAGGAACTTTAACTTGGCGAAACAAAAGTGAAGCAAATCATGTGAGCATTTAATTTATTCACGGAAAATGTTTAATTTTAGGGTTCCTTGTGAGACTTTTAATGAAAAACTGTTTGAAAAATGAGATAAGAAACAAAACTAGGGTTGACCAAAGAGGCATTTGTATTCAAAAAAGCAGCCAGCAAAGAGTTGCATTGGTTCTCACAAAGCTATACTGCTACCAGGTACAAGCATCGAGTCTTTTTTATTGGAGTTTCTTGATCACTCGGAACAATGATAAAAATCACCAGAGTTAGTCTCTTCCCTGAACTCTCAGATCTCAAAAGAGTCATCACCAGTTCAGCACAAAACCCAAGACAATTTTCACAAAACTCCCTCAAAGAGTCATGCCACTGCTCTTCTTACAGTCCCATGGTTGATAAAATCAGCATAAATGTGGACTGTCCAACACAACAAATGTTAGATCGCCCAGCAATAACCACCACATACCCAAAAACACATATGCAAAAGAGACTTCATCTTTTAGCAACACTTTGAGAACACACTTTGTACAGAGAAACATTAATGATGTTTCACCTACCTTGAAATGCAGATTGAAGGATGTGGCATCATGGTGGTGTTGTGTGTACTCACCTTGTGCTGCCAGATCAGACATGGGTGCAGAATGGCTTCACACTGGTGAAGAGTGACCCTTCAGGGAATCTTATAGTATCATCTGATGGAAGGATTCAACCCTGAAAAAGATTACACAAAAGAGATTTTTAAAGAATGAAAACATCCAGGCACTGAAGGAGACTGAAAAAAGTTAATCAATCTTAAACTTAATGTACTGAATAACTAAATAGCTTACTGCTATGAATTTAGCTACCCAGTGGCTAATTCACAAATAGGCCAATTGGCCACAGAAAAGCATGTCTTTTTTTAATCACAGTATCCATTGGCAGAAGGCCTTCATTAGACAATTGCATAACTAAAAATACACAAACATAAAAAACAAAAGAAAACGTGTCAACCAATCAACAATGCAGCAGTTCTAGCCACTTGTGGAGCCTAAGTTACATGCGATTGCTCACCTGAAATAATTGGCCAGTGAATATCAGCTTACTGATATGGTGTTGGATTTGACTTGACAATAAGTAAGGATACAAAGCTGAGAATTAGATATGTTCTAGTTGGGAGCTTAACTGCATGAACATGTGGAACAGAATCCACAAATGAAGAGCAACTGAAGCAGTATCCTGCTAAAGAGCAGCAAACCTGCTCAGGTAGCTCGCACCTTCTCATGCACAGCTCAAACTTTGGACCAGACTAAACCAAGAGTAGGGGAGCTCTTCAAAAACATACACATTAACTGAAAATTCAGCCAAATAGCTGTGTGTATTTCTTTTTCTTTTTTTTTAAGTATGTTCAAATAATTACAGTCAAATCTCAGTATGTAGTGACAGGCTACAGGAGGAAGTGTGTGTATTCAAACAGGAAAAAATGCACCCCTGCTCCTCAAACATGGTAGAACCAGGAAGATCAAAAGCACCTCAGCTTCTCCACCTGTTCCTTTGCATCATGAGAAAAGAAGCAGGTGAGTATTAAGGTAAGACTTCTTGTTAATATTGCAACTTATTTGTATGTGTTAGCTTGCATCAGAATATATATTGCTCATGATTGTCCTTTAGTTTAGAAAAAAATACAACAGGATTTCCCTGTTGTGTGTCCAATGTGACATAGATGGCAAAATCGCATAACAAGTAATATTTATTTTGTTGCAAGCTCTTACTCTCAGAGATGAAGTTGTGCTTTCTTTGAATGCATCAGGCACCATTTTAATGATCTTTATGTTTTCTAGGCCCATGCTCTTTGTTTATAAGACAGCATGAAGCAGAAGGAAAGTTCAAATGCCAATATGCTGCCACAAGGTATACCATTTCTAATTGCCAGCTGCATGCTTCATCTGCGTTCATGTTTGGTGGACTGTAAACACCTTTTTCATTCCTTTGCCCAGAAGTTTGACTAAACTTCAACTTTTGCAAGGTTTTGTGGACCTCTTGGGCAGGGGTTTTATCTTAAAGACTCAAAAAAAACCATCAACTATTTTAGGACAAAATGGACTGTTGGATGGTGTTTACCTTAAAAAGTGTCCTGCCGGGTAATAAACTGGCAGCAGAATGCAGTTAAATGCTGTAACAAAAGCCCCTTTATCAAGGGGTGATAAAGTTTGTATGTTATGCTGTGTTTAGAGATCATGCTTCATTTTATACTGCACTGTAATAAAGAAAATTGAGCCAATTAATTCTGCCGTGATTTCATTTCCCCCTCTTCTTTAAATGCTGCTTTGATTCTGTTGGCTGGACCCAACTTGTGTTTTATTTGTGGCTTCTCAGTCATAACTGTTGCTCTTTTTTTGAATGGGATTACCTGGCTATTTAAGATCAGAATTTACTGAGTCACTGTTTAGATTATTACATTTTTTATACGATCAGCCACTGAATTCAAACTATTATTAGGAGCAAAAATATTAAACTTAACATTGTAGCAAAATCACAGTGCCCAACATTTGGAATTTCATGAGGAAAATACATTTTGGAGAGGAAATTGGAGGCAGAAACAGTAACGCTCTTATCCTTGAGCACACAGATAACATTTTTAAAAAAAAGAAAGAAAAGCACAGTGGTTCATCACTTTGGCTTTATTTGCTAAAAGAGTAAACACAACCTCTCTGCCAACCAATGAGATCCAAGAAGAGAAGTGACTAAAGGGCCTTAAAGCACAAAGCAGACCGTCGCCTTTGAGTGCCATTTGGCCATGCCTGAGTCTCTGTGGTTGACCACTGGCTAGTGTTTGTGTGGTATTTCTGTTGGCATTAGATGACCCTCACAATGACCGAGCATGTTGAAGCAGTGGTGGAGGCAGTCGGTGAAAATGAGATGTCCAACTGTCTGCTCAGCCAAGCAAGTACATAAATTTCACCATTTATTGGTGGTCTGCTCCGGTTTATCTTCTCTCCCTCCACAGCCCAAAAAATTGTGCTGCCAACACCAGTGCAGGGCAAAACTTTACATCAACAGTTGTAACTTTTTAGTCAAGCTTTAAATTTGGGTCTTGGGAGGTCAATGGTGGACTAGCGAGCAGTCCGTTTGCCACTTGAACCCAGACGAAAACTCTGCATTTTGCCTTGTATGGGCTTAAAGTTTGACGTAGTTCTCCAGAGTGTCAAGAAGATGAATCCAAAAAACTATTAGGAGCAGGTCAAAATTTTCAAACCACATACATCTTACTAAACAAGATGGATCAGTACATTTTGTACTGTCATGGCTATCAGATGGTGTCTCTTACAAACTCTGATGATCCCTGACTTTTTCTTCATTGCTGCCATGAGGTAAAGTGGTGGCCAAAGTTAGTTGATACTTGGCATTTTTAGGTTTCAGTAGTTTTGTTTAATTGGCCATTAAAATACCCAAAGAGCAAATGCAAAAGTCATCATTATGCTCTGTATACCATAGAACAGAGCCACACTGAGGAAATTTGGGCTGTTTTACCTATAAAAAAAGAAACATTGAGATTGATGGACAAGTCCCCTGAAGTCTGGACTTCGACCTTATCTAGCAAATTTAGGTGAGTTTGACAGTGAGCTGGACAGATTTATTGTACATTCACTTGCAGAGTTGCACAGAGCATGGGATTAGTGTTACAGTTTGCAAAATATTAAAACAAACAGTTTAGGTTACTACATTAAGATATACATGTTGAATATAAAGTGTGAAACAAATTAATTGAACCACACTGTGTGGGTTTCCCTAACTCATCAACATATTGGTAATTTCTTAAATATTTTTGTAAGTCTGTGACTGTTAATCAACACAAGTATTTTCTTATTGAAAAATTAGGGACATTTTACAAAGTATCTTTCAATAAATTAAACATTTTGTGTTTCGTTTGTTTTGTATTTCCAGCACATTAACCCCTTAAGACCCAGTGCCCACATCTGTGATTATTGCATTTCTGCCTCTCAGGCCTATGAAACTTCATTTTTTTAAGCATTTGCCACATTTAGAGACACTTCCCCACATTATATTTTGGTGATATCACAACTTTAAGCCCATTTCAGTGAAAAAAACAAACACTGTAGCTGTGAACAAAAACACTTATAACTAAAAACTCGTAGCTCACTCATAAAACGTAAAATATAACTTCCTGTACAAGACCAGTTTGTTTTAGTACTTACTTCCAAAAAGTTAGGACAAACAAAAAAGGACATAAGACAACAGCTTGGCTCTCAGGAGGTCAAACAGAAACTTCTTTGACTTCTAAAAGTAGTGCAGGGAAGATGTGGGAGTTACTGTTTTTATTCGCAATTACAAAGGTGCTAGTGTCTAATATTTGAGAGCAAACTGTTGTACTTATGCAGTCAAACTTCTACCTAGGAGACATATCAGTTGTTCTTAATGGGCAGTTTTGTCGTCGTCGACTTCACAGCTAACAATAAATATTCTTAACATGCATAACTTTGACATATTTACTTTGGTGTTTCGGCAAAAGTTGGAGCAGACTGTTGCTCTTTTTTCTTGCCTGCTGCCCTTTTAGTGGACACTCCCCCATCTTGTCTAACTTACCCTCCGTCCAAAGTCAGGAGTACCACAGTCCTGCTACAGGCTGTCGAAACCGGACAACTCTGCTGCCAAGGTAAACACACGACTCTATTTCTAAACTCTAAGCAGTTACTCATTCACTTTTCTTGTTTTTATTTGGCCTCGTTTGCTTTTATAGAGTGGAGCCAAAGTTGTAAATGTCTGGAGCTGGTTATTACAATGAGGTGCAGCTCCTGACTGTTAGCAGCAGTTAGCTGTTAGCCCTGTGAGCTAATGGCTCCACTATGCTAACTGCTTGATCTCATAAGTGGGTTAAGAAGTTGTTTAGGAGCTGCAAACAGCGACATGGCGAACTGTCCTGGAAATTTAGGAAAATATTGTCGTTAATAACCGTTAGAGTTGTTTAGAAATACCCTTTGTCTCCAAGAAACAGAGAGAAGTCCGCTATCTGTTAGCAAAGTAATACTAACTTAGTTTAACGCAAAGTAAAATCAGGTGTTTGAGTACATATTGCAGATAACATTGTTTACTATTAGTTCATGAAATCAGGATACGCTCTTCAAACGTCAGAAGGGTCTCGAGGAAGTAGTGAAGGTTAAGTATGTAGTAATCATGCCTAATGTTTGCAGCCCCTTGCATGTAAACAGTAAAGCTGGTACACGTGTCTGAAAGCAGTGCATTCAAGCACAGCAACCTAGAAAAACACCTTCAGTGGGGCTTATGTTTAAACTTTCACACTGTTAAAGCAGGCATTTGTTGAGCTGTTGAAACCTTTACTCTATTGTTAGTTCATTGAAGAAAACTTCTCTTGGTTGTAGCTCTACTGTCACCCTGTGTGGTTAGAAATTCCAAACCACATTGGAAGGATCAAAGTTTTATTCTGATTAATCCACCTCACAAACAGCTGCCACAGGGGGAAGTTCAGAGAGTACTTCCCATACAGTATTTTTTTCTACCATGATAATCATATGTTCCCTATTAGAGTGACAGCTGAATGTATATTCATGCAGCTTACTGTTGTCAACAGGTGGAGAGCTTATCTGTGAGAAGAAACCAGAGGAGAGTCTCAGCTACAAAATCTCTTACACTCCCTCATCAACATGGGGGCTGTCATCTCTCGGTGGAAGGTTTGTTTGACATCCCTCGGTCAACTTTGACTTTTCACTTTATGATGCTCTTAAAGTAACATCTCTTATTGCACATCTGTTTCGTAATGCGTATTCTTTGTGCAGCAACAAGGTAGTTTTAATTAATCACTTTAAGGTTGTCATGCTGCATGTTGGACAAATAAGTCTTGCTAAAACATGCATGAAATAACATCCTTGTATCCACAAGCAAGTTAAATTATGCCTCCAAAATGACAAATGCATGGTAGGTACACACAACATGCAGAAGTGGGAAGAGCAAACAGGAAGTTTCCAGATTTTTTTTCACAAGTTGCTTGCACAAAGGGAACTGTGTGTTGTGGTAAATGTTGCTGACTGAAATTTCACAATGTTTGCCTTACAGGCTAAACCATCCACTGTGGAGATTTTGGAAGGAATTGACAAGGTATGCTTGTCCTTATTTAATGTTTGTCTTACAAATCTCAGGTCAGCAGCAGTTTTGTCTGGACAATGTCCGTAGAGTCTGGTCCAACAGTGTCCAGGGTTGCCCTTTTCTTGACACGTAGCAATCAAGAGTCATCTGTATGAGACAGACCCTCACCTACAGGTCAATCTCTGTGAGGTGTAGGCAAAAGGGAAATAGCTGTGTAGACCAATTCGACTCATCAATGAGTTAATGGAAATACTGCCGGGATGAGATTCTGCTCACATGATGCAAACATCAGAAAAGAGAAGGAAGTTCTTGAAACATAAGACAACATACTCTTGTTGCTATGACTTTTTGAGCATGCTGTTTTCAGGCAAGGGCTCTGTACAGTATTGAGCAATATTTGAGCTAAAGGGAAGGTGAAGGCTGTTCAATGCCCAGATCAACTGGTTTGGACTTATGTGTTTTCTCTGCACAGTCTACCCAACCGTTGCTTTTCATTTAAATGTTTCAGTGCATGTCTATAAAAGGAGTTTGGTCACATGAGCAAATCATATTTAGCTGTATCATTAAAACTGATAAAAGCATGGCAAGGTTCACAAAGCTTACAATATTTTTATTTTATCAAAGAGAAGCTGCTTTCCCTGATATGTTGTTTAACCAAGTAGCTTTTCAAAGATAAGATATTGGATAAGTGAATTTACGTCAAATCAGCTCCTAATTTCCTCTCTGATGAGGCTTTAGTGCTCCTCTACAGTTAAGCTTGTGTGGGGTTATTTTCAGCACCTGTCCTTGGAGCAGAAGACACTTACTGAGAGAGGTCAGGTGGCATTGAAGTTTGAAGAAATGAGTCTCAAGTGTGTTGACAACTGTGATCTTTTATGTGAACATCATTCTTTTATCTGTAAAGATGTTTCATATGCATTCTAATCTCTCAAAAACTCATGAATGGTACACTGTGCAGCTGTCTGGGAGATCTTTTTGTGCAGCGCTGGAGTGACAGACGCACATGTTACAGTGGAACCATGGTGACCAGACTGGGTCCCATTCTGTTCGCTGGTTATTTATGGATGGGGTAGCCTGGACTTAAATATAGTGGTGTTAGGTTCCTGTTTTAGAAAATTCAAACTAAAGAAAAATATTTGTAAACTCAAAGAGATTATCAATCACATGTATTATATATCCTATGGAGTTGGCTTTTCTGAGTGCAGTGTTTTAATGGTCAGAAAACAGTACATGAATTGTGAACAGTGGAGCTGTTCAATGCATTTGGTGTTGCAGGCTTGCGTTTACTTCAGCTATCACACTGACACTAAAGAATTTAACGCTGTGAACTCAGGGTCGAGAAATGCATGCCACTACATGTCTTAAAAAAAAAGTCAGAGGATCACATTTGTGTGTAATGCTCCTTTTATTCTTCACAGGACATACAGCTCCTAGAGGAATACAGCGAAAAGTATCAGAAGCAGCTAAAGACATGGGTTTGGCGACTGCTTGTGTACTCTTGTCTGCTCTACTTGATCACAAGTATCGTGGTGTATTGCTGGTACCTGCCTGAACTGTTTATGGGCCGACTCATAGTTTCTCTTCCCTTTCTAATCTTTCCTTTAATGTAAGTGCACAAGAAGAGCTCTTCATTATTATTTATTCAGATGTTGTGAAAGTTACTTTTTCACATTTTTTTCCACTTTCTTCTCCCTTCAGAGTGTGGTTACTTCGAAAGTTGTTAATAATTATTTTTTCACGAAGAACCGAAAAAAATAGTAAGCTTTAATTTGCTACATTTAACCATCAAATATAAGTCATAACATTTAAATTATGTAATATTAAAATTTCTGATGGATTTGCGTTGTGTTACAGATGAAAAGTTGGAGGATCTAAAAGCAGGAAAAAGGAAAATAGTAAGTTGTGTTTTTTTTATATTGCCACGCATCACAGATATGTTTGTTGCACTTTCGTGTTTTGATGTATTGTCATCTATCTGACCCACCAACTAGACGGATGAGTGTGAGACACAATTTAAACCCTATCATCTCTATGACACCTGTTCTAATTTTACGTTAAATGAAATAAAAACTTCATTTGGCCAGTTACAAAGATGTAAGTGTAGTGTTGCTTTCATTGACATCCCCAGCATTTAGCAGAAAGACACTCGCTGATATTGGATCCATAGACAGTGTTTGATTGGTACAGTGACTTAACCCACTCTGCTAATGTCACTCTAATTGATAGCATTTAGTGCCGGAAAGAGATAAATCTGAGAAATTGCTTGTCATCCTCTGTCAAGTCTAATAACTTTCAATAATTAGTGCTGATGGATTTTCACACTCTCCATTATCGAAGTAGTGAATGTAATTATTCTTCATATTAAATGTAAACATTAAGAAATGTTTAGTACTTAATTTAAATGAAGATATACAATTTAGTAAAGTAACTTCACTCTGCCCTCTCTCAGTCACATAAACTTAAAATGTTATGGTAGGTGACTCTAAGATATGAGCGTGTGTTAATAAAACACCTATTAGTTTCATCAGATGATCATTAAGTCACTAATCTGCAGAAGAGGCAGTATATGAATGATTACTTTTGGTTATGTGTTGAAAATACGATGTCAGCATTTATCTTAATGTACTATTAAATGTCTTTTCCAGCTTGAAGAAGTTATGGAAACTGAGACATATAAAAATGCTAAAATGATTCTGGAGAGATTTGATCCTGATTCAAAGAAAAAGCTGGTGAGTTGTTGTCTCTAATTTTAAAAGATAAAGCTGTACTATTTGATGGAGTTTCCAGTAAGATAATGCTCTGGCACCTTTTTGTTCTCCGTATAAAGGAGCTTGAATCCACTCCAGTTGGACTACAGATGACCCCAAAACCAGGACAAGGTAGCACAGATTTCCTATAAAATTGCATCATTTTTTCTTCTTTTCCTCTGACATTTATACAAACTGTTATGTTTTCTGTGTCAGAGCTTCGCCAGCGCAATGTCATCCCAAAGACCCCCACACTGGTTGTGAATCCAGCTAGCGGGGCTGCTGCCCGCCCCCCTCTTGCCTCAGGGCCCACCTATCCTGGCCGATCTTCCCACTCTGCTCCAGGTGGACCCCCAGAGAGGAGCCTGTCGGCTATGGCTGCTCAGCAGAGCTTGATGAGGAGGCCCGTGACCCCTGGAACACCTGTTCCAGGAGTCGGTGAGTTACCTGCACACTGGGGGACCACATCATAATGTGGTCGATTAAGGTGTGATTTACTCTTCCCTGGCTTTGTGTCCCCAGTTGCTTAAGGCCCTGTGGTGTGTGTTGTCATAGAGGTGGTATATATTATACAGTAGTTGTAATGGGTAATTATAAGAATGTAGTTTTAAATATCTTACTACAAGGTTCATCCCTTTTCAAACAAGTTAAAAGCTGGAAACTAAAATTACAAGTAGACAGAAACTTTAACTCAGAAATAATTTTTTTTAGGTGAAGTGTTTTTTATGTGCAACTAAAAAATGTTCTAAAGTCAGGCAATGCCATGAAAACTTTTCAGAGCAGTTGTTGTAAATGTAAGACATAATTGGTGTGTAGAGGTTTGGAATATTTAACATAAATTGTATCTGGACTTTGGACACCCCATGGAAGATGCAAATAAGTGCAAACAGTAAAAGAAATGTGTTCTTAGAGGAAGCTGCATGCTGTAATTGCCATGTGGAAAACCAACTGTGAGCAATGCAAGAATCAGGATTACATTAACTGTGATTAATTAGCCAGACCTACGTTTGTTCTCTGGGCAATGGTGGTGGAATCTCACTAAATGTCTTTTAATGCTCAGTGAAATTGCCTTTGGCATTGGGAACACCTCACAAATGGTTTACATGACTTGATGTTTTCACCTGCTTCTGTGGAAAATTGAAAGTGAAAAGCAATTTGATACAAAGAGTCACCACAGAGTTTCCATATGTTGGTAAATTAATAACCAGCAGGATACTGAGACTCTGCCAAGTCTCACAGAAATGACCAGTCATCTTCCTATGATTGCTCTTGATGTTAGATTATATTAATTACTACTCGCCAACACAGCAGGGATCTTGGACGTGCTTTGCAACTGAGATCTAGTGTTCAGTCATTAAGAAAAAGGAGGCAGGGTTTTTCTAAAATTCATCAAGGTATGTGCGCTGATCTGTGAATCTCTCTCACTCAGTTTTAACTGTACATAGGACAGATAAGTGCAGGTTGTATTTAAGACTTCTGTCGAGCAGTCACTGAAATTGTGCTTTTGCAGGGATGCACCCCCCAGGTCCCCCCTTGGCTAGACCTGTGCTCCCGAGGGAGAGAGGCGCGATGGACAGAGTCATTGAGTATCTTGTTGGAGATGGACCTCAGAACAGGTACAATAAATCTGCTTTTCAATGCAGGGGTAGTCTTTTCTGTTAACACATTTGATTATGCTTTGTGGAAGTTTTATGACCATTAGAATAATTGTTTAATACGAACAGTTAATGCAGGGGCGGAGCCAGAATTATAGAAATTATATTACGCTGCCTGGCCCAAAAAAAAGTCACCACCTGGATTCAACAAAGCAAAAATACGTACAAGCCTCAAGTTGGATAATTACTGCATTGGCGACTATCTTTCAGCTGGCAACAAGTTATTTAACTCCAGCTGATGCAATGAGTAACTTCTCATTTCTTAAACAACCATGGCAAAAGACGCATCCTGTGGACATGGAAAAGACTGTTTAAGAAGGGTTAAATAATTGGCATGCATCAAGCAGAGAAAACATCTAAGGAGAAACTACTGAAATTAACAACTGTCCAACTTTTTATTAAAAACTGGAAGGATGTGGAGAACCACCATGTTCCAGCAAGAAATGTGGTCAGAAAAAATCCTGAATGATCTTGAACGGCAGTTGCTGAAATGTTTGGCCGAATCGAATTGAAGAAAAAACGGCAGTACAACCCAGGAGTATGTTCAATTGCGAAAGTAAGAACATTTCCACAAGCACAATGTGAAGGGAACTCAAGGACTGGGACCAAAGGTGAAGTGAAGTGCACCCATCATGACTCGTGCCTACTGTACAAGTCTGTGGGGGCAATGTAATGTTCTGGGGTTGCTTATCTAAGCTTATTTCAGCAATGCCACAGCAAATGCGTACTGTAATCAAAGCTAAAGGCAGTTGACAAATTATAACAGTATGTGCTCTATCTTTTTTTTTTGGTGGCAACTTTTTTTTTGGCCAGGCAATGTATGTAAGAACTATATTTGCTTTAACAGAATTCTTCTGTATGTTTCACTATCTTGCGAGGTAAAGACAGGATGCTGATAATTTTCTCAGAATAACAGTGTGTTGATCTCAGTGCTGTTAACCGTCATAACTCAATTGTCTTTCTTACCTCGTAGATTCGCTCTCATATGTCAGCAGTGTCTCTCCCATAACGGCATGGCATTAAAGGAGGAATTTGAATACGTTGGTAAGACTTAGTGAAACACAACACTCTTTGTCAGTCTCCATCAAACACTGTGCCTTCATTTGCCCTCTAGCATTTGGCAGCGTAGTATATCATATAGCTCTTAAATGCCTCTGCCACCAGCGACCCCTGTAAGCAGAAACGCAACAAGATTGAAAATGCAAACGAGCGCTACACATCAATCTGAAATGTTTATGCATCTCAGGCATCTTTTGTCATCGCTTCATATTCATGTTTATTAATCTATGTCTGCTTGCGAATGTGTAAGCAAAGTGACATAAATTAAACATATGGTGTTTTATTTGTCGTCGCAGCCTTTCGGTGTGCATATTGTTATTTCTTGAACCCTGCGAGAAAGACCAGACCTCAGGCGCCGAGACTCCCCGAGGTCCCTGGTGAGCAGAAGATGTCACCTGAAGCACCCTTACCTTCATCTGCTGAGGACATAGATGATCACCAGTCTGTAAAAGGTGATGATGACCCTCAAGCACATTTTGTTTACTGCTACTGATTAAATATTATGTTGGCTAGTTTCAGGAGAAAGGTAGGTATTCAGTGGTCTAGTGTTCACATTTTTGGTTGTTTCTAGTTGACTTTGAAATGTCTCCTTTCTTGATAAGGCTTCTACTTGCAAATCTAGAGTACGTTGTTTTTATCTGTCATTACAGAGAACAGCAAGCTTGCTGATGTGTCTGCCGAATCAGACACCCAAGAGCCGGACGAATCGACAACCACAGAGCCCAGTTCTGCATCAGACAGTCAGAGCACTCCAGAGTCACAAGATCCACCCTTAGAGAAATCTGATGGGGAGCAAGATCTGTCTGCTATGGAGGTGGAATAAAGAAAGTGAAGTGGTGATGCCAACACAAGTCATGCTGGATCTTTAAGCAAGAATTGTTAACTTATAAGTAAACGCCGTGAGTTGAAATAACACAGTCTAGTAAATCAGCAGCTGATGTAATGTAATTTTAACTTACAGAACAGAATGTCCTTTCTTTTGAGAATTGCTTTTATAGTTTGCACAGTAGTTATGTATTGTATAGCATTAGCATTAAGGAGCAATCGCCAAACACACCTTTATAACACACTTAAAGGTCCAGCCCAATTTGACAAGATGTCACTAAGGAAGACAAGAGTTAGGATGGCACAAATGCTTAGTTTACTTTGTTTTACAGAAAAAGTCCATGTTTGTGTGTTTTCTGTGTTGTATTTATATTTGATCATTTTTGAATGAGACCATCTTTGTTAATTGCAAACGACTGAAACAAAATAATCTTGTGGAAGAATACATTTTTATTCGTGGATAATTATTATTTATAGTTTTCTATAATATTGTGCCATCCGTGACGGTGTTTACCAGGCTACTCTGCAGCACATTTGTGCTAAAAATGTTTACACAACCTTTGTACAATAATAGGAATGCACATACAGTATGTATTTATTGCTAAAAGGGAGGAAATGAGATTTGTCAGTACTGTGCACCTGCCTTAAGTGCCTTTTAAAGATAAAGTCTGTTTCAGAGTATTGTCAATGAAATATATTTACATAGAGACAGTAATGTTGTTATGTGTTTACAGACAGTTTGTTTAAGCTGAATGTCTGAATCCCTTTGCTGTTTAAATACTACTTAATAAACTTTTGAGAAAATTTCTATTCAAGTGTGCCATGTTTCAATACTTTCTTCCATACAGACGGATGATGGTATGTCTTGTATGAAGAATTATTCAACAATACCTGCAAAAAACTGGGCAGGATTTAAAGAAATTCTGTGAAATGTTGAAATATGAAAATAATGTTAAGCTCATAATTTTAGCCACTGTGTTTCCTACCACCTGTGTTGTCATGTATTTTAAATGGCTCTTCTTTTCCTCCTCTGGCCAGCCTCTAACCAAGAGGCATGTTTAACCAGTCTGTTTTCATTAGCGGGCCAATTTTACCATGTGATCATTTTATTTTAGCTCATTGATCATTTGAGACAGCGTAAGATAATGGTGCTGACACAGAGCCCGAACAGTCTTGATTGCTTGACCCTCTTCATTTGCAACAAGAAAGTCATTGCGGCTACAAACTTGCTTTCTGCCATCACATGACCCTTTTTTCCCCTGAAGATAAACCGCAAACTATTGGTGAGGTCAACAGCCCACATCTTCTATGGGTTTTGATAATGTATGTTTACAGAGACGTGACCTCCGGGGCCTTGTAATGCATCAATGTGACATCGACAGTAACGCCTGATTCCACCGCATGCTGTTTGAGGTTGACCTCTGACAAGAGCCAAACGGGGAAAAAAATGGGACATCAATAGGACAACGTTTGAATTTTTTTACACCATTGGGAGGGCGCCCAGTAAACATTGCCTGCACATATGTGCATCATCATAAGTAATATATCACAAAACATCTCTGTGCTTCTGCGGTATCAAAACATAGGTTTGAGTAATACATTTGATTCCACTGCACTGAATTGTTTTTGACTGTACTTCACGGTGGAATTATTTCGAGCAGGATTTTCAACTCAGGGAAAGACTTCTCTGTTTCTTTATTGTATCTTGCATTTTCAAGGACCTGGGGAATCAACAGAGACGACATCGAAAACTGTTTTTAGGACTTAGCATTTTCTGAGGTCGGCACATTTGTGCAGTGAGATGATTTTCATCAGGTCAAGAGTTTGATTTTTTTTTTTTCATTAATAAGGATAAACATCCAACTCTGATCAGGATGTTTCAACTGTTACCTTTGTCTTCACCTAATTGACTGACATCCAAACCTATTACAAGTAGCTGTAATAGAAATTTAACAAAAGAAGCACCAAGTTTTTTGTGCCCAATTGTCCAAACACTCCAAGGGTTACATCTGGATTGCTATCATGGATACACTAATTGATTTTCAAGGATGACAAATGGCACACAAAGCCCCAGTGCCAAGGTAATTTTGTGCAAGCGATGAAAATGTACAGTGGTGCTGTCCCAAGGTCCATAGTTCTTTTCATACTCATCTCTCACATGTGCATTCGAGGCCTCTTGACATAAATTTATACTGATCTTTTATTTATACCCAGAAAAAATGGCAGATAAGAAACATAAGTGTTCTTGATATTGTGTTTTGTCATATCTAGCAGCCAAAGATTGAAATCCTGCGAAACAATTTTCTGAAGAAATGAAAGAGCATGCCCTCCTGAACCCTGGAGGAAAATAACCCTGCGGTGCGAGGCGGAATATGAAACAGAGGCACAGAATAAGTAAAATAGACAAGTGCACCAGGCTTGTCACTTTTCCATTTGCTGCCCCCGAGTGTGAGCACTTCAAAATTCTCCTCATCTCGGCGAAAGACCTTCATCGTTATGCTCTATCTACTGTACTGAATACGAAAAAAGTACCATATCAGACAGGGGTAATAAGGAAGGGAGTTTTAAAGCTTTACACTGTTTCTGTCTGTCCTGAAAAGGGATGCAACAGGACGAGCAACAAAGCCGTAAAAATACACAGAAAAAAAGCGTTGTGCAGTGGAGACGATGTGGAAAACACTGAGTTGAGTGTCAGAGAAGCAGTTAACATGGTTGTGATATCAGACATCACCGCTGGCTCCTGACAACAGCATCATTACACAGTAATAAGAGCACAATCTCCTTCAGAGAAACATTAAAATCAAATTAGATAATACAAGAGCCTGGCTTGATGAGCTGCGAGGGGCGATGCTTCCTGAGCGGTGGATCTCTTCTTATTACTTGGGCTCTTTAGCTGCTTGGGCTTGAATTGCCACTTGACAAAGTTGAGCAGCTTTCCACAAAAGGTCATCAGCTTCCAAGAAATTAGTTCTGAAAATTCAAGTCATTTAAAACCCACACACACTCAGAATGGATGGCTTTCCATTTTTTTTCTCCCTCCCATTCTATTTGTCAAAGCCATGAATGCATGCAGCTGAATACATGATGTCGGCAATAAACCACTGCACTGTAGTTTATACCAGAGTGACATTCAGGGATCAGAGAGCATTGTCATTCTCTGTCCTATCTTGATCTCATTACACCACTGAGCGATGACATCTGTTTGAGCACTCACACAGTCTGACAATTATTACAGCAAACAATCTGCTGTTATTTAAATGCTAAACTGGGAGAAGACTCGCCTATGAGACTACATATGAAAATTTACAATATTATTTGTGTTTGTCTTTCAAATGCTCCTCTGTATTCATAATTTTTGTGCTTGACAATTGATATATTGATTGATTTTATATAGTGTTAGGTTATAACATGCCTTCAGAATCAATAACAAAGAAGCACTGTAGACCTAAATTTACAAGTCCTGTCACATGCAGGAGCATAGCTCAATTATATTTTTGTAAGTGCACAAAATGTTTTGCTATTTATCTGTAATGTTGCTGGGAAGATACACAAAAGCATAAGCAGCATAAAGAATAGTAGAAACGGAGGTCCAAGACAACACAGCCATGCCACTACCCCATGTGGAAATCATACAAAGCATCCTGCAGGCAGCAGGTTCATTTTATAGCTTCATCTATTACCACACTGTCATTGTTAATTGTCTTCTTTTTACCTCTGCAGGATTCTCCAAATTGGTCCTATCGAATGTGACAGGAGGAAGAGCATTAAGCATCTGACAAGATGATATCTAAGTTCAATTTCCTACTCCTCACCTGATTTATACCTGCGGCAGATCATTTTCTTTTCTGTCATAAAGACCTCTATAAATCAGTGGTGCTTATGGAAGCACTACAGAACAGGGTCTCTGGATTTGTATCCCCTGTGTTTGCTATTAGGAAGCCATTACAGCCACATTTTCCTCCTTCAAACAAAAATGATCAAATCTAATACTGGCAAGATTAGAGAGATAAAGAGAGAAAGCGCTGGCAGAGCTGTTCAGCACAGGCCCCTATCTAAACAATATGCTCTAAACTCAATAAAAACAGGGCTTTTTGCCGGTGACACCATTATCCATCTGTTTGGACAA
Organism: Thalassoma bifasciatum; assembly: GCA_008086565.1. Classification (NCBI taxonomy): domain Eukaryota; kingdom Metazoa; phylum Chordata; class Actinopteri; order Labriformes; family Labridae; genus Thalassoma; species Thalassoma bifasciatum. The sequence goes on from RPOG01000098.1 coordinate 258,683, forward strand.
AATTGCTGTATCATGGTATAAATCTGCGACACAAGTGACATATCCTCTAAAATAAAAGGGAACATTAACTGCTCTATCTTCTAGAGGCCATGGGACTGGCTGGCTATAAGCTCAGTCAAGTGTGATGGCAGTTATACTGTGTTTTACTAGACTGCAGACAATTATACTTTGCTCCCCTCCTCTAAGAAGACAAACTGCCATGGCTTCAGCTGAAATGATTTCAAATAGATTTTCCAAAATGTCTGTCGCCAGATTGCTTCCATACATTATTTCACTTAAATGGAGAGAAAAAAAGAGGGAGCAAATCCACAAATCAATCACAACGGCCCACTTTACCAGATGGAAAGACGAAAGCTTCAGCGTGTATATGTGTTTGTGTGTGTGTGTGTGTGTTGAAGACCTGCAGGGAAGGACAGTTATAGGATGTGCACAGGCCCGTCTCTGCTATGTGTCTCACTCATCTTGAAGGATGTCATAGACTATCTACTTTCAGCGGTGAGCTGGCAGTGCTGTAAAAGTGGAATAATGTATAATGAACTGACCTGCTGACTTCTGCCTGGTTCAACAGCTACTTCTTTCTTTGGCTGCATGTAATTCAGAGAAATAACTGGGAAATGCTTTAATTTTACACACGACAGGCAACACAAACTAGTAAGATGAAACAGCCTGTAAAAAGACTCAATTTGCATCCAGATTAGAATTGCATTACAAGCATTGCCTTGTAGTACATGAATATCAATATTATAAACAAGATAAACAAAGTGACCTGGGCCTGGATTAGCAGGGAAAATATGTAGTTGAACAGAGCGTACAACAAAGTATCTGAACTTTATTTACAAAGTTCCAAGCATAAGATGAGTTTCACAGGATGTGACAGAAAGATTAATTATAAACTCAAAGAGAAGTCTAAAACTCTATGGAATAATTATATTTCGCCCTTGGACTGGCGTTAGAATTATTCTGCATTGTCTGTTCTGACTGCTCATAATGTACTAGGTGTAAAATTTTCTTTTATTTTTTTGTCCTTTTTAATGAAGATGTTTCCAACGTGTACTTGACAATTACTTTAGTAATATATAGTATGACAGACCTTATTTGCTTAACGTATATCTTTTTTTGAGTTGGAAAAAAAGAAGAAATTTTGCTGTTTTGCTTTTTTTATTACCAGAGGTGATGAGTATCACAGACCATCCATGTAGTTTCAAGCAATTCTATGAAAGAAAATCGAAGTTATGACAAAATAACTTTTGAAAGCCATTTTTTAATGCCTGATTTGGTTAAATATATTGAATTGTCCTTGAATAAGTGTAAATATTTTTTGGACTTATGAGCAGTTTCTGTTTACAGTATTTCAGAGTCTGCCTAGAAACAATTTGTGTTCAACCAATAGGGAGGCTGGATTTCATCAAACGCGAGCTCCCATCAGGACCCGTCATTTCACCAAATGTTAAGATGGAGAGGAATATTTTTGATGATATTCAGTAGATATTAAGTCAACTTGACACAAATTGGTACGCAAAAATGATTGTATATTAAAGGAAATGCCGGTAAAAGACAAACTTTAACAACGCAAACGAAAATATGGTAATGCTACAAAGCTAGCTTATAGGTTAGCCCACAGGTGAGCACTCTCCAGGACAAAAGAAAAAGAAAACCGCTAAATTTGCACTAAAGTGAGTCTTAATTTTAACTTTGACTGCACTTTCCACTGGAAAACTTCCTTTTTTCCATTACAGAGTTATTTCTACGACCAATAACTTCCAGCTCCCATGACATTGACTGAGGTAGGTGACTCAAGCTTTTTCATACAACTTTTTTCAAGCCTTATTTGTTCATGACGTCTTTGCAGGAATATTATAGGTTGTGATAGACAACAGATGCTGCCTGTGGTCATGTTACAAAGTACATGCTGACCCACTAATGCAGCAAAAACACTAAAATAAAACTGTGCTTGGATTTGCATATGTTTAGGTTCAGCCTATATGGGCCACTGGGACATGTGCAAACACACTGTGAAGAAGAGATTACTTTATAATCCACCGTAATTTGTTCTGGTCACCGTGAGGATTATGACGATAGGGCAATGAAATAATGCCTCCAGGTTATCTCTCCCTCATCTGCAAGTCCTGCTTAAAGTATCATTAACTCATGAACTGAGCAGCGTTTTACAAAATCATGAATTTGGGATTCCTAGGGTTGTATTTGATATTTTGAGTGGTACTTTAATCAAGTAAAGTGACCCCATTTTGCAAGGATTTAAACTCATTAATATTTAATTGATATTTGTTTCACTCACCTTTTCTTTCCAAGCACCACAAAACTTCTTCTGATGTAATTCACATCAGCATAGAGCACATTTTGTGTTTTCACTGCTGGTTGTGTCACTCCACTTGAGACGTTTTCAGCAGCATATAGGAGTTTTGAGTTTAATTGTTCCTGCTAACTTGAGTGTTCAAACTTAGTTGTATATGTTTTATTCAATTCAGCAAATGACATCAAAGAAATGACACACAAAGAAACACATTGCAGTTGTTCATTTCTGCCATTTTACTTGTGCACTCATTTTTATGCGTTCCGATTCAGTTCTCAATACAGATACTTAGTTCGTCCCATGGGTGGCAATTTGGGGTAAACTGGTTTGCAAACATAAGAATAAGAGCCAACAACTCATTCATAAAACATAAAAGTAAGTGAAAAATGCAATACTTGTTATTGATTAAATTGTAATGAAAAGTTGAAAGACAAAATAGACTCAGCCCACAGTATATGAGACTCAGAATCTGACAACCATGTGACCTCAGAGTTTTAGAGACAGTTTACAAATAGAACATGAAAAAATGTTATTGTACAAGATTCATTTGTTGATTACAGTCAGCCCACAGAATATATTGGAAAAAGTAAAAACAAAAAAGTATCCTTAATACTCAAATAAATGATTGCTCACCATACAAATGGTGTATCCGTGTGGAGACTGATAGGAGTAATAACACTCTCCTAATCAAAATTTTACCATGATACAAGCCACCTAATATAAGAGCACATCCATGTACAAAACAGGTACATATTCTTCATTCAGAGACCTTCATAAATCCTGTATTAGCTTCAAAGCCATAAAAAAGTCACACACATTAAGACAATACCACATTCAGCATTACAGTCATGCACATTTTTTACATTTACTCTGGGTAGCTCAAACAACCATGCATGACTCAATTCATCTCTGTTTTGTGCCGATACTATTGTGTGTCAGATGAATATATGCCCAAAAAAGAAGTGCTGGAAATGTGTGAAAAAATATGCTGATTTGAAACAACATATAAATTAAAGAGCTGCTTCACTGATTTCCATTTTCTAAATGAAAGAATTACAGCCTCTCATAGCTTTTTATCATCATTTTGACTTTTCTGTGTTACTTCCATAATGTTTCTATTTTAGTGTCATGGCTGGATGAAGATGTACACTAATCTTCCTTCATTTAAACAACTCTGTGTAAAGATGCTGAAGCCAGCTTAAAGCTCACAGGAATAGTTTAGTGTATCACAGTTACAATGATGTGAAGATTTGAATTGTAATTGCAACGGAAAAGATGTGAAGGAGAAATGTTTAAGCTTTTATGAGAGTTAATTTTAAGTTTTAACCCTCATTCAAAACATCTTCAACAAATGAACCATGATGATTCATAAGATTAGTATGCATAATAGAAAACGAAAAATGTTCCTGCTTTTCCTGATGGTCACCTGATTCCCATTAACTCCCCTTGAAGGAGTAAGTGCTGGCTTTTATCAGCTAACACTTTGCCCAGATTTCAGCTAAAAGGCAAAATAGAAATGTTCTATAACTGGTGAGCATTCAAAATTTTTACAACAGGCATGTTAGATTTTATAAAGGGCAGGCTGAATGCGTAACATACAATTAAGCTGTAAGTGGTTCAGGTTTTACTCTGTTGAATGTAACTTAAGAGTCAGTATTTTTTGTCAAATTCATGTTAAGGTTCTGAATTCACTGGATGTAGCAGAAGCCAACTCACTTGGACATTTTTTTGATCCCCATAGAGAAATTTCTTACAAAACCACAGGCGTAAGATAAGTGCAGCACTCTTGATGTTTTAAAGTATTATCTTCACTATGAAATGAGGTTGAGAGTCTGCGCATTATGAAGTGTTTTTGAGGAATTTTGTCTGAAAAAAGCCCCAGGGCCTTTTTGTAGGCTGAGAAAAATCAAAAACAAAAACAAAACATTGAGGGTGGCAGCACATAGCATGGAAGATGGCAGCTCAAAGCAGCATTGAACAAAATTTGTATACAATTTTCAGTGTTTATTACATTGCCAAAAGGATGTCAACCCCCAGACAACATTCATGGAAGTAATTATCTCAATAAAGCCTAGGTACAAAAACAACCCAGTGCCTCTTGTTTGTGGACATTAGCCTGTTGGCACTGCTGTGCTGTGACTGTGAGCCAGTTAGTCCTTTACCGTGATATTCCCCATTGCCAACCATAATTAATTGCTTTACAGTCTTCGAGGCCATAATGCTCATCAGTTATTAATTAGAAATTCATTTCGCTGAATAAATAATGCTTAAGATTGATGATGAAACTTGTAATTAGGTTCTTGGAGTTATTCACAGGGGAGGAAGCCTTTACACTTGAATCCAGGCTATTAAATACTGCTCATTTAAGGGACCACTATACCTCTTGTCATAAACCTGGGCTTCTTTGGTTGCATCTGGATTCAGGGAGTACAAACATGGGTTGTAACTCAAATTATTATATTAAACTACCTGCCTCTGCAAATACTCCTAACTACCGCTTCTGCTGCTGCTTGAGCACTTTTGTTCTAGAAAACTAGACCATTTATCCCCAAAGTGTCACATAAGAGCAGTAAGAACCAGTTATCAAGTTCAAAACAACAACTCAGAGTGTTTTCACTAAAGGCAGAACAGATTAGGTTATTACTAATGCGTCCTTTCAAACATACACCAGGGTTGCTACGATACAAACATCTCATGGGTCCTCCAAGGCATCATATAGCCTACAGTCTTTTTAAATGACGAGAGAGAACTGTGAAAACTCAAGCCATCTATGGCTCACTATTGATTTTACACAGAAGACCCGACCATTTTTGATAGCCTTTTTGATATATTTTCTTGCAATCGGCGGTCCCTTTGGAGTTTTGTGGAAAATAAACCAGTCAATATACACCTATTAGGATTTCTTGATCTGAGTCCATAAAGCTATGGTGTACACTGTTTCCGATGCTCATAGCATCATAATGGCGCTGAGACCCAATGCTATTACTTTTGGAAGATGAACAATCAACAATTTAATGGCTTTCTGTAATAGTCTTCTCTTGGACCAATTAACATGATTGACCGGCAGTAGAGAGAGACAGGTCCACAATAATGCCTCTCAACAAAAAGACAGAGGAAAAAAACAGCAGCTGATGATGGTGTAGCCTCATCAGGCTAGAATACTACTGCTGGTCCTTTTCACCTGTCATCATGGCTGGGAGTGAGCAATAGTAACCCCCCACTCCTCCTCCTCCTCCTCCTCCTCCTCCTCCTCCTCCTCCTCCCCCCTATGGCTAACCAGTATCTGCCCTATTAGCAATTTATAATGGAGATCAAGAAGTAGTCAGTGGAGAATGAAGACAACTGTCTGCACCCATTCCTAATTGGCTTTATGTTCTCTTTCTGATAAATGGCTTGCAACTACTATAGAGTCTTGTGGATTTTATTGCCCTAATAGGACTCAGTAACTGGATTTACTAACAGATAGCAGGTCAAAAAGGACATAGAGAGCAAAAATGTTAATTAATATCAATAATGGCCAATTATTAGTTTGACAGAGGTATCCAAGCTAGCTGTGTGCTCTAATGACTCTGAGCTAAGTTGAAGGGAAACACTGGCAAATTAGCATAACTGTGTATGCGCACTCCATGGAGGTGCCCAGCAAACATCTGTTATGTTAGAAATTCAAATAGAATTCCTATTAGTAACCCTGGCTGTGGTTGCATAATCAGTCATTCTTCTCGGGCCATTTTTGAGGCACTAACAATGCCCCTGTGACTGGTGGAACTCCTCCCTTTGGGCTTTCCAATCAAATTTGGCCCCATGTGGACCAGGGCCTAACAACAGACGAGGCAATGCGGACATCTGAGGGGAGCTTTGTGCTGTGACAGGAGCTCAATCTATCCACCCATGACATATGAACAAGAAAGGCAAAGTGTTATTTATTTGAATGTAGGAGATAGGAGTTAAGGAATTAATGCTGAAATATGGCTTTTAGACCTACTGGGATGCAGCTACTTATTTTTCTGCATCCTTTATGTGTTTTTATTCACATGCAAAGCGCATTTGGAAGCACTGGATTGTTTGCAGAGTGTTTCTTCGTCATGAGTTTTACTTCGATTCTGAATAAATCCACTTAATACAAAAGAATGGTCAAGAGAGATTTATTTGTTCATACTGAGGTCATCTGAAGACAGCATCTCTATTGCATCGACAACAGAAAATATTCTGCTAGCGAATTGATTTTCTATTTGAAGCCAGTAATGTTAGTTCTCCGTATCTTGTGGGATTTACTGCAAACCACAGTGTAGAGCCTGGCAGGAGCCCTATCTTTGTAATCAATGCCTGCTGTTATGCAGAATAAATGCCCTCAAAGACAAAAATCATCAACATTCAAGATCCATCATTGATATTTTTTAATACAATAACAAAATATAACTGAAATGCAGCTATGTGGTGGACATTATCGAGTTGCCTTGTATAGCGTATTGTATTAGCGTATTTTCTACACTTGCTTTTGTACTTTGAAAAATGATAGGATAACGAGGGCTTGACATTTTCATGGGTCTTATTTTTTAGTCTTCTAGATAAGCAAAAGAAATCAATAGAGTAGTTCAATTTGTAAACATTATCATAGGGTTTAAAAGATATTCTGAAAGTTATACTCAAAGAATTTCAGATGTCTGAGATACAAACTACCTGTTTTCTTTCTTTTTCCTCTTGCATCTTCACAAAAGGAAGATTTTGTGACATGCTTTATCTAATTGACTTTAAGTTCATCTGCTTCTAATTAATATGGTCATATTTTTCACATTCAGTGTAAGTGTTTGTTACCTTTAAGTGTGTGTTCATTTATTTTGCCTTTGTCACTCAATTTGGCAGCTGCAAGTAAAAGAAAATTGGCTCCTTATATCATTTGTACATGCTTTATTGCAGGGTTATTCCCATTTAACCTTAAATTACAAGCCTGCCCGACGAGGGTTGAAAACTTGTATCGAGCTCACTTTAATGTCATCGCATTAATTCTTAAAGTAATATTACCCCTCGCCGTCTGTGAAATAGTATGAGACTGCTGTCATGACTTACAACTCTGTGTGACCTTCTCTGTTATAATGTGAGCATGTAATTCCCTCTAGTGTAATGTCATGTTTGATCAGAGGAGCTACCAGTGTCCTGCTCTGTGCAGTGCACAGCAGGAGGTGTGGTGAGTCAAATGCACAACCAGAGGTTCCCTTTAAGGGCAAAACTGATGCTGTCTGCATACTCTGCCTTCACTTTTTGGAATTATACTCTATTTTAAATTCTTGAGACCTCTACTAACTCTTTTATTCACCTTACCAGGAAGGGTTAATGCAGAACCAAAAATTTATTTTAGCGAAAATGGTTGCAAGCTACCCTAGAATCAGCAACAATTTTAATTGTCTTTAGTTTTTTACTCATTCATTTATTTATTGGGTTGTAGACAGTTGTTGAGGTTTTTTTTTCATATTCAAATTAATACCTGCGTCCTGAATTAATCTGTTTGCTAATAAAAAAGCAACATATGTTTGGTGCACAGTGCTGAATCCAACAGATTTGGGTGCAGTATACATGACTGGGCGACTCCATGGTTTTATATATGAAATGGCTCCAGCTTTACGCTCCTCTCCATTCCACGGCCTCCGGTGTATAAATTTACTTGATGGTTTTCGTTTCTCTTTCTTAATTCATTGCAGTCGGATTCCTCTTTGATGCAGTTCTGTTGTCCCCCAAACAATTGAAGTGGAGACAATGGAGGCATAATGATAGATCCGTGTACCCACCATCTGTAAGAGCAGCTGCTCCCTTGCATCTGTACAATATGCTGGAGCGGGGAGCCTCAGTAATCTGCATAATAAGGAGAGGGCTTATCTCAGTCTAGTTAATAATCACAAGCAATCGATGCACTTCATTCCCTCACTCTTGACTGATGAAAAGAGCAGCAAAGTTTTGGTATGGTTGCTGTATCCTCAACATAGGCAGGGGTCACAGCGTAATACCGAGCTGTTGATTTTGCCTGGAGCTACAGATTTAGTCTGCACTCAATTTCATCTTTTCATGAATACCATAATTACAGAAGGACGCTCTGAGTTATCATACTGCTGCTCCTCTCCTCACTCCCTTATAGGGTTTATAGCCTCTGTAGCAATGCTGAGCCTCATATCAGAACAGGGCCTATGACTCAAAGTGTGTGATAAACACGTAGCTCGAGCTGTGTTGATAAGAGTCACACCTTATAAGCAATACTGTTAGACTGGTGAGAAGATTGGCCCCGTAAAACAGGAGAAAAGTCGTTGGTAATGTTTACTCCTGTCTAAGACACTCTCTCAGACACCACTGTCTTTGTGTACGTGTCTGTAACATCACTTTTTTTCAGTTCTGCATCACACCTTGACTTTTAATTTCTTCATACAACTGCAACAGGCAGTTAATATGACCATTCTCAGTCACCTGGGGTTGTAATGAGGCGCAGAAATACGTCCATGAAATTTCTTTTAATGAGAAGAATTGATTTACTATTATGTTCCATATAAACTTTAACAACACTTGATCATTTATTCTCTTAAAAGTCCTTAAAATTCAGCTGGAAGGTTTGAAAATCAATGTGTATTTGAAGTAGTTGTTGACGGTCTGGGGGGACACAATCCATCCATTGAATGGCCTTTTTTGTGTGCTCTACTTTTATGACATTGAACATTTTGTCATACAGTTTAATAAATGCCGCAGAGGTTTGTGATTCATTATGTTATTATATTTTTAAACAAACAGCTTTTTATTACACTTGGTAAAGACTCCTAAGCTGACACTTCATTGACTAGATAGAGAGTATGCAATAATATTGATCAGCAAAATCTCCCCTTGGTATTCTGTTGTTAAATATGCTTATTAAATCAAGTCTATTTAATACTCTGTGGTGTGAAAGAAGAATAAGATTGTATTTTTCCCAGTCTTTGTTTGAAATATCGGAAACATTCTTGGAATAGATTGGGTCAGAAAAGAATACAATTTTGGGTTTTCAGAGGCATTTAAATTTATTTAGCAAGTGATTATTTGTAAACACAAATATGACCATGTTTTTTGCTGCTGTTATATGAGTTAATTGGATTTTTATAAAACTAGGAATACATACTGTGTATTAAAAACACCAATGATTTATCATGGTTCCTGAACCTCCTAATTAAGCATGCATGATGTTTCTCTCCCAGCTGCTAGGCTTCTGAAATACACTTGGCAGGTGTATTGAGCCCCCCAGTGAGGCCCGAGAACGAGAGTGGTGTACGTAGAAGTGCAGGTGTGACATGTTAGGAGGAGTCCAGGTGCTTATTGAGTTATCAGAGGCAGCCACTGCACGTTTGATTTATCATCTGGGGTTTAGCATCGCCATATCTGAGCTGCAATATATCAGACAACAAAATAAAATGTTCAGAAAATTACCCGCCGGAGCGCTGCAGCCGTGATAACTTACATGTAGCACGCTGTCGGATGTAGTGCGGCACATACTGACACTTCATGTGAAAAATTGACAATGCTTATTGAACTTGTATGGTGACAATAGCCAGTAAATCATAAATGCAAACCCTTTAGCCAAGCCAAAGATTCACCTTGAATTCACCCTTTATGTGTTATGATTTGTCACTGATTTGTGGTTTACGCTGTCTTTGTGTGCACTTGAATCAAGTGGCTAAGTTATGAGAGCACCACACAGTGACGCAGATTTTATTGAGAGGACCAATTAGAAAATGTTCAAACAGCTGTTAAACCACATTCTCTCAAAGTCATTTTCAGGTACTAATCATACAATGGCTGCCCTTTGACATGAACACCATACTTACCTCTGCATTCCTGAAAGCCTTAAACACAGAATGAGCCTGCCAGTCTCCATGAGCACATAAAAGCTAACCAGATTTATTGGGAGGTTTTATCCCAGACTCAGGCACCATCTGATAAACAAGCCCTCTTTGCTTGAGGCTAAATAATACTCTTTGAGGTCCTGATTTACAATGCTGTGAAGGACCCATTGGTGGTTCAGCTCCGAGGCACGCACCTCTGTGATTGGCCATCCGTAAGCTTAAAATTTGGGCTCAGATCTACAGCTCACGAGCTTGAGGATTTCTAAATGGACAAATGCATAAGTGATGGTCGGGTTTTACGCGGGTTTAATAGATGAAGAGAAATGAACTTTTCAGAGATGTGAAAGGCTTTTAGATTTAACAAAATCCTCTTCAATTCCCTCTGATTGAAGTGAAAACTGAGGCAGCGTGCCGCCAATCTAATATTCCCGGCTTTTTAAAAGAGAACTCATTGGGGTATTGGTCCAGTGCATGGGGTCCTAAGAGATCTGATTAAAGGGAAATCCCTCAATGTTTTACCCTCACTTTGTCCATAATAAATCAGCTGCACATTCCAACGGCCTCAATTCTTCTCACACTGCCTAAACATATAAACCAATGAGTTTCCAGCGAATGAGATATTTGCTTTAATATAATAATCACACTTCACATCTTTTAAATTTACACCATTTATTCACAATGTAGACATTTTCTGATTTCTGAATATTAATACTAATACTAAGTATCCGTTTTAGCAACAGTTGAGTGGCATTGAAGACATTTTTAATGGGCCGTAGTGCTAGTGTTAAAAAAAATATGTTAGGTACAAGTACATATTTCTGCAGAAGGGTTCAAAGGTATTATGACATTGAATATCTGATATAAAAATGTGCCAAATACAGAGATAAACTTTAAAACCAGCTGTAAACAAATCTATCCTAAGTTACCTGCAGATTTAACAGAAAAAAACAAGCATATTTGTCCAGCCCCGACATGCACAGGACCATGTGTTCACCAGTTTTTAGAGAATGACAGAAAGTCCTGCAGCTATGACATTAGCCAGCTAATAATTGCAAAGCAAGTTTCTTTACCTAAAAGACACTACAGATTGTTTACCTCATGTGGTTTGCTCATTTTGAAATGTAGATAAAAAATACTGTTGCATTCTGTGCATTGTAAACTTCACAGTGAAGGGTAACACCTTCTGCTGTTTCAAAGTGAAGGCTAACTTATATTTATCACAATCCTCTCATGCTGCAGTCCATACGTTGGACTCTCAGTTTCAAGACCTTAACTTAAACCTCCCACACCTCTCTGAGATATATTTATCCTTGTATCAAATGTCACTAACAGAGCGTCCCTCCTTAACCCTGTCTGGTCTTTCTGTTGTATTAAGTGAAGTTCAACACCTGAGAAAAACAACTCACTGGGCAGGATTTCTGGTTTTTTGGTGGTATATAGAATTTAAACTCTGCCATCATGTTTGAACTATGTCTATTTTAAGCCTTGTCTTTTATTTGATGTTTATGGGGTTGTGAGAAGGCCGTGACATTGTTGGGTCATATTTTGACACATTAATTGGACTTGGTGTTTTTTTCATCACAGCTGTTGGGAAATTAAGAGGAGATTGAAAGCCCCCAATGTCTTGTAATTACTGTTTCATGTTGTGTAGCCTCAATCATGAACAGCAGCACTCTCTGATAAATGGCCAGTGAAAGCAATAATGGTCCAACTAGTATACAAAAGAGTTAAGGAGGAAACGGCTCCTTTTACATCTCAAGTAGAGGTTAGGAGTACAAGTCATCCGTTTTGAGTACTCAGTTTAATCCATTTGAAGTGAAGTCAGAATAGAATTACACGGTTAACTCCGCCATGACCAGAATACAGCGGTAATACAATGAAGAACCCATTTTTGGCCGTGTAGCACCCTGCATATGAAAAGAAATGTTCCGCCCAGCGTGTTCAGGCCTTGTTCCAGAGAGGTGGGGCCTCATTCAAAACTGCTGTCCCTGATATCAGCTGGTTAATCCTCTCCTTTTAGTGGCTTTATTGGTTCATTCAGAAGGGTCTGTTGACATTCCCCCTGCCCTGTTAAAAGGCAACTGCATCTCAAGTGAAATCTGGAGTGTTCTTTACACAGGCGGGGAGCCCCATGTGGCTCCTGCCTCCCAGTGGGCCTGTGATTTTCCTGCTTTAAGTGTCTACTGTCAACACTAATTTGTCCCACTCCTCCTCCGCCCCCTCCGGAGGGGGACGCTCTCCTAAAGTTTTAATAAAAGATCAGCTATAACTCGCTGTTTTCTCGGGGTTGAGACAAGAGCTTTAAAAGCCACAGAGGCAATAAGATGCCAGGTAATGATTACAAGGCTTGAACAGAAGCAGTTACCAATACCACATGCTGTTTTACACTCTGCTGCTGCTAAAGGCTGTATCTTTAACAGGAGTCATCTTTGAATTAAAACCACGTGAATGACTGGAAACATAGATGATAGTAAAAGTTTTCTTTGAAAGATGAGAAAAAAGCAAATTTGACTACAAGAAAAATTCAGGTGATTATGGCTGGGCAATTAATTGCAAATCAGATTAAATTGCAATGTGGCCTGCTACAATAATGTAATCGTAGACAACTTTAATCTGAATTGCGTCAGAATTCTAGATACAATTTTTACAGTAGCTGTTTTATGCTCTACACAACTGTTACTCAACTCTGCTCAATCAAGCAGCCAGATGGTTGAAAACTACTTTTGCAAGAGGAACAATCTAAGTGGTTAAAATGTCAAAAACCGCAGAAGTAGCAATAAAAATAAGTTTAATGTGGCAACAATGGTCAAAATGCAGCAAAAATTGGCGAGAAAATTGGGAGAGAGCTTGGAAAATAGTTAGACAGGAGCAATAAATGTTCCAAAAGTGGCCAAAAAGGGGAAAAGTGACTAAAATGGGCAAAAAGCAGTCATAAGTGGCAATAAAAAGTCACGGGTTGCTGTCATGCTGTATTTCATGTCAATGTTCATTTCCAAAAATGTGTTTGTTAAACAACCCATAAGATGGGTAACCTAAAAATAATAGACCATGAATTGCAATTGCAATAGAGGGGAAAAGGATAAGATTACTTTTGCAAAACGTTTAGCCCTACAGGTGATGTATTTTAACAGCTAATTATTTACGGTCTCAATGTATGTTCATCTTATGAAACTTATTTTCAATCACTGATAATAATCTCATAAACCATTACCTGAGGTGATGTTTGTGCCAAAACTTTGATTAAAAGTACACTTAAGTTTTACATTTTGAACCCCACTCTGTGTGACTGCATGTGTCTCCCGGCGCTGCTTGTGGCTTAATACAAACTGAAAATCTGTTGTAGCCCAGTAATCCCTTTGTGTGCTCTCATTTACCCATTTTTTCCTCAGGATTAATAAGAGCAACATGATTGCAAATAATAGTTTCTGACATGTTTTGCTTGAATACCATTTCAGAGCTGGACAAAGTAAATTGCTCCATTTCATTCGTCTGCTTGTGATGTCGAAAGGAAAATCAATGGAAAAAGTAATTTCTCTCCTGCCATTTAACCAAATTCCCATCTACCTGAATGATAGGTCCCTGGGAAAGCAGTCAAGAGACTTTCTTTTCAATTATCCCCTGACTTGTTTACATAGCGTTTTGTTCACTGGACTGGGTGTTCACATACAAATCTCATATGGGTTTGGCTGTTATCGAGGAAGCTTAATACAATCTCACTTCTAAGGTAGGCAAGAACTATGTAGGAAATTGTTCAATATCTCAGTCGAAGCCAATTTTCGCTGCATTGTTTTGTCGCACAGTGTATTGTAGGGTTATGGTAATGTAATATGCATAATTCATACACCTAGGGCCCCCTCCTCATTTTTGATTCTGCTGTCCTGCCTGTTCATCTGAAGCTGAATTAATGCTACATTGTCCATTAGGCGGCCATAACACAGGGCAATGCTGTCACACACTGTGGTTGAACTGAAATTCCCATGAGGCGATTGGTATTCTTCATTTTCCTATTTTTGTGTACAGACTACACCAGAATTGCTTTTCAAAACAGAACATATCTCATTTTGGGTTAAGACGGATTTTAGATTCAGAGATAATAATTCTGTACAGTAATGGAAAACAGCATTTTCAGGGACTGAATGTGTGTTTTTTGTAAGATCCTGAGATAGAATTCTTGCTTTGCTTAACGCTAACTGTGTTTTGTTTTGTGCTATTCTCCGGTGAATTAGTGGCTGTGAAAGCACAAAGAAAGAGCGTTAGATGTGGCTTGTTATCCTCTCCAGGGTTCACTTAAAGAGCCCCAGACTGCTGCAGTTGTGACCTTCATAAGGCACTGTCTCCCTGCTGGGAAGACACACACACTCTCACACACACACACACGCACACACACACACACACACACACACACACACACACACACACACACACACACAAACACACACCAAACACATCCACTCCACAGCCGGCACTCATTGGGTCATGATGGGGCTAAGCAGCCCCATTACAGCTTGCTCATCTAGGCTGAGATCACGTGCACAAAGCGTAGAGATGGACTCCAGCCAAGAGGTCTTGGGTCCATAGTTTTAAGAGTTGAAGCTGCAGAAGAGAGCATCAAAGTCCTAAGATGCACTAATGATTGTTCTTTTTTGTTTGCTACATCTGTGTCATCTTTTCCTCGTGATACCACTCTTGTGGTGTTTCAGGCTGAGCTGAGTGTATTATAAATCCATTTTTTGGACATTCTGTGGTCAGTTTAATGATCATTATGTGGCTCAGATGGAAAAACAAGGGAATAAGGTGAATCAATGATCGATTTTACAACGGGACTTGATTCATGGGCAGTGCTTTGATAAATGGCCGTCTTATCGAGCTCGAGGGTAACTGTTGTGAAATAAATTTGTATGATCTGAGGGAGCACTCATAAGAGCGGCCTGCTGGGTTTGTTCTCTATGATTCACTCCTTTATGCTTCTTACTTACCCTTTTTAAAAGTTAGCATGTCTAAAGATGCATGTTGATTGGCTGTTTGTTTGATTGTTCAAGTAAATGTCAGAATGAAGTGAAAAACTGTACATCAGTGGAATATTTGACACTCTCGGATCTCATGATTTGTTCATGACTTAAAGATATTTATTTGAAAGATGTTGAAGACTTAAATACATAATTTTCTCAAACAACAAACTAATAACTACAGATCATACAGCAGTATCAAGTGAGGCTAACTGTGAAATACTCCTGTATTCATTATGGAGCAGCTGCTGCAGCTGAGCTCACCAAAATCTTTTGTGATCCATATTTTAAACCCCAAAGCTCCACATCACCCTGTTTTCTTTTTGTTCATCTTTTTGGTGAATTAGTAAAATGAAATACAGAACAGCCTCACTTATTAGGATATGCAGCCTGGGTACCAGCTCTGCACGAACATGGGGTTTGTGTAATATCAAGCAGAGGATCTGTCTTTGATTGTAGCTGATGGGAGGGCGAGCTTCACCTAAAGGTACTGAAGCAAAGAAATAATGGTATACTACAGTGCTTGTGAAAAGCAATAGGAGAACGGAGGGGGGTTCACATTAAAAGTGTCTCTCTAGGTAGCTGACATGACGCGACTAGTCAGACGTAAATAATGACAGACGGAAACTATCATGAGGTCTGTGAAGCATCAGCGTGCTGCCATCATTTTCTGTCTAACCTTGCATTGCCAGCAGCTCACCAGCTCCAGAGATCGTTTAAAAAGCAGACTAACGATGCTGCCAGCCCTAACACCAGTCACAGGGATTTGCATGAGTTTGGATCCGCTAAACAGATCTTTATTTTAGCCATAGGTGATGATCCCCACAGTATCTTTGGCATTGATAAGTCATCATTTAAATTTTTGAGCAGTTTCCACCAACCTGTGTATGAAAATATTTTAAATGACATTATTCTCTCTCTTTTTTAAATGAAAACTGCGTTAACGAGAAATGTGCTCAAGCTTAGTTTCTGTTACATGAATGTTTGTCACACCACTGCTGATGAAGTAAATAGGGTTCATTTTTCTCTTTAAGTGGATGTGTCACTTTCTGAGTGAGGGTAAAATGATGATGCAAGAGGACTAAAAGTTAATATCAATTCACTGAATGACCCGGTGCTCCCATTGGCTGGCTTTTTAATTATATTCCGTTCATATGATATACAGTTGCTTTACTACCTGTAAATCAAATTTAAATCAGGTAGCACGAAGGGTACAATTGAGAAATATGGACCTAATACTAAAATGTTTATTTTTGCATTGCAAAGCAAGAGATGAGCAAAGTCATTTAGCTTGTGCAGAAAGCTTTTCTTCACACTGATGCGACGACCCAAAACACGTCGAAAATAACATTCCTATAATTGCTCTTAGGCTGCTGCACCTTTACAGTGTTTTTATATTTCTGATGAGGTAATTTATTCCTAGGTTCAAGCGGTAACACATGACCGTATTTCAGGCAGAGAGTATGCAAGATATATTACATTAAAGTGGTATGAAAAATAATTTGAATATCTGCATTGACTCTCATTTAATATCCCAGCTCACACCATCCCTTCAAGAGGACAATAACAATGCAAAACATGAGCCCATTCTACTATATAATTAAAATCATCTTCGGGGACATGTTTTGCTCTGCACACAAAATTTGAAACTTAAAAAATGGCATAATAATGTATTTGCATAATATAACAATGAGTCCCACTCAACAAATTTATTAGTCTAGATTCTGAAAAAGGCATGGCAAAGCAACTTGCATACTATAATTGGCATCTTGTGGTTTGCTTTCCTGAGGAGAAAGTGAATTTTATATGCTTTTATAATAAATAGCATATTTAAGCACCCAGGAAATCACTGCAAGACATCCATCCTGCATCGTTTCATTTATTCTTGTGTGTTTAATTAAAGCTCGGAAACTACATGCAATTTGTGTCTGAACAGTGTCTAATGTCTGAGACTGGTTATTAGATATTAAATTGATGCATAATTCAGGCAATTAAGAAAGTAATCACACAAAGTAATGTAATGGAAGTTAATTATTACTGCATAAGCAAACAGTTCATCAATGCTAGTTAACGCTGTGACTGCATCCCTAATAGGCTCACCAAGCACGGAAATTCCTCTCCCTCAATGTTTTGATGTGCTGATTAAACATTGTAGAAGCAGATTAGTGGAGAAAAGAAGCAGGGCCCTCTCACCTCTGCCGTTCCTGAGCGACAGGGTTCACTGTGTTGTCACAGCAGGGGGGATGGCTCATGCCTGGCACTGCTTTGAGCTCCAAAAAATGAGGAGGAAGGTTGTTGCAGTGACACAAAGTCCATTCAACACTCCTGTCGTGGGAAGCGTGACGGACTGCAAAGTCCTTCTTTGTCCCTCCTCCTCTCTTTGAACGTGTTCAAGTTCTTATCACATCTTTCTTTAGTTTTTTTCTCTTTGTTCCTTTGGTTGTTTGCTTATAACAAAGCCATCAAGTGTAGTTGTTAAGATCTGATTCAAACTTGGAAACAGTTTTGAATTTCTAAGATTTGTTAGATTCCTTTCATTAATCTTGTAGGATCAAACCATATTTGGTACTTGGTAGTCACAAAAGATTTACTTACACTGCAAAAACTGAAATCTTAGCAGATATTAATGTCTCAGTTTTAGTCAGAATTGTCTTTTTAGTCTTGATACGAGCCAGATTTAACTGACAAGTCAAGAAGCGTGTCTTACTTCAAGATAATTAAAGACAAAAATGAGGTCAGACCAGGTTTCTTGAAACTATAATAATGTCTTCATTTTTTTCACCGCATCAGCAGATTTTATTTTCCTCATTACAAGCAACCTAGACATAATTTTTGTCTTTAAATAACTTGAAAAAGGACATTTCTCTGGACTGGTCTGCTAAATGTGGCTCATATCAAAACTAAAAAGACATATTTTACCAAAAATAAGACAAAAACACTTGTTCGTATTACGTTTTTTTTTTTTTTTTTTTTTTTTTTTTGCAGTGTATCTGCTCGGACCTTCTGTGCCAACATAACATTATTATGTGAATCAAGAGCAGTCTGGCAAAAAGTTGAGAGGAGGATCGTAATGGACCAGGGCTAGCCTTTGCATAAAGTTTGGCAAAGCTTCACTTTAAGTGCAACATTTCATAAAGGGAGAAAGCACATCCAAAGTTATGTCATTTTTACTTTGACAAAGCATGAATTTGAACTGTATCTGATGAGCTGCAGTCTGCAGGTCACTAAATTCCCCCCATATAGAGTTATATATTGTCACCCAGTGCTGGAGCAGGAGTGCCAGAATGATTGCTCAGAAGCCCTGGACACTTTTTGGATTATGAATAGCGTGATAGCTCTTCATCACGCGATTGTGAAGGCATATCAAACTTTCACAACCCCTTAACATAACAAGAACCACTCTGCCAAAGTTTGGTCAGTGTGTCTTGTGCTCATAAACCTTAGCAGCTCAGTAAAGGATGGGAACCTTTGAACTAATTCAAGACCAATGCCTGGTACCTGGAAATCAGTGCTGGGATGTGACCGTACCAATTTTTGGGACTATTGTGTGTGTTTATGTGGTTACAAATGTTGATTTGTTAAATTATAAAATCTCAAAATATTTCAACGGAACATATTTATTTCTGAAAATATAAACTCTATCAAATATATGAAATCAAAATTCAACTGTTTTTACTGTAACATCACAGTTGTTTCTCAAATTTCTTCATCATGAAAACCCTTACAACTTGATAAATCAATATCAACTACTCAGTGTTTTTCTTGATTATACAAATACTAAAACCCAGCTCTACATACTCTATGCCCATGTACAACACGGAAAATCACTTACACTTCCACAACCTCACAGTAACAAGGATGCGTTTAGGTACTGGAACATGGTACTGTTTGATTTTGTGTGAATAGATACTTGGATCTACTGATGAAATATGGTCGGTGCCTTTATAAGTACTGTATCTTGTACCCACCCCTCAGCTCAGGACTTGCAAAATTTTTGTATTCTTCGTATTCTGTGTGGTGGTTAATTCATGAAAAATGAAAAATGTTTGCTTAGGAGAAATTTCTTTTCCTTGTCTTTTGTTTATCTTTTTGATCACCATCCATCTTTTTGAAGCCAAACCACCTTCTTTTGGAGTAAAGATGATTCCTGCCACATCATTGATTTAGTGGTTGGTGGTGTTTATGTTTTGTTTCATGGCACTGTTTGTTCGCTCATGTTTAAATTGTTGTTCTCAGTGCACAAAGGCAATCGTCTGTCCTACAAGGCTTAGTCTTATTTGGCATTGTGGCTGGACTCTTAAGAGGCACGTATTGAATGCTTTTTGCAAAATGAGGGACTAACTTGATCCTAACATTTGCACATTATAAAAACAAGTATTAAGATTTAATTAGACACAATGTCCGTCCGTGTGTCTGTCTGTCTGTCTGTCTGTCTGTCTGTCTATCTATCTATCCATCTATCTATCTATCCATCTATCCGTCTATCTGTCATATTATAGTGTAATTTATTGTATTGTTTTTATATGCTACACTACATCATAATGCTGTGTGGGTGGAGAAACATACACCGTAACCTTGTGTAACTGTCATTTTACCCGNAATGTCTTCATTTTTTTCACCGCATCAGCAGATTTTATTTTCCTCATTACAAGCAACCTAGACATAATTTTTGTCTTTAAATAACTTGAAAAAGGACATTTCTCTGGACTGGTCTGCTAAATGTGGCTCATATCAAAACTAAAAAGACATATTTTACCAAAAATAAGACAAAAACACTTGTTCGTATTACGTTTTTTTTTTTTTTTTTTTTTTTTGCAGTGTATCTGCTTGGACCTTCTATGCCAACATAACATTATTATGTGAATCAAGAGCAGTCTGGCAAAAAGTTGAGAAGAGGATCGTAATGGACCAGGGCTAGCCTTTGCATAAAGTTTGGCAAAGCTTCACTTTAAGTGCAACACGTGGCAAACATTTCATAAAGGGAGAAAGCACATCCAAAGTTATGTCATTTTTACTTTGACAAAGCATGAATTTGAACTGTATCCGATGAGCTGCAGTCTGCAGGTCACTAAATTCCCCCCATATAGAGTTATATATTGTCACCCAGTGCTGGAGCAGGAGTGCCAGAATGATTGCTCAGAAGCCCTGGACACTTTTTGGATTATGAATAGTGTGATAGCTCCTCATCACGCGATTGTGAAGGCATTTCAAACTCTCACAACCCCTTAACATAACAAGAACCACTCTGCCAAAGTTTGGTCAGTGTGTCTTGTGCTCATGAACCTTAGCAGCTCAGTAAAGGATGGGGACCTATGAACTAATTCAAGACCAATGCCTGGTACCTGGAAATCAGTGCTAGTATGTGACCGTACCAATTTTTGGGACTATTGTGTGTGTTTATGTGGTTACAAATGTTGATTTGTTAAATGATAAAATCTCAAAATATTTCAACGGAACATATTTATTTCTGAAAATATAAACTCTATCAAATATATGAAATCAAAATTCAACTGTTTTTACTGTAACATCACAGATGTTTCTCAAATTTCTTCATCATGAAAACCCTTACAACTTGATAAATCAATAACAACTACTCAGTGTTTTTCTTGATAATACAAATACTAAAACCCAGCTCTACATACTCTATGCCCATGTACAACACGGAAAATCACTTACACTTCCACACCCTCACAGTAACAAGGATGTGTTTAGGGACTGGAACATGGTACTGTTTGATTTTGTGTGAATAGATACTTGGATCTACTGATGGAATATGGTCGGTGCCTTTATAAGTGCTGTATCAGGTACCCACCCCTCAGCTCAGGACTTGCAAAATTTTTGTATTCTTCATATTCTGTGTGGTGGTTAATTCATGAAAAATGAAAAATGTTTGCTTAGGAGAAATTTCTTTTCCTTGTCTTTTGTTTATTTTTTTGATCACCATCCATCTTTTTGAAGCCAAACCACCTCCTTTTGGAGTAAAGATGATTCCTGCCACATCATTGATTTAGTGGTTGGTGGTTTTTATGTTTTGTTTCATGGCACTGTTTGTTCGCTCATGTTTAAATTGTTGTTCTCAGTGCACAAAGGCAATCGTCTGTCCTACAAGGCTTAGTCTTATTTGGCATTGTGGCTGGACTCTTAAGAGACACGTATTGAATGCTTTTTGCAAAATGAGGGACTAACTTGATCCTAACATTTGCACATTATAAAAACAAGTATTAAGATTTAATTAGACACAATGTCCGTCCGTGTGTCTGTCTGTCTGTCTGTCTGTCTGTCTGTCTATCTATCTATCCATCTATCTATCTATCCATCTATCCGTCTATCTGTCATATTATAGTGTAATTTATTGTATTGTTTTTATATGCTACACTACATCATAATGCTGTGTGGGTGGAGAAACATACACCGTAACCTTGTGTAACTGTCATTTTACCCGTACAGAAAAAACCTCCGTGACAGTGCAGCTCCTTTTTTTGTCTGGGTTCGGAGACCCAAAATCACGTAAAACCAACAATTGGGCAGCCAGACACACTCTCTCTCTTTTGAAGACATCCGATAAAACAAGACCTTCCAGCCTCTGGTTGTTTTCCTGAGTAAACATGCGTGTCACAGTTGACCTTTCCGGGGGTCAGGCTGCTTTTATATTGGCTGACATGTTTCCAACTTAATAGAACTGTTTAGCGCAGATCCCTTGGGCCCCTATATTTATTAAGCTGCAATGAGTTGCATCTGTCTGCTAGAATCAGGAAGACCAATCAGCTGAGGTCAGACACGTAGTAACAGAGCAATATAGATGTATAGTACACATGAAGACACGCTTAATATGGGCACACACACAGTCACATAGATGCTGACGTTTGCAGCTCTTGCGCACGCACATAAACACACACACGCATGCAGACAATGTTCCCATTTTCAACTAATTATGTTAGCTTAATTCCTGCTCTTAAAATGAGTATACGTGCAGAATGAAGTGGTAAGGTAAACTGGATGATAGAGGTTGTTAGAGGCAGAGCAGCATGTGGTCCGCTGTGACACCCTTTTGTCTTGTTTTCTAAGCAGTTTTCAGAGGTGTATTGATTTATCTTTGTTCAGCCATTGTACAACATCCCATAATGCCGGTCATTTTCTTAGACTGATTTTAGGCCCCTGTCTGGTAATCAGGGATAATTGTCAATTATCACAAGGAACCATCAGATCAATTACTGCAAAATCAATGCGGCCACTTGGCTTGTACTGCCTGTTTTCTTCCTGCAGAAGAAACTCCTGAGATGGAAAAAAAAGACTTTTAAATCTCCGGATGCATATAAAGAATCCAAAATATGAAGTTTTTTTAAAGCTGTTTTGTGTTACAGGGTCGTGTTTTACAGCCATGTTTGTGAAAAAGGAAAGCAGAGGTTGCAGCTCTTGTTGCTGTTATTTTATATCACCTAATGGAGACAAAACTATTGTTGCCTCTTAAACTGAAGGCTGTGTATTATATCTTTTCCTTTTTATGAGCGAGCTGAAGAAAGCCTCTATTCCTGGTGGGTGAGATGACTTTTGTGATGAAAGTTAATGTCGGGGAGTCCTGATGCCCTTATTTTCCTCTCAGAGACAAGAATCCACTTTCACCTCGTGAAGGAAAGACGCCGTCGCCTGAATGGCTTCCTCGTGTATGGAAACAAATGTGCTGCTGTAATGGAATAGCCCGGTCAGCAGCCTAATGTATTATCTCCTCCTCAACGTATTTATTTACACTCAACTACTCCACAAATTGTCTTGTCATCTTAATAGCTGAGGATTAATCTGTTGCCATGCCTGCTAAGGTGAATGAAAGAGATTGACTTTTTCTAAACTTTGTTTGTGGCCCCGCCGGGCAACTTAACACTCAAAACCCATTCAAGTCTCTGAGATGCTGTGCAGAAGGATTTATCTACTGTTTTTTTAAAATACGATTGTAGCCCCATGAAAATTCGAAGGAAGGAAACATTAATAGGTTAATTGGGTACTAAAATAAAATAGAAATATATTAAATAGTGCCTTATGGGCTCCACACTTTGCTTTTTTCTTTCTTTACCTCAGCGACTTGTTCAAGGGCATCCCTTACCTTCCAGTGCAGAGAAAGGACAAGCTTTATCAAGATAAATGGAAAGGTCATCATTAAATCAATCGCTCTATCTGTAATGTTTAATACAGAGTAAATTGTGTCTACATATTAGATATTGAATCCTTGTTTAAGATGGGGACCAGAATCATGTTGTCCATTTCGATATATGTCAATTGTGCTATAATCATTTTCAGTGAATCTAGCAGAGATTGTCATTTACCCAGTGTCCAAACTGCTCATATTTCATCCCCACCTGAAAGAGGCTGCCATTGAATATAATCACATACACACCTACTGCATCAGACCAAGAGAAAACAGAGTGTGCACTTTGTGCACAGCTATTTATATCAATAAGTCCCGTGCTGAGAGGCACAAAATGAGCGTTTAAGCTGCAGGGCCCAGAGAGCTCAGTAGCAGGTGGGCAGGCTGCTTTGAGGTGCCTGGGCTGAGGGGGTACTCGCTCTTTTACAGGTGTTGCCCATCTCACTGTGCATCCAGGGCTCTGGGAGGTTTTAGGTTTGGGAGGGAGTGGGACAGCTGGAGCAGCAGGCATTGGGGAGACAGAGAAAGAGCCTCCTCTCACTGTCGGGGCCTCCGCAGGTCAGTGCTTCTACCCAAAGGGACGGCGGAGCGAAACGCCATCAATTCACAAACAAAGGAGCCACTTCACCCGCCACAAAGGAAACATATGTGATAGAGCTGACTCCCAAGCCGCAGCTCACTTTAACATGTCAGCCTCCTCTAATTAGCTTTGTTAACTCCCTCTGCTGTCTGCCCAACTGAGGCCTCTTCCAGTCACATGTGGGCTTTGTGTTTACAAGGGCAAATGCTTGGACTCGCTCCCAAAACAGACATTTTTTCTTAAAATTGATACTTTGGTTTGCCTAATTGTTTCTAAACTAAATTGTCTTCACTGGAATACTACACCCTACAAATTGCCTTATCACAGATATATTCTATTGACACAATATTGATGTATTGATTTCTGTAGCGTGAACAGCCACAGCCTTACAGCCCTATTCAAGGTTTTGCTGCAAAGCTTTACACCGCCTTTCATCCATTGTGTTTGCACGTGTGTCTGAGACAAGTTGTTTTAGATGAAAACAGCTGCCCCTCAATCTTCATCGGGGTGTTTTGGAGTCATTACTGGCTAGCCTTCAGACTGTGGTCTCCCATGCGTTACATGTTGCAGTCCACACTGAGCCTCATGTGACCCCTGCTGCTTACCCACTGGCAGTGCAATTTAACCAGGCTGATGACATGCAGCATGACATCCCTGGGAGAAGCGTCCCGCTCGCAGCCTCATTGGGGGGTTTGGTCAGGGGGGGTGGGGGTGCTGGCAGATCCCTCCCTGACCCCTCCAGAGCACAAATTAAATTGCTCTGTGACTCAGGGGGAGCTTGTTTGCTTTGTGTAATTTTTCATAAAATTGAAGTCATGCGTAACAGATTTTCTCCTTTTTGAAGGTAGAGAGGGTCCAAATGAGAAACTTCCCAAACTTAAGGAAATGAGGGAGGCGTCCTGTATACTTACAGTAGATCGTGCTGTGAGTGCATGTCATTATCATAAGTCAACCTCAGTTAGAATTCAGCGATAACTAGACGTCTTGGGCCTGAACACTAGGAGGGTCTGACAACTGACATGGCTGAAATATTTATAGCCTTGATGTTTACAATTTGTTCCTCTCTGTTTACCTCCCAACAGTAGTGGTAGATTTTATTTTTTAATATTTGATGAGAAATAGCATGTAGCGAGCCTTGATGTATGGGTACAGTTTTTTTTTCACAGTGGATTCCATTGGACTTCTATTTAACTAAGCTATGTGAAATTCAGCCTCTGGCCCTGCCGACTGCCAGACAGTCCAGGACTTGAGAAGCACCGGGCCCAGAGCTGTGTGACTGCTGCTGACTGAGTGTCATGATCCCGAGATCTCTGCTTTCTCTTTGACAGGAGGGTTTGAAATTCCTGGGTTAAAAGTTCTCCGAGATTATATCTCAGAAGGCTTTTGTGATGATGGTTCATGACAGGTATTGCTTCAAGCGGGTGAAGGAACTCTGCTGAATGACTTCACTGCAGATAACTTCCATGAAATGCATCGCTGAAATGGAGAATTAATATGAGCCACTTCATCATTAGTTAGCTTTTTTTTATTTCTTCACCCTCTGAAGAGATACCCCATTAATGATATAATTAGTCAGTTTTCATCCATGTGCTTCCAGTAGTAAAGGCTAACACTGTAGCTGTTTTACTATAACTGTCTTTATCTCACAGCAACCATTTATAGCAATGTATTAATGTAGATTCATGTGCACATTATTTGTCCACTGCAGTCCAGTGTCTGTATTAAAAAAGAAATGTTCCTATTATTTACACTTAAATGACAGTTTAAGGTTATTCTGAGCTTGGTCTTTCAGCACGCCAGCCTTTTTTCTAAAGGGTAAGAATATTTACGAAGCAAATGTGTATCAAAATATGGCATTATTCCCTGATAGGTGAAGCATACATACTTTGACATGCCTCAGCAACTCAATGTATTCTACACACTCACTGCCAGCCATGACAGCAGACTCCTTTTTGTTCTTTTTCCTCCTCTTTCCTGAACACTTAGAATAAAAATCACAAGTACTGTTGTGGAGAAATACTGAGGTAACAGTCTGGAGATGTCTGGCCAAAAGGGATTTGTCCCTCCAGGTACAAGGAAGGGAACGGTGTGCCCTGCTATTTTGCATTTCTGAATTGCTTAGCTGCCCAAGCATGCTTTTATGTGGGCCAGGCTCCTGAAGTGTGTCATAGCATCATATGACCGCTGTACGGGAGCCTTGCTGTTGGACTTTACCCAACAAATATGGATTATGTTAAAGTGGGCTGTGAATTGACGAGGATATGCTAATATGTCCCAGATGGGTATGTGAGAAGCGGACGGCGGGGACATGCACACAGTATATGGCAGAGGCAGTGTTTGGCAGGTCCATCATTCCGTCATTAAAGGCCACATTATTACTTACAACAAGGCTTGCATGACAATTGCTGGAATAAATGCAGTCCCTCTGAGAGTAGCCTGTTGTGTCCTTCAGTTCCTCTTTGCTTTTCCTTTTTTTGTTTCCTCTTCCTTGCAAATGTGTTCACAGCTGCTGATACTGTAGATCTCTGTGCTGTGTAAGGGGGTTTGTGCTTACCTTGCTCAAACATCAATAAGACAGGCTATTACTGGCTGAGGCCATTCATTAATATAATGAGATGGTTTTGCTTTAATTGATAACCGATTGGTGTTGATGAGACATTATGCACTTGTGGATACAATATTTTGCTGCATTTTTCCTAAGTTGAACTGCAGCACCTGTGTATTTGTTTGAGAGAGGCAAGACTCCTCCTGAGCTATTATTCTGTTGTACCACCGAGCTACCAATGAGCTGTCCCCTCTGCATTATTATTGAACTAAGGTATTAGGATTTCAGCTGCACAAGCAGAAAGATAATGGTGGCTTATGTGTAAGTGTGCATTTGGGACAGCCTGTGTCCTTATGATATAAACAGCCATATAAATGACAGGATTAAAGAAGGATGCTAAATGATGCGAACTCTGTTTCACCTTGAGTGATAAAAGTGTCATAAATCAGTTTTATAATATGCTTACTTAGCGGACTGTATCCAGAACTTCCATGTAGAACTGAGAAGATCATTCTGGTAATTGATAATCACAGAATTATGCCTTAAAAATATTAGATTTTATTTTTAATCATAAGGAAACTGTGCAATCAATTGACACTTTTCTCAGAAATGTTGTGGTTTTACTAGCTTTGTAAACAAACATAAATAATAATCAACAATGAAAATGATCACCACTTACATCTCTTCTTTTGAGTCTGTCTGTTTTGACACAATTTATGGATAAATATGGTGTGATTCTCTCATTGATCTGAGGATTTTTGTGTGCACCAAGCCTGTGTAGAGATGTACTTTGGCATTGAGCAAATGACTACTGACACCACATCCAAGCACATCAAGGATTATCATCACAAAAATGACAGAATTAAAGATGTCAGGACTGGCTTTGAAGGTCTCTCTGGAGACAAAACTGGGTGGGTAGAGAGCAGGGGGGGCTGTGGGGGGTGTTAACATTTGTTATAGACTCCTACACTCTGTATTTGCTGGGGGCATTGTTAGCACATAACGCCTCCAGCCTAGGACTTAGGCAGGCCCCCAGCAGATGCAGACTTCCCTGTACACACACATGCACAAAGCTCCCTTACTTCTAGCACCCCACCCCTGGCAGAGGAAGAATGGATGCCCTGGGGCAATTCAGCTAGTGTGGATCAGTTCAGATGAGGCACATTAAGTGGCTAGTGATAAATTTGGCATGACAATTGCAAACACCATCGCTTTTGTCTGTAATTAATTCCAGTGGTGCCTGAGGCCTTCCCCGTGTTGCTACTGGTGTGGGCCAGCAGTGCTCTCCTAACGAGGGCACATTACAGCCAGGATTATAGCCTAGATAAAGGTGCTGTAAGAGGGAGGTTAGTGAGATGTATTTCTGTGGTGGAAATCTGGATGTAATTTTCAGAACAGAGATGCAGGACCCAATACAATCAGACCAAACAAGGATGAAACAGGAATGTTGAGTTCATCTGTTTAGGGGTCAGAGACAGATATGGCTTTTGAATAAGCCATTTTTTAATGTAGTGCACACGTGCATTCATGCAAAAAACACCCAGTTAAGAGATCCAAAGTTTACTTAAAAGGACAGCCTTGAACCAAAGTCATTTTGGGGGACCATAATTTGTCTCAAAATCAATACATTTCTTTAACATTACTAATTGTTCAACAAGTATCAGTAATTGGATAAACAGTTTAAGAAGGACAGGCTTATAGATTTGCAAATAAAACTTATTATTCGCAAGTTTTGGCCACTCGCCCCACATGATATCCAAAAGTGGCAAGTGCATTACCGTAGGTAAAATATAGGTTGATATGCAAAAATGAGAAAGACTTACTAAGCTTCCAGGTGTTTTATTGGGTTCCTCAGATGTGTCTGGTTGATGAAAATACCCTGTCCTTGAGATGGTTTCAAAATTAAGGTCCCAAAATGATGTTTCTTGATGGCCTCCCTCGATGATATGAACACATTAGGACAACATTAGTTTGTATATCATGATGGAAATATGAGTGCAACTGCTTCATAGTCATGTCAGTGATTACAAAACATGTTGGAAATGATGTCAAATAGGGCAATGGATATATTTAAATTGATTTGAAGTGATTCTAAACCGATTGTCTGGATCGGCTGGATGGTTGCCTATAAGTAAATACCAATAAGTAAAATGTTTTGGGAAGTTTGAGTGGTTTTGTTCATGGAGAGGGTAAAAGACAAACATGTTGTCTTTTCATGTAGTTTGGGGTTTTTTCTTTTCTTCAACAGAAAAATTCAGCCGGACAGAAAAAGTAGGCCTCACGTCATGACTCAAAGCTTATTTCCACAGTCTTGAAATAGCTCTGGCTTTAATTACATCCACCCTTTCCATACATGGTAATAAGAGGTAAACAAATACAGTCATTGACGACAAAATGAGTCTAATAGGGAATGATGTGTTGTACAGTTCTCAAAGTTTTACTGTACTGGTTTGGTAATTAAGAGCTTGGATACATCTTAGAGGTGGAAATGATGAATTGGCACAGAGCAGTGGAAATTATGAGCCCACAGATTGCACCTTTAATATTTGGTCCAATGGGTCCTACAACTCAGTTATTCTCATTCACTGGTAATGTGGAGGCATTAATTAACGGCTTGTACTTCTGAGTAGTTTTATTACAGCTAATGTCCCTCATTAAGTGAAATATAGTTAGTGAAGGACATAAAAGAATCCCTCAGTAGATCCATTAATCTTGATTTCACTTGTGAGAGTGCTTGGAAATCTTCACTAACTTGCTGTTATGTGTTGTCTCCGTCTCTGGCTGTTGCTCTGGCTCGGGCGGTCTCATGTGTTCACCACCTCCTCTGTAGTCTCCAGCAGGGGCAGCTGAACACACCACCAATCTGTGTCATTACTCTGTCATTGCATCAAATCACATGATTAGCTTCATGGGGCAGTGGAGGAGGCCTGCTTTGTGCGGCTGGCCGTTGCAGTCCCTGGGTAATGGTCCAGTGGCACTGTGATGGAGGGTTGTGTGCTGTCCTCCATGCAGGGCCAAGGATGCACCATCATTCAGCCTGCCGGAGATGGCCTTAGGGTGAATCGTGTTCTTTACTGCTCAGCTCTTACACTTATCTTAGAGAAGAGCACTGCTGTTTGCTTCAGAAAATATTGCTTATTGGTAACACTTCCTGTCTTGACATGCTATCATAAACATGGGAAGTGAGTTGTTGGAAATAAGCTGTGCTCTGAGTAATATCCCATCCGCTGAGCTTGAACCTGTCACATGCGTAGAGAGACATGGGTCTTTACTATGCTGTTAAAAAATTACCAAAGCATTAGATGGGATGGGGAGTAGCCTATGCAGGAGTATGTAACGGGGCCGGCTGCCTCTGTGGAAGGCCAATCCGACAGTTTGTCGATGCAGCCTTTTATAATGCAAAGGCTTATAATTATCTCACGCTCGCTCATTTCACACTGACATATCGCTTTCCTAAATGTCAGTTGGAACAGCCAGTGCACTTCTCTCCCCCTAGCTCAGGAGAGCCCTCTCTACACCCTGCACACAGCTATGATGATGGCAGTGCTTTAGCCCTGAACGTGCAGCCCCCCGCCGGGGAATAGCGGTTCAGGCATCACCGATCGTTGACCTGGCTATTGTTGTTTGTGATACTTACTGGTAAACTTTTGCAATCAATACAACATCAGCCAGCAGAGCCCCTGGGAATGAAAACCTGAAACAGCACACTTAATCTTGGAGCCAGCCCCTGCTCCCTGCTCTGCCGCTAAACTAGGTAGTTGGCCTACTTGATGCGGCATTATTGCCGCAGAGGTCAGATGTGAGCTGTCTTGCACAGCGCCTGATGAATGGCTGTTTTTGATAAAGCGCCTCTCCCATCCAACAAGAGACATTTAATAATGATGGACCATAACTGCACACAAAAAAATCCTTGTAGAAGAAAAGAAAAAAAATCCCTCCTGCCTGCCTTTCCCCATCCCCGACAGCAGCTAGCCATACTCAGTGCACCAGTGGGCTTTCATAGAGGGGAAACATAGCAGAGTGGAGTTCGCAGTCCCTACTGGAATCAATTCATACAGACATATCTGCACAGTTAAGACGCAATTTACATGTTATAATCTTACTTATTTGGTTATTCATTTTGCAAAAGTATCCTGAATAGAATTAAACAACACAAATAAATCATGAACTTAACTTACAATAAAACTACTATTGTAAATATGATAATTAATGTTTTGTAGTCATACATGTGATAAGGAAATAAAAACACTCAGATAATGTCCCTCGTATATATATATTTTGATGAAAAGTTTGTGCATCCAGGGTCCCAGTTTACTATAGGTCTATTTATTACTATATAGGAACGTGTTTACAAAGGTAACACTGTTAAATGGTAACATTATGTCCACAGTAATGCAATTTAGCATCCACTCAGCCAGGAGAACCCTCCTCTCAACTCTCATCTCTGGAGGCGCCCATGAGATAATTGAATGTCTTTTAAAATGTGGATGATCATTTAACTAGCTCAGTGGTCAAGGCAACAAGCAGCAATTTCACAATCTGCCATTGTGATGAGCAATCAAATCGGCTTGTATTTAGTTTAAGTGGATCTAAATCAAATGCACACCTTTTTAAACGGGTATAGTTATGAAGGAATGCGGTGAAATTAAATGCCATTCTCCGGAAAACAAAGCCCTAGACACGGTGACAGCTTTGACATAGACAATGCCTTTAGTGACAGGAATAACAAATTAATTGGAACCATAACACATTCCCTCTAAAGGTGAGGTAAACACACCTGACTGTATATTTTTCACCATCAGTTAAATCTCAATTGGATCTAAAAATAAACCCCAAGACATTGAACAGTTTAATGGATTTTGACGTCTCTGCATTATGCTGTCACTCCAGTATAAATGAATCATAACTTTGCTCTGCACCAAGGAATTACCATGCATTTTGAGAAAATGCATTGTGCGCCAAGCTGTGAATTATGATGCGAGATCAAAATAAATGTGTAATGACTTTGGAGATGCCCAGAATAATTTATTGGCTGGAGATAGTTCCATATTGAAAAGGGAGCCTAAGTGGGATACAGAAGCTCTGTGCACTGACACTGCCCTGAATGTGTTTGAATTCTGAAATGTCAGCGTTAGATAGGCAAAGAATCTCGCTGTTTACTGAAGCTTGGTAAATGAGGGCTTCATTTGGGATGCAGCAGTATTCAATTATATGGTTATTTATTGATCAGAAACAATATATGTCTGTCTGCAGCATGTAAAGATGAATTCAGAGGATAAAAAGAAAGTGTCAGGGAAATTGGCCGATGAAGGATTGCATTTGATCTGGGAGGGAATTCAAGAATGGAGACAGAATACCCTTGTGTTAAAAAATGGGCCAGAAGTGTATTTGCAATTAAAGTTTCCACAAAGAACTGTCAAGTGGGATTTAAAATGAGGAGAAAAAAAATAACAATACAGAAATAAACCAGTGGGGGGAAAAGAGGTTAGAAAAAAAGGTTTCCTCTCTGCTGTAACCTGCATTTGTCTTAAGACCACGATAATTATTAACAAAAGACAAATCAAAGTTTAACTTTTAAAAAGTGCTTCTAAGTTAACCTACTTTATCGTAACAGGACCATGTATGAAATTAAATAAGTTTTTGCCACTTAATGGATTGTGACAGAATTAGCTTTAAGCTAACTGACATCGACAGAGCCCTTAGCAGGTTTTTGTACTTTAATGAGACACTAATTTTGTCTCTAGTAAACAAATGCTTTTTTTGCCATTCATCAGTAGGGATTGGTGGTGGTTGAACTTGGTACTTTATAGGTACCGACCAAATTCTGTCAGTAGTACCGACCAACAAAATCACAGTACCATGTTTTGGTACCTAAACGCATCTTTATGAGAGTTAGGTAGTGGAAGAGTAGGAGACCTTCTATGAGCATGGAATCCATGCTCATAGAAAAATCCATTTATTTGATGTATTTGTTCAAAGTTATATATTGAGAAATGAATATGTAATGTTGACATTTTTTGAGATTTTACCACATAAACACAAGAATAACAAAATTGGTTGAGTACTGATACCGATTTCCAGGTACCAGGTATCATATCAGTTCATATGTGGAAAGTACCCATCCCTATTTGCAAGAGTCTCGCCTATGTGTCTAAGCAATGAGTTGGCTGCATTTGATAAGAACTTGTGGAAAAAAGAAGTAACAGCTTTCCCTATCAAAAATGTATTGTTTGAATGGCAAGAAAAAAAATGGCCCCAAGAAATCAGTTTTGAATTATTTATCATAAATTTGAATTACTAGTTGCGGCCTGAAATTGAACCAGCTGTTGGTTTACAGTTTTTTGAAGCTATGCTCTCAAAATATCTTTACAATCATGGCAATAATATCAAAAACACACAGAATAGTTCTCACCCTGTAGTTGCAATTTTTGGTTGTTTTTGCCAGCGGGCTGTCCCGGAGCTTTTTGCAGAATAAAGTGTGAAAGTTTACATCTCCTGCCCCTCTGTTAGCTCATTTACAGGGCTCAGCTGAAGTGTGCTGGGGTGTGTGATGCACCAGCGCACTCACTTTACATCCGCACTGTAAACACTGTCTATTATATTATTCACAACAGTGTCCTCCAGAGAGATGGATCCCGGTGAGGCACCTCTGAATATGGAACACCAGCTATTGTGCTTACCTGCTGCCCCATATCAGCGTGGCCCGCAGTGGCCCTTAGATGGTTCTCGTTCAGATCTCTTTAGCTGGGCTGGAGGGTAATCCCTGGGCAGCCGGGGCTTCTCTGTTGTCTCCTGGTTGTTTTCTGTGTAGTTCATAAATTATAGATGGGCCATGTCGAGGGCCATCATGCTGCCTGATCCCTGTCTGTGCTGACAGCTGTATGATGCGCACTGAGTGCAGCAGATTGGGAGCTCAGAGTTTCATCAATAAATATCACTCTGACCCTCACACTTGGCCTCGTGTCAGCGGTCAAGGTAATGGCTTTTTATTATCGTGAAGGGCAGCCCAGCGTGGGGTAGTCTTAAGGTTGCTCGTCCATCTCAGGTCTGGAGACACAAAGACAGACAGAGAGAGAAAGAGAGAGGGAGGAGAAGAGTAGCAGGCTTAAAGTTTAAATGGACTGGGCTGTTATTACGTGAAGCTGAGGATGAGTGTGGATGTGTTGTGTGTCTGACAGTGAACAGCAGGGAGCTTTTGTGTTCGGCTCCAGAGGAAGCAGTGATTTTCATGGACACATTATTGGATTAAATTAACCTTATTAACCAGCTGTGATGAATTCTATTGAGCTCACTGCTTCACAGAGATCTCCAAGAAGAAATTGTGAGAAAGTGTGCGGCTGTTTCTGTTTTGTGTATGATTGTGAAGCATATCTGTGAGTGTGTGTGTGTGCGTGTGTGTGTTAGCTGATGGTAAGCCCTAACTGCCTGGCTCACAGATGACAGGACTTGAAATGCCATGATTGTGTACTGAAAGCTCAGGCAGCTGTACATGCTGCATGATGTCTTCAGAATACAGGTTTTTAGACAAAACAATAAAGAACAGAGCAGCATTTTGTCTAAAGTTCAGTCATCAAAAAGCTGCATATTTTGAAAAGGGTAAAAGCTGCACACAACCCTGTCAGGGAAGCGCAAAGGCTAGATACTATAGATTACTTTAATCCCCTGCCAGATATAAAAAGGATAATTACATATTTGTGGTGGAGGCTGTGTGGTGAAAAAATCAATACAGGCTTTTTTTGTATGACACTTCATTAGTGTGAAAAAATCTTGGAGCTGAGAAGAACTGCACTGCAATTAAATGGTTCTGCTACCTTAGACTTTGTAATGGCTCTATATTATTATCCAGTTTATTTGAAATAGTGGTTGCACTTGTGGAGTAATTGGAAACCATTGATTATGTACTTTTATGTCTACACTCTTGCACATCATTATGGAGAGAAGCAATAGTTAGTTAGCCTCTCTAATGAAGCACTAATTGCACTAAGTAGGTTAAGATGTTAGTCAAACTGCACTCAACTGAAATGACAGCACAAAGACTTTCAATTAATCTGCATACACTGACTAGCAGATGTTGTTTTGGACTGCAAATCTTGCAGATTTGTTTGTGTCTGATCCTGTTGCGTAAATAGAAATTGTTTGTTTCAGTCCATTGGCAGGAGATGAAATTGATTGGAAAGAGTGGAAACGAGAAGCGGCAGGAGGACGAAAAGATCCAAGGTGATAGAATATAAAGTGGGCACTTTACTGTCTTCTAAAGGAGGACCATTTGTATAGTAGGTAACCTCTTGATAATGTCAGCTGCGCAACGTTTCCTCTAGCTGAGTTAACTCACACCACTCTATTAACATTTATTCAAGGATCAAATGACCTCACACCTGACACAAGACCAGTGTGTCCACTTATAGTGAAATAATCAAGAATGGAAACTGAGAAAGTAGAATTTGGGATATTTAATTTGGGGGTTAGAGAGAAAGGGATGACACACAACACCGGCCACAAGCTGGACCTGAAACCACAACATCCAAGGCACATAGTATGTCCCCAAACAGTCCACTGAGCCATGTAAATGTTTCCTGGTGTAGAGTCACTGTTAGCATCATTAACCTCTGGTATCTCCAGCACCTCTGTGGTGACGGTATGCAGCGCATTGTTGCTTAAACTGCTAGCTAATCATACCATTTGCGTTTTAATAACATAATTTTCTGACTCTAGGCTGCTACTTTTTTCAAACTCTTTCAACCCAGTGGCTTAAACAACGATGCAACAGTGAGTTAATGGATTTCTAAGGCTACCGGGTGTCATGGCACCAGTACATTTAGGCCCCATTTACAAGACAAGGTTTCACCCTAAACCCTAACTGTTTGGAAAAAAACATTAAACTAATTAATTGAAAGCTTAAAAAAATCTTTATATGTAAATATTCCATGTTAAAACCTGGAATATTAAACGACACCTGTGGCTTATAGACAAGTGCGGCCTTTAGTTGTATCATAATTTTTTCTTTTTACATTTGATAGGTGTGCCTAAAAGTCCAGAAATTACGGTAATTTCTATTTTATCATGCACAAATTCATCATTCCTATTAATAGTAACTGAGATGCTTTTTGCTGTTACTACCAGACCAAACCAGGTTCAATTCAGCATCCGGGTAGTGCATTAACATTGCATCCCACTAAATATCACTTACAGAAATTAAAGTATTTTCCCATTGATTTCTTTTTCAGGATTCTATTGAAAACGCAATACAACATCTATTCAGCTGGGTGCAGGATTCATTGTCTGTAGAAATGTGATGGATTGTCCATTTGTGCAAATGAATTACCCTGTCCAGATATTAGTGTAGCACATTAGCCACTGAGGTCATTATGTGAGATGCAGGCTGCCACCGTTTCTCTGCAGAGCCGGTGGTATTGGCGTGGGGGTCCACATGGACTGCCTGCACACTGTCCCCCCCATCATGGTCCTCTGTGGAGAGAGTGATGCTGACAGTACACTCCTGGCAATCAGTCAGCTCGCCACCCACCACTATGTGCCATTCGAGATGTGAAGAGCAGGGTCTGTGCTGGTTACAGCTTAAACCCAGCAGCAGCAGCAGGACTAGCAGCCTTTGATCTTTTTTCTTTCAAAGGGCTCAAACGCTCACACTATTGTACGCTTGAAAGACACTTCAGCCTTCACCGCCCTGCAGGAAAAAAAAATGTAAAAGTGCCGTCTGCTTGTTATGGATATAGAATGATTCAAATTTCGTTAACCCAGGTTTATATGGAGTTAAATTTCACCACATTGTTGATTGGTTTAATCAGAGCCATCTGTTGAGCAGGGGAAGGTAGTGTAAACTGGAGTATTAAATGCAGGGTGCAGACCTCTATCAGGACCTCTTATTAACAGAAGCATGTTCTTGGTGGGATCTTAAGAAATCCCCTTGCTTTATATGGCTGTCTGGGGAGAGGGTCAGACCCTGTAAGCTGTCATTGCACATGAAAGGATTAATGTCATCTTATAAGAAGGAGGGAAAAGCCGTCTTATAGTTATTTATTCTGTTTCATTCACATTCTGCTGGCTCTGTAAAAGAAAAAGGCTAATGTCTGGTCTAATTTGTAGCCCTTTAAATTCCAGACAGAGATCTTTACATATCTCTGGAGCTCATGGCTCCTCTCGGCGCAGCCCCTCTCCTTTCCTCCTTCTGGGATTCCTCTTAAACCCGACCAATTTACTATCTGAAGCAAAGTGAAGATTTACATGAGTTTGTACTTGAATGGCTCCAACTCTAGCTTCATGCACTAAACACTCCCACTGTAATTACCATTCGTGGATCCTGCTCCCTGATACCTCCCTCTCTCTCCTCTGCACCTAGGCCAATTGAAGGGGAGAGAAAAGGAAAATACTTATTCCCCAATGCTGATTCTTAGTGCTCCTTGTTCAGGATCTGTAATTGGATCTGTGTTTTCGACTCCCTGCTAATAAGCAGCTTACTTTGGCTCCCTCTAGACTTGACCCACCACATTTTTGTTTTATGAATTTTACAAGGGGATTTTAATAGATGCTTTAGGCTATGCAAAACATAGGCTGAAGGGGAGGCATAATGTGGAAGCCTTGACACAGAGTACGCCTGAGTGGCTGCTTATCATTGCGGACAGGTCTCATAACTTTCATTAAGATTGATGTAGGACAAAAGGGAATGCCAGGGAAGAGGGACATGAGAGAATATTAACCTGTGCTCCTGTAACTAACTATAATTGTTTTGCATTCGGTCTCTCCTCAGGCAGCCGCCCTCATTATCTTTTCCCGTACATGACGGTGGAGCTGATTTTTGTAGCTGGGCTTGTTAGAGGAGATTGGAGGTCAGGGCAAACTGTAATCTGCCTTTGGTTATTTTTACGGTAGAATACGACGGCCAGCGGCTGAGGTGTTGTATCTGCTTATTTTAACAAACATAACACCTCATTTCATTTCATTTAACATTTGTGTAACTGTTTGTGAAGTTTGCTGCTTGGGGCTGGTGGAAGTTGGAGGAGATTAAAATCTATTATTACAACATTGAGGTTTGTTAAGATATTCTTTTGCAAAAGTTTCATTTGGAAATAATTGATTTAAGTCATTTTGTCTATCATTAAAATAAATTTCCCTTTCATGCTAATTTCAAGCAGAGAGCTGGGTTGACTGTGAGAAGTGGATTTCCACCTATTTCTCTAATGTAGAGTCTGGTGTTCATCCTGAGCTCGTTTAAAAAAATCAGCCATACAGGGTCACTGAAATGAAAGAGATGAGAAATGTAAAGACAAGTGCTGACCCGTAGCCTGCCCATAGCTTCTTCAATCATTAAAATACTTCTAGGAAGCCTGAATGATTCCATTATTCATTATAGGTTATAGCAAGTAAGTGATTTTTATCATGCCTGTCTACATCTCCACATTAAGCTGGTTCATTTGTCTTAGAAAGAAAGAGAAATTAAAGAACATTTCCAATGTTTCTCCAGATGAATGAGACAGGTTCAGTCATAGAGGTGAATATTCAGTGAAGATGGAGCTTTACTCAAAGGTACTAACTAAGACACTCTGTTGGGTATAGGAACACTAATGACCAACACAATCACCTATTTTGACATGAATACCAAAGATAACAAGGAGAGGTGGGAATAGGTGTAATGCTCTCTCTTTCATCCTATCTCTGCTTCCTTCTCTCTCTCTATGGGAATCTACCAAGCACACTTTACTTCATCACAAAGCTAACGTGGCATAGAACTTTAAAAACCCACCTCGCCTTTTGTATCTCTCTTTCTCTCCTCTCTCTCTCTCCCTCTCTTCTGGTTGGTAATTCTCCCATCTGGAGGATGTTTGAGAGAAACAAAGAAACAATAAGAGGAAGTTGGGAGAGGGGGTGTCAGGCTGTCAGTAATCTGACAGCTATGGTAACTACCCTCTAATCCAGACGGCTCCAGCCACGCTCCGGCCTGACACCCGCGCCTCTGACTGACAGCTGAAGACCGGGCACATTCCACAGGCAGAAGTGACATCCAGTCTATTAAGGCAGACAAGCACAAAGCAGAGATTTGCCCTGACTGCCTGGTACTGAAGCCTACTATGGGGGGTGATTGGAGAGGTCCTGGAGAAGGTGTCAGACTCAAGCTCAGATGATAACCATATTGTAATGATGCTGCTGGACAATGAAGTGCCATGATTGCCCATGCTGACAGCGGAAGTTTATGTCTGGATATCCCCCCCCTACACACCCCCCGTCTGCATTCACAGGCAGCTCACAACACACACACAGTCTCCAGGTCCCAACTGCCAGTCAAAAGCCTGGCCGCAAACGGGTGCACTTCTTATTCCAGCACCACAGTGCACCAAACAGTGATCTCTAATGGACTGACCCGAGGCATGCTGCGCTGACAGGGAGAGCAGTATAATTGTTGTTTATCTTCTTCCTCTTTAGATATCTCTCTGAGCATAAAGAGACTTCTCAGCGTTCATTTGTTGCTACAGAATAGCCCAGAATCCACCACTTAGTTTCTTTATCAGCACAACATTGCTAGAGAAAGCTATACATGATTGCTTTTAGAGGCACTTGCAATGGCAGAAAAGTGTGTAATTGGTTTCACTTAAGGTTAATTATTTGTGCTGGCAGGTCGCATTGTTGTAAGCCGTTCATTAGAATATATGCACCCAACACACGGAGCAAATGAGACGAGCTGGCTGTGCTTTATTGTAAGTTTGTGTTAAAAGAGTCCCCCAAACCAAGCCAAACCTTAATGATGCTCTCAGCAGCCTATATAATGGAACAAGTTTACATAAATTAGACCACAGAGCTGCAGTGGCAGCAGACAGGCTCGACTGTTTGTATTTGAATACTTTGGCTAATTAGAAGTGCTAAAAAAGTGGACTCAAACTATATATTCTACTTTGAATTCAGTCTTGAATCTGCACTGCATACATAAAACATTTTCTCCTTGCTTTCCTTTATCGAATGCTTTTGGTTTCAACTTTATTTTTGTACGGAGCCTGATGGTTTAAGACATAGATGATTTGGTTTCCTCAGCTTGCGATGTAGTTTGCAATGCCAATGCATGGCAGGAGATTTAAAAAGGGAAAAGATGAGCTAGAAGAGGGATTTTCCTGTGAATGCGTCAAGTATGAAGTAAATCCCTCAAACAGCCTTACCCTAACATTCCTACAATAGATATGATATTAAGTGTGTAAAAGACACAAGCTCTGTATCCCCTCAGCCTTAGCACAACATTCAAATAAGTCTGTGAGATTCTGGTTCCAGGCGAGTTCACCAAAGGTGGCATTTCCCGTCTCCTTTCCAGCCAAAGCCCTCTCGTCTTCCATCTTACTTAGCTCGTCTTGATGGAGACTCAGGGTGCATGCCTTGCTAAGTGACAGGGAGTTAAGTATACATTCACACCATCCAGGACTGATAGTTAAGTTGACAGAGAGCTTCGGCAACCAGCCGGTGGACATGAAGCTCATTCACACTCCAATCAGACCAATGATAGAGAAAAGGGCTCTTTCAGGATTTCATTTAGAATTTTGTATTAAAGTGTTTACCCTTGTACCACAAATCAGTTTGCGTTTATCTTTTCAAAGGTGTAAAATAAGTGATTGGCATAATGATGTTAACCTTGCTCCAAATATTTGCACCTTTTTATGGATAAGATCAATAATGCTTTAGTTTTGTTTTTAAGCCATTTTAAACTACTGAATCTGTCTGCACCTGAGAACAAAACTCAGCGGAAACCTTCTTTTCTTCTTCCTCTTTGCTCTTTGTACATGCAGGTCAGCAGAGCCATAATGGGACAGATAATTGAGGGAATTTTTTATTCAGTGGCTTGTTAATTGGTTGCCACCAGTGTCCCAGGAAAGGTTAAATTTATGGTTGCATGTCACCAATTACAATCCCAGCTGGCTTTGTTCATCTGGAAATATTTACGGCACAAAGTCGATGTTTTGGCGACAAATGACAGGTCGGACGTGAACACATTGCAGAAACCAGGAGCTGCGTTTTGCTTCCTCTCACAGCAGCATCTCACAACCTGGGCTGTGCATAATCTTTCATTTTTGAGCATCGAATCAATGTGTGCATAATCAAACTCCTATTGACAGCACTCATACCCTCCTCCTGGTAGAAAAGAAGATCTTGAAGAAGGAAAGGATGAATGCATTAACATCCTCTCAGTCAGTCTAGCAGATAACAAAGCTCCTTCCCTCTGTGTTAACACTGCAGATTAGGTCAAGTTTTTACCCCTCTGAGTTTCTCTCCTGTAAATGACGAGTTCTGATGTGAAACAAGCAACATGTCAAGGCGAGTTGAAAGATGTAGGCATTTTCTGCCATGTCACAATGACAGGCCTCTGAATATTTGGGCCATTAGGGGCTTATTAGTGAATAAATGACCAGATGGTTCAGTGATGCACAGAGATGGACAGAACTGGATGCTACTAATCAGCAGTGTCTGTAGCTCGGTGTCAAATCACACGACATGGTAACCCATGGCAACGGAATAAAAGTTAACATTAGCAAGTCAATTTGAGATCTGGGTGCTGTAAACAGGGTTTCGAGTAGCTCTGCTTTGCTGATTTGAAGAGGGAGACTGTCTGCGTTTCCAGAGAGCAGTTTCAATTTACAACGGCTGACATATATTCTTTCTGTTGAACATTTCCTTTCAAATTCAAATTTCTATTCAAATTTTAGTGAAAAATATTGCAAATATTTGTTATGAGTATTAATCTTCTTTCATTTAGCAGAGCAAGTGTATCATGCATAGAGTCCATATGGTTTAAAAGCTTTAAAGGAACAAGCAATTTTACATTTCACACATACAACACAAAAAAAGAGGAGCATATCTTATAGCATCCAACACTTGTTTACTTGACCTCTGTTGTGTTTGTCAATACATTCATTCACACTCTACTTTTGAGGTGCTTCGATTAGTTTGATTCAGAGATGCCCCACCATCCTCTTTACGGGAGGTAACCAACAAATTTGAACGCGGCCGTGTTTGCGCTTCAGTATAATTGGTGATGGGTTGTTTTGTGACAGATGTGAAAAATAAAGAAATAAATAAACAAAAGAAGTGTGGGGCTACATTGCAAAAAACACAATCCAAGATGCTCCATGTTGGAGCTGCATATGAATGTGTGCGCATAAACATGCGGGGTCTCTTTAATTGTATGGTTTTCTTCCAGACCCACAGCTGACACAAACAGGCAGCCTGTTTAATGGATGAGAAGAGCCGTTTGAAGACGGTCTGTCACTTCTGATTGCTTCGCCTCTGTTCTAAGCATATCACTTGTCTGCTAATACCCCTCCATTTAACTTGAGCGCTTGTTATCATTAACTTTAATGGATAATTTACAAATTAGAGACGCAGGTAGGATGAGAAGAGAGCTGCAGAAACCCCATTATTTGACTATTTGCTTCATTGAATTTATCAAGCAGATGAAATGACTTCTGATCTGTACTTCAGATCATTCTTAAACAATTTCTGATCACACATTAAAAATTACAGCTCTTAGAAGTGCTTCAAATTTTACATATGATGCTGTTGCAGATGATTAAACTGTAGATACGCTTTGTGCAGATTAAGCACTTTGACTCATTGATGCATTATAATTGTTATATTTCACCATAAACATATTAATTTGAATAATTTATGCACACATACAGCATCCCACTCTATTATACCTTTGAACAACTGAGTGGGCAATAAAACATAGGTATTGTGAGCTTTATGTAGGGCTGAAACAGTGGGACTCCATGTTATTATCGTACCCCCCATTACATGGAATGGGAGTGCATTGTTATTATTTGTCATCATATGCTAATTACACATCATTAATGTTAGACCTTAATGGCCCCAAGAGTGGGTAATAGGCTGTAAGGCAGAGCTGGCTGCTTGCGGGAATCTGAGTCTTGGGGGGAGAGAACACATGCTAATGAAGCAGAGACCTTTTATCTTAGCAGATTAAAAGGGAAAAGATCACAACCCTCAAAATAAGCGTTTTGACATCTGTAATTGGAAGAGACAACAAGCTTTTGTTCTATTATAGGGAGCAGGAAGCATCAGGCTGGGTGTATAAATCTCTCCAGCGAGCTTTACTCCCTCAGTGCCTTCAGTCAGTTAGCCAAATGAAATCTCACTGCTGCTTTCATGCTCTTAGCTGCCGTTAGACAGAAGATGGAGTGCTGCTGCCTCCAAAAGTAGTGTCGAGTCTGTGATCTAGGTGCGTACATGTGTGAGCATGGTAGCTTAGCCTTTTCAAATTAATGGATGCCCTTGTATGCTAAACGGGAACACAGAACAGTAACCCTGCCAATTATTGGGGGAATACTGAGGGGCTGCTTTCTGCGCATATACAGACATCCAACATTAATTTCCTTCTCCCAACATGTCTCTTACTTTATTGCAGTAATCTTAAGCTCAATATTACCAATGCACTGAGGCCAGAGAGTGATAGCCATGATGCTGTAAGATGTAGAAGAGTGACTGAGTTTGCGCATCTGGCCCTCTCCAGCGGGCCTGACTCATAGCTTGGGTGAACAGCAAAGCGACAGCTGGTCCAGCATGGCTCCATGTTTGACCCCCAGCACCATGTGTAGTCCTGGGCGGCCAGCGGCACTCCATACCCTGAAGACAAGTATGCCATCCAGAACACCTGGTGGGAGGGAGCCCACCTCAGAGCCTAGGGTCTAGTAGAGAACACACCAGGTTAGGGATTGTGTCTGGATGTGTGAGACTTGATTTCGGGGTCCATGACCCTCCCTGCCCCTGACTCTTTAGCGACCCAAAAGGCTCTTAAAGCAGGGGCCCTGCTGACTGCCCATTTGCTCTGTTTGAGATCCAAGCCCAGAGGTCCTGTCATCGCAAAGCAGCTCAGTGGGAGGCCATAGGTGTAATGACCTACATCTATTCATATACAACAATATGTATAGCAT
Organism: Thalassoma bifasciatum; assembly: GCA_008086565.1. Taxonomy (NCBI): domain Eukaryota; kingdom Metazoa; phylum Chordata; class Actinopteri; order Labriformes; family Labridae; genus Thalassoma; species Thalassoma bifasciatum. The sequence goes on from RPOG01000098.1 coordinate 302,043, forward strand.
CATCAGTCTGTTAAACGCGTCGACCTCCACCAACTGTACAAGTATTTCAATGCATGGCACCATTCAATGCTCTGTCCTTGTAAATATCACAAATACACTGCCGGGCCAACAAAAAAAATGTTGCCTTTGAAGAAAAGGTCTCACACTCTAGTATTAAGTTGGACCACCTTTGGCTTTGATTACAGTACGCAATCACTGTGGCATTGTCTGGATAAGCTTCTGCAATATCACAAAATTTATTTCCATCCAGTGCTGCGTTTATTTTTCACCAAGATCTTGTATTGATGATGGGAGAGTCTGACCACTGTGCAAAGCCTTCTCCAGCACATCCTAAAGATTCTCATTAGGGTTCAGATCTGGACTCTGCGGTGGCTAATCCATGTGTGAGAAAGATGTCTCATGCTCCCTGAACCACTCTTTCACTATTTGAGATGATGAATCCTGGCATTGTCATCTTGGAATATGCCTGCACGAATAGCCTGGTCATTCAGTATGTTCAGGTTGTCAGCTGACCTCATTCTTTAGGCACATAATGCTGCTGAGCCTCGACCTGAGCAACTGCAGCAACCCTAGATCATAGCATTGCCCCCACAGGCTTGTAGAGAAGGCACTAGGCATGATGGGTGCACCACTTCATCTGCCTCTCTTCTTACCCCGATGCGCCCATCACTCTGGAACAGGGTAAATCTGGACTCATCAGACCACATGACCTTCTTCTATTCCTCCAGAGTCCAATCTTTATGCTCCCTAGCAAACAAAGACTTTTATCCCAGTTAGCCTTTCTGATAAGTGTTTTTTGAGGAAATATTCTTATTTTCACTATTAAACATACTCTTGAGTTCTCCTGTTGTTTTTCTTAGATTTGATTTAGCCAAACATTTAAGCGATTGCCAATCACAATCATTCAGAATCTTTTTGTCCTACCTCATTTCTTTTTCTTTGTCAAATCCAGGTGGTGACGTTTTTTTGGCCAGGCAGTGTATGTAAGTACTGTTTCTCAAAAGTCTTATTTGTTCAGATAAACTTTGCAAGCTGCTTCGTGACGCCACAGCTGGAACTCTCTTTGAGAAACTGCAGAGCTGTAATTTATAAAATCCCGACTTTGATAGTCTCCATGACTTCCCTCCTTCTCTCTGTTTATGATGAATGTTTTATGCATGAAAGCAGAAAATGTTGATCAGGGAAACTGTATGGAATTTGTCTCCATTATGCATGCTTATCATAATCACGGCCAGATTATGCAGTAACAAAGCAGCAGCAGTAATACAATAAGTCTCCTTGATAATCACGCAAAACAACTAAGAGATGAAATACTCAGGCAGAATATGATGTTCTCATAGCCTCCAGGTGTTTTTCAATTCATATCTTTGTCTCTAAAATTTACTCACACACACAAGTACAGCTTTTATGAAATTCCTACTTTCCAAAGAAGAGAAACAAAAGAGGAAATGATGGAGCAAAAATGTCACTTTGTTTAATTATTGCTAGTTATCACAATTACCTTCTCTTTGACTTTAGCGTGTATGTAATAAGAATGTTCTTGAGTGCTTCAGAGAAATGTGAAAGGTCAGATGTCAGTTTTAATATGACTAGAGCACCTCTAATGAAACACTGTTGCAATATGTGTTGAATACGAATGCATTAATTTCTTAAATGTCTTTCATATTTGCAGGCGCCTCAGCCCTTTTAACTGGGATAATTTGACAGCAGCCCCCTGCCTTCCTCTGACAGCTCTGAGGAGCCGGGGCTCAGCACCTGCGTCCACCCAAGCATTAAACCTCAGATCCTGAACTCTCCTCACAAATGAACTGTCAGATCATTACTGCGCGTGATGCAATATAATCTGTCTCAGAATTAACATTTGGCCAAGTCCACACAGGGTTTTTTCTCCCATCTCTCTCTTCTGTACATCTAGCCCCCTCAGAAGGTGCTGGTTTGAATATGCATCTCTTCACATTTCCATGAGGGACCCACCGGGAGTACAGGCAGAGAGCAGCTTTCAGCATTAGCATGTCAGGAGGGAAGGGTCCTTTTCGTTCAGGGTCCCACTGCAGATGCTATGCCTCACTTGTTCATTACAATTGCATTTCATCAGCTTGATGATGTCCACATGTCAAATGAGTGTGAGGATTTTGCACACAAAGGAGCCTCTGGGAAAAGGACTTCGCTGGCTAATCAGCTGATTATCATACCTCAAATGGGGGCTGTAGTGCTCCGTTACAAACGCCAGCCACAGAGAACGAGGTGCAGGAGACAGGCATACGACGGGCGAGTCCAGATAGGAAGGCAGCAGGCAAAGCTGATTAAACAAGCTCTCTTCTGAATGCACACGGAGGAATGCAAAGTAAGCAAACAAAACACAACCCAAGCAGGAGACACAGTAGAGCCTTAGAATATTTATACTTACAATATTTTTACTCTTCCTACTCTGAAGTCTTGTGACCCTACAGCCTCGAGTTATCCTCACATTAATCCTAAAGCCTTTAGAAAAAATATAAAGCCACAAGAAGTAATTTTCCAGTTTGTATAACTTTGCATCCATTTTTACTTTAATTCAAGAAAGCTGTAATAAGCAGATTATGAAGTGCATAAATCAAAATAATATGATTATCCCACTCTAGCTCCTGGACTGGTGACTTGAAGAGGCAGACACATGGGGACCACGAAGCTCTGCTGGGTGACTCCAGTTCTCATCGGTGAAGCTACGGAGGATAGAGCAAGGTGGGTTTTCATTTAAATGACCCTCACTGCAAAAAAAGAGAACAAAACACAAACAAAAAAAACCCTCAAATCTAGCTGAGTGTTTTGTCTAATTTGTTGTCAAAATACATCTCATTTCACACTCATGATACATCTGGACCTGACAAGTCCAGATGTAAATCTTATTTCCAGGTACCACAAGAAAAATTAATTGTAGGAAGAAGAAAAAGCTGCCAAAGTAGCAAGCGAAATTAGTTGATCAGTTTTTAAAATAGATATTACATCTTTGTTTCAAGAAGCTAAGCAAGAAAAGTTTTCTTTGCACTGTGTTAGTGATTGAGAAGCTGATATATGATTGAAACATTAGCACATACAGCAGAAGACGACAGTGAAAATGAACCCAAAACAGAGAGGGAACTTCATTTTATTCAGCTTCTGGGCAAAAAAAAATACAAAGGACAGGACAATCGAGATACCTGAGAGCTGTGTATGTTTGTCTTCTCTTGCCACCTTTTGGGAACAGCCTGAGCAGCTAGGACACAAGGGACAGACCCTGAACACAGGAGAGATTATAGATCCCACCAGGTCTAATAACACCTCAGGAATCCTCAAGAGGAGCAGGGAGACAAGCTTTAGCCTCTGTATTATTTCTATGCTAGATATATACGAGAAATCTATCACTTTAAGATCTATATTCACAAGTCAAACAGTGTTGGTTGTGTATTATTTCAAAACATGATTAGAGTTTTGTCATCCCTTTTTCTGGAGTAGGTTTTTGTTTTATTCACATTTTTAATCCTGATCATGTTGATCCTTCCATGAACACCCTCTTCATTGCTTGAGCTCAGCAGCTATGTCTTTTTGTTATCGGCTTCTTTTGTTTGAATGGAGAACGCCAGCCACACATGGTGGAAGTGAAGTCACAAGTGACCTGAAAGCCCAATTATAAAGTCTGCAATCTGCATTGTTCTTGGAGCGAAAAAGAATCAATGTGCTGAAGGCATATCCCCATCAGAAGACCTAATGATGTCTTTCTGGACCACAGCCTTGCACACTGCATAGTAATCTTCTGCTAATTAGGTTTATAATGCCTAGGCAGGCCTCCGCATCAGCACAATTCCAGGGAGGACAGTGAAGTTATTTATTTATCTCACTGTGGCTCGTTGTTATGGTGGTTATAATTAAAGCAAAATTATTTAGATTATTTAGGAGAGGGCTTCATTGGAATTAGTGCTGCACACTGCTTGTGTGTGCACTTTCCCTGTGTTTTCAATCATGAGCTCAAATTAATGCAGTAGTTTGTTCCATTAGGAGAGGAAATCAGAAGAAAGACATCCTTAGTGAAGCTGAGCTCACACTCTGCTGAAGTCTTCAGAAGTACAACATGCTGGAGTCAAGAAGAGTTAACATTTGCAGTATTCTTTATGTAAAGTCGGGTACATTGTTTTAGTCCCTTGGAAGACAATTTTTCATATTTGAAATATATATTTTTTTTAATTCAGAAACCTGAAAAAAATTAATTAAATATATTGTTTCAAAGTAGTTTAGTGTTGAATACAACAAGTTGAAGCATGTTTTAACTTAGAAGCTCATTTTCATTGCAAAATCACACAAACTGTTTTTGGAAAGGAGAACGTAAACATTTCATTTCCAATAAATCATTACAGAGGGAAAGAGATGAACACACATGAAATTAATTATTCTTCTCAGAAGACATGCACCATTCCACTTCTGGTATTGGGCATTTTAGACTGACAAGAAAAGTGAAACTTGTTTTTGTCAGATCTGCATGACACAACAGTAAGGATACCAACATTATTAAACGTTTTCATGGCATGATAAATGGATGGGCTGTGCAACAAGAGGATCTGTTTCTGTCATGGGACACTGGAGTAGAATAGATTCATGTTATTGTAAGTAATAGTTGGTTTGCTGCATAGGATGTTGATAACAGGTTTTGATGGTTTGCAAATCTTTCAAATCCTTTATTTAATTAAAAGAGGTGAAAAGACTAGGAGTCAAATTCTCAAACATACATTTTCTGTTATAAAAAAAAATAAGCTTATTTAAAACCTGTTATCAGTACATGTTTCAAGAGATTTGGGACAAGAAAAAAAATATTGCTTATAAAGTTCTGTAGTGCCTCAATAAAAAAACTGGAAATATATCTCTTAAGTTATACGATGGTTTGTTACAGGTTAGTCACACATGAAGAGGGAATAAAAAGGGGACTCCTGATGTAGCACAAGAAGAGGTTCACCATTATGTTGGAAACTCGATTTATGGAGAGTTTAGCAATTTAAGGATAATGTTCCTCAGCAAAAGAATGAGAATAACTTGGGGATATTGTCACCTGAAAGCTATAATATCTTAAAAAGATTAGAGAATCTGGAGAAATCTCTGTATGAAACAAACAAGGCTGTTAACTTCCACTGGGCTCTGTAGGCCTTCAGGAACTGGGTCAAGTACAAACAAGAGTCTGTAGTGGAAGTCACTTGACAGGCTCAAAATTACATGCAAAAATGTAGTAATCATTCTTGGTATCGTCCTCATAAAAGAAATATAAATTTCCCATCTGAAATACGCCTTACTATTCACCTTGTGACCATTCTGTTAATTGTACTCAAGGAAGCTCTAAACTTTTCTTTTCTCAGCAGGAAGTTACTGTTGGTCTCTGTTTTTTTTCTCTGAGAGGTTAGTATCTGTCCGCCTTTTTCTGGCAGACTCTTAACTGACAAGTTTTGAGCATTTGGCAAGATGTTATCCAGAAGCAGAGCTCATCTACGGCTCTGACAGCAGCGCAGCACCTGCCAAAGGATCTTCTTACCTTCACTATCTGCTGTGAGTGAGCAGTGCTCAACGCTGAGGGAACCGTTTCAATCTCCCTCATGCTGGAATTTTTCGCCTTGTTCCTGTGTTTCCTTTCTCTTTGATTAGACAGAAGAAGAAGAGGAGATCCTTTCATGGATAATGAGACACTAGACAGAGGTTTTATTTGTTTCCCCAGCTAAGGTCTCCATTGGCCTGTTGGCAGGTGTACTGAGTCTTGAGGGGCAAGAGCTCTGTCATTACTTTGTTTTTGTAATAATTTTTTTTAGTATACTTTATTATCAGGAGAAACTAGAACTTGGAGACCTACCTCTGCCCTTCTAAGTGCTAGTATTACAGATTTTCTCTGTGTTTTTGTGACTGATGCAATCCGGGCACAGCTCAGGAGGTGGATGAGAACAATCTAATTTGCTCTCCTTTCTACTCCGGTGCCTTCAAACTGAAGGTCTTGTGTCTAATGCAGTCGTGACCATGATAGATAAGCCTACATAAGTCTACAAAGCCAGCTTCAATGCATCTGAGATTAGCACATCTTCCCTACCTGGAACTCGTGCCACTGTGGGGACGACCCCGGCCTTGGCGACAGGACAGCCGGACATAAAAGTCTTTGAGAATCCAGGCAGTTCCTCACAGGAGCATGTGCCATAATTAGAGCCATAATGGCACCTGAATGCAGTGCAGGTTAATGAAACTCTGTCTCTGCGAGGCGACCAGGGGCTTTTGGGTAAAGAAAACAGCAGGGTTCTGCCAGGAGCCCGATGATAGCAATTTGCAGAGTGAGTTATGTGCTATAACCTGGAAGCAGCGAGTACTTTGAGCATGTTTTGTCCTTAAATGGGGTATAGTTTTCCATTTCCCATCCATTAATATGCATAGAACAGCTAATGAGGCTGAACCAACTAAGATAATAAGATTCTGAGGCTTCAGCACCGCTGACTGCATTAATGGTGTATGACTTTGTGTTGAGGCATTTGTCTCCTGATGCCTTTGGACACAAGCACAAAATGTAAAGCTAAAGAAACTCTTCAATGGCACATTTATGCAACAAGGTTTTGATCTGTATTTTGCAGTTATTGCCCTGATGAAATGCTCCAGAAGAAGGGCCTTTATCCATGGAGATTACATTTTAATGAGCACTAAAGGACTCATTTAATTAGTTCATTTCTTACACTTTAATTTGTGCATTGCTCATGATTGTGCAAGCTGTAAGCTGTAATCGGAAACAGAAGATGTGTTGCTACACTCAAGATGTTGTGTAACACGGTTTTGAAAATCTCACATAGTTTTGCCTATAATTGGAATATGAATATATAGCTTTAACCCTTGTGTTGGAAAATAATAGAACAATACTTTCAATTTTTCATCTGGAGTTGCACAAAATGACCTTATCAGTATCAGTCTGCTCTTAGTTTGGAAGCAGGAAAATAAAACATTGATTTCCATCTCCTCAGTTTACCACCTTGCAGCTGATCCTGCAGTGAGAGCGACTGTGGAGGTTGTCTAGAGGTGTGCTGGCAGACTGTGGGATGTTATTAAGCATAAATAGAAATATAAAGAAGTGTTATGTCCTCTAGGAGGGGAAACCTCTGATTTTTGCCCTCTTCCCGTCAGCACTTTCCTGCAGCAGCATATTAGTGTTGTCTCCTCTCGGTAAATAATGTGTCCTCATTCAGTCACAGTGAAGAGAAAGAGCATATGACTACAATGGGCTATTATTGGCTATAATAGGGATGAAGCAGACTCTCAGGAGAGACTGGGAGACTTGTGAACTGGAAATGTCTGCTGTTCATCACAGCATTTTACAGCCAACGTTTTCTCTGCAAGAGCAGCATCACTGCCCCAGGATAACTTACACTGATGCCTCACTTCATTTACACAGTGCAGTTTTGCTTCTGCTTGAACAGAAACTGCTGTTCAGTGTTGGAAAAACTCGACAACTAGACCACTACACTAGCCCCCTTTATAGATCCAATAAAATCCTTTTCTGTTCCCTAAAATATCAAGCACCATTCTTCTGTGAATGAGGATCCCTGTCATTCTTTTACACTCTCTGTGTACAACTTAACCCAGGCCCAGTTTCCTGTTTCCTCATCTCTTTTACTTATCTTATGTACCACCCAGTAAGTTGACATCGCTCCCTTTATCAGGCCTGTTTCTTTTCTTACATCCCTCTTTCATCATTGAGCCTTTTCTTTACTGGACTTCCTCACTAAATGCAGCCGCGATCACGACACCGCTCACCGTTGCTCCCTCTTTAGCCGTCTCTCATCCCTCCTATGTTTGAAGGACCCCCCCCCTTCTCTCTTCCCCCTCCCCCCATGCTGACCCTCCCCGCTCCAACCCCCCCTGGCTGGACCCCTCTCTCTGGTGCGGGGCCTGGCTGTCAGGCCCTCTCCTGTGAGTGCGGCTGCTGTGATTTCCTCTGGGCCATCAGGTGGGCTGCTGCTAACTAGCCAAGCCTGAGACAGGGTGACCTCAAGCCTCAACATGATGGGTCTGAATCAACAATGTGTTCGCCTAAACAGGGAGGGAGAGACCAAACAACTTAGAGGGCTGCCTGCCAGTAAGTAAACCGACAACGCCTCATCTCAAAGTTATCTACCTGCAGAAATCTTATTGTGCAAGTAAGCATTTAATTCCCCTCCCCTAAAGTACCTATGGGCTCTAACTCATGGCTTTTTAGTCTCTACTAAACTGTTTCCATTCGGGTGTGTTTGCTGCAGTGTTTGTCGCAGTGGTGCCTCGCAGTAGGTGTATTGTAAATCAACTGGGTGCAGCGTGAACTGTCATTATAGTGATCATTAACACTCGTGATATCATCAGCGCATGGCAGACACTTAATTATCGGATCCCTTCTTCTGTTTCAGAGGCCCTGGTGTATTTTTCTTTTCAAAACATTTTCTGATGTCTGCAAAATCCATATAAGCCTGTCTGATTAGAACAAGCTCGATTTAATGAGTTTCTCCTGTGCCACTGTTTCAGGTGGATCTCATTAAGGGTAATCATACTGTAGTTTGAGTTCTAAGGAGGACTTTATGCACAATCCAAGGCTGTCTAAATTGATTTTCCCTCTTTGTATTGAGTATTTAACAGGTGAGCTTCTGTTGGTCAAAGGAAAAATGCCAATCTACTCATCAGACATAAATGTTTCTGTCAAACAGCACTCTGCTGTGACTGTGAGGAGCATTTTCTAGCATTTACGTAATAATCAGATTTAATGATGGCATTGCTGAATAGCTGACGCTTCCTGCAGTCGCTCTTTTCTCTCCTGGGTCCTTCCTCTGCCTCCTCAAAATGTTTCAAACTTTTTCTCTTCCACAATTCCCTCGAGCTAGCCTCCCATCATATCTGAAATGCGCTTACAGCAGTGGCCGTCTTTTGCTTGAGAGCTCTTTGCCTTATGCTTCCATCAGAGGAGACTGAGTCTCACAGATGCACTGCTTAACAATGCCATCCCCTGCTCCCATCAGAGGGGGGAAGGTTGCGGAGCTGCGCCCCACAGAATAAGGGGGGCAGGTCCCCTGTGATTGGCGAGAGCTGAACATCGATGCCAGCTTCCATCTGTCATGATAGCCTATCTCTGAACCTTCAATCTGTCAAAAGCTTGCTGCCTAGCTGAAGGCTCCAGGAGATTTGGCGTGCTAAACAGATTTGACAACAGGCATTATCACTGTGAGGGGCCCGGCGAAAAACGCCATCAACGTGTTAATTGTGGCTGGAGATGTAAACTGTCACTTCTCATCTCATTTAACACTTGCTTTGCCAACTTCTTCTCACCTCGTTTTCTTCGCTTTAGAAAACATATGGAAGTGTTTGGCTGACCCTCTGATCCTGAGACAACAATATCTGCTTTGTTACTTTCACTTGTAGTTGTTTTTTTTTGTTTTTTTAAATCAAAGACGATAAGGCCTAAAACTAATCGTTGTTGTGTCCTTGAGTTGGCTGGAAAGTCAAAACAGACACCTCTACTGTTTGCTCCAAAACATGCAGTCTAAGAACAGCTGTGGTGAGTTTCTATGACGTGTAATTTTATGGGTAAATTGTTGCAGAAAGCAGAGTTGTCATGAACACTTAAACTATTAACACTAAGGTTTGAGCTCTAATTTGACCTCCAGTTACCTTGATAGTGCAGTCTTTATTTTTCCCTTCATCAGAACAAAAACATCATCATCATTAAGGACGAAGAGCTTTATGTTAGTCGCGGAGCTAATGTTTTAAAGGTCATGACATTAAATGCATACGTGGACCAAATTTGTGATTTAACAAATTATTTTTAATTCTGATCCTCTGATCTTTTATGGTGATTCTTTTTATGCTTTGGCTTTAAATAAATTCCAAATACACATTTTCCTCTGACAACAAATTTTTATACACCTTTTAGACAACTCTTTCAAATGTCAACCCTCGTCCCATCACCACTAATTGATTATCTTCTATCAAAGCACCTTATTATTTGTGAGTTGTAGCGATCAGCCCTATTATTTGTGGGCTTTCCCCTGACAGGCTTTTAATGGTGATGGTTGGTTTAACCCCCAGGCCTTGCTAATAGGATTTAGCAGCAGGTGACTGGTAACACAGACACACACGCCCCTCTAACCCCTTCACCCCGAGGAATATCAGACCCTCCCACTGCCTGTGAGCTCACTTGCACACACACACACACACACACACACACACAAAAAAGGCACAAGCAGTGCACAAATCCAGCTTCGTCATTCCCTCTGAGCTGACCGTATCTGAAAGTCCCGTAGTGAGGCAGCCCCATCGTGTCACTTCCTTTGCCTCTTTGTTTTGATGCCGTTGGCGTCAGGATGCAGGAAGCAACGCGGACGTATGCAAAAGCCGATGCAAATAAAGCTGAAGCAGACACGACGCCATCTTGGAGATGACAGACGCCGAGCAGACGAAAAGGCCACGGCCCCCATACTCTGGTTGTCTCATGACAGCGGTGTCATTACTAGCCACAAGGTTTGCAGCATCTTCTGATGTACAATTAAGTATTTACAAAAGTAGACCTCAGGAAACTGGATGTTATTTATAAATTAGGCAGCAAATGATCCCACAAAGATAATTTCACTTTAATAAAGTGCAAAACAAATTTTATTGAAAGGTAATGAGCATATTTTCTGGTGTTTGCCTCATTACCTGGAGACGGTCAGTGATAGTCGTCTTGTCTGAAGCTTTCTCCTGTGTGTCTGTCAGAAGCAATAGTTTACTCAGGTGAGGTCTCCGTGTCATTATAGTGGCCCTGTCCATCAGGATCAGAGCCTCTAACAGAGGCAGAGGCTATTCTCTCAAGCTTTTATCACTTTATTTGGTGTCCATCCCTCCACTGTCTGCAGACAGCATTAGAGCCCATCCATTCCTACGCCGACACTGATGGGAAGGAGGAGCACGGGATGCCTGGGTGGTGGCGCTTTGGCTGAAGGGGGAGAGCAGCTTTAGGAGAACAGCACCACGAGGAGCTGGGAGGGGATGGGTTTGTTATCCTGGTAATTAAGGACAGAGTGGCTTCCATGCCGGGTGTGCGGACAGGATGTGGCAAATTACCGGAGTCTTTGTGAGGAAAAGCTGCTCCCTCTCTGCTCTGTCCATCCTCAGGGGACCTCATCATCTTCTCTAACAGTCAGGATGGGATTTTGTACCCTCTATTCCCTCACCTTCTCCTTCCCTTCTTTCTGTCTCCTTGTTCATTTCCTTTCACTTCCTTATGTCACCTTCTACCTGAAATACACCTGAAGTAACATTGCAGCCTCAGATTGGAAATTAGTATGTTTTTGACTGAATTATAAAACTTCAACAGTGTCTCTTCCATCTTTAAAACAGGTGTTTAATCATAAAATATAGATTCATGTGTCCATAATGAAAAGATTTATCTAAGCATCTGATTTTCTAACTTCATTACACAGATTTTCATAATTAACTTGGTCTTTCACTGGGGGATTACCCTGACATGCAGGGAAGAGGAGGGAAACAGACAAACCGTAAATGGGATTTTATGTGCACATTTTACTCCTCTGAGATGTCGCAAGTGACAGCTTACCAAACACCACTGAGACCACAAGTTTTGTTACTTTGTCATTGCCGAATAATTCCACAGAAAGAGGATGATATTCCTTTCGTTTCCTCTTGACGCTCTGCTCCGGGACCCTTAGCTGGTGGTACTCAGGTGGGGCTAGAGGAAACGCTGGCCCTCACAGCGACACGCAGTAGCAGTAGCAGCCGCAGCCGCATGGCAAGACAGCAAGGGAACACTCTGGGGTTTAAAAGTACCCAAAGCATCCTGGGTAATTAGCCATTACGGCGCTGTCACAGAGGGTTCTGCAGTCAATACAGAGATAATTTGGGCAATGGTGAATGACAGTGCTGTCCAGGCTTTTGGGATGATCAAGGACAGATCCAGCTGCACCAGGCATCTGTCAGGCCCATGAATCACTCCTCCAGCCAGCAGCTGGGTGAGTGGAGCAGAGAGAATCGCTGGAGAGGCATGTGCAGACACACAAATAAACATGTTCCCCCTCTCTCCCCTCACCACACCGGGAAATGGCTATTAAAGGTCTGCCGTTACAGAGCACAGAGTGGAAAAGGCTTGTTACCTTCAGTGGCAAATGAATGACATTGGGAATAAGGTGAGAAATAAAAGTCAGACCAAGGGGACGTTTTTCACTGTTATTTCGACTGTGTAGCTAAAACACAGGGACGCAGTTAGCATGCAAAATTGGATCATCCAGTTTTGATGGAGAAGTATTTTAACTAATGAGTTCTACACATGGAAAGAGTAGAGTTAGAAATTACACCAGAGGGGATTTTAGAAATTTAAAGTAGAGCGTCATTCGTGTTCAATGACAAACACTTTAATGGGACTGAAGAAAAAAACTTTGATGCGTAGAGATGGTGAACAAGCTGCGTACTTGTTTTCACCCTATTTACAAAGAAATGCTCCATCCTAAATGTATTCAAGGGTTTTACGCTCACACATCAGGGCTGATGTGATCATATTTAGAAAAAGTCAAGGAAGCACACAAAGATAATGACTTGAATTTTTAATTTTCACATGAAAAAAGGAAATTACAGCAATTTGAGAGCATGTGACAACATAAAAATGAAATGCATTGATTCAACCTTGTACACTTACAGTGTGTCCATTATACAAGTCAGTGGTGGTTGGATCAAAATCTGCATCAATTTTGACTTGAGTCTTATTCCTCTCCGTGTCTTTCACTTTAGAAGATATTTCAGATTGTTGTAGTGGAAGGTTTTAGGACTGAGAGAATTTGCATGATTTAAATTCCAATGAAACTGTTTGCCATACCCGAGTTTTACGACTCAAAAAATCATTGGCCGGCCTGACTCATTAACTTCTTTAACAATATTTCACATTTGATACGGCATAGATTTTTAAACCATTGCAAAAACTTCCTATTCATCAAAATTGAAGATTTATGGCCAAATTTCAATCCCTTTGTTTATTTGTTCTTTTTTTTGTTTGTTTACTAGTCAGAAAATGTATTTTGATTGCTAGAGTGAATGAAATCACCATACAAAAAAATCCTGAACTCACACGTGCCCAAATCATATTAGCCCACGTTATGAGTTATATAATCAAATGTAAGTCTCTGTTAATGTTGAGAGTCAGGGGCCTCTTGGTTAATAAAGTTTCCAATTTTTTGCCTTTTTTAAAAAAATATATTTTAGAAAATATGGAATATATTTTAAGGTCAGTGCCTGTTAGCCATGCACTTACTGCGATTGTGCCGATTGTGGTACATTACCTTGAACAACGTGTTATCATGTAACTCTGTCAACATTTCTTCAATAAAAATTCAAACATGGGTAACTCAAACATTTGCGGTTTCCAGTGATGTGGCTCATTATGGTAATCACAAGCATATGGAGTAACCCCGCAAAGCAAAAAAGAAATTTAGCAAAAAATGCCAAATGGCTGTAACTTCTGGAGTTTTTGGCCAATCAAAAAAAGTTCAATGCTGACAGAGGACTGGGAACCTGTACTTTCAGTCAATTGCAGTGCTTTATCATTCTAAAAAAAAGCTCAACAAATTTTGGTTTTGTGTTTTCCTTCTTTTACATTTTCAATACTTCCATACCATGTTCAGTAATCACTTAGCAGATGCAAGTCGACGTATGACTGGAAAAAGGGGCAATTTTCAGAACTTTGTCCAGTCATAATAAAAAATATATATATCCTGACTATTTTGGCTTCAGGAGGTCAAGGGTTAATATGCTCTGTTTCTACTCGCAGATGTTTAGTTTGTGACCAATCTCAAGATTTGTGAGTAAGTAAAGTCATTTATTCCCTTTATCACATAGGTTTCATATTCATAATTACTTATAGAAAAGACAAATAACTATAAATAACTACAAATAACTACAACTTGTTAATCTATCTTCAAATCAAATGTAAGAACATTTGTACTACCGTTTACGGTAACAAGTTTTTCGAGCGTTTGGTTCACATTCTTTCAGTGAAGATCACTTACTTTTGACATTTGCTGCCCAAATAATACCATTACCAAAGATAGCTGTTCAAAATAAATCATTTGAACAGCTGTTAAAAAAATGATAGTAAAATGAAAGAAAAAGAGTTGGGATTCAATAACGCATCATATGCTGTAATATGAAAACAGTCCTAGTAAAGATTTGATAGCTCTTAAACTCTTTGATTCTGTGTAAATGAGATTTTGATGTTTCTGTGAGATGCAGGTCCTACCTGGGTACAGTGTATTTAATCATAGCCTTTAAAGGCACAGCACTGGGACTGGAGCTTCTTCTTATCATTCTTTAATCAATATTCCTTTCTCTATGTTAACACAAAGCAGTTCTCTCAAAGCTGTAGATGTGTGCTGGCCTTCTGCGATGGATGTTAAGTCTTCAGAAAATCATGGGACCTGAACGTGAAGCTACATCATATATCCTTTTATTTGTCATATTAGGATGAGTGAGATTTTTTTGTGCTTTTTAACAACCAGCCTTTCTATATTCATCCCTCTGATACACAGAATATCTTTCATTTCTTTTTTGATGATTTCCACTCTGAATGGTTTGATTGCTGAGAGAAAAGCAGCACGCTATTATAGAAAAATGAAAACAGGTTTAGAGTGAGTCACCTTCCTTCAACATAAGCACTCCCATTCATCTAAGAATGAAATTAACTTCATGATAGGCAGTGAAAGTAGCAATCCATCTCCGATACAATGAATTCAAAGATGCAAAACACTGACAGTCAATTAAAAATGAAAGATAATCCACTCCTCACTTTTATGAAATGCTTATATTCAATTTCACATATGTGCTTTAAGTGCCTGCCATGATTTTACATCAGTTTAGCTATTTATCTGCCATTTTTATTTTTTCTGAAGGGGGAAACCATAACATCTGAATATTTACCTGGGCTTCAGCAGGGCTGTGAGCTTCCTGGTGACTGTGGTATGACCATTTTTTAGTATTCCTCTGGGATCCATTCCCGTATATGTGTCTATAAAGGGAATTTGCGGAGAGCAAAGTGAACATGTTATGTCGGTCATTTGCTGTGCAAGGATATTTTCCTGCAAACTGCGTTTTAAATGCTATGTTTCTCCCCATTACTCTGAGCCGAGAAACATTTAAATGCCCTTTAATTAGCGTGTCCTTCCTCTCTATCGATAGGCCACTGGTAATCACTCAGAGGACTAATGACTCCTAATTGAATTGCTTTAAAGTGAAACACAATAGGTCCTGTCATCAGAGCCCAAACAGCAACATTTGGAGGGGAATCCAGAGCTCAGGTCGTTCTGCTCAGCATTTCACTAATCGAAGTTACATATTTTCACAGTAGCAGAGAAAAGCCTGGCGGTACAGCGGTGATGTGAGATCATGCTCTGTCAATAGAGCCTAGGGAAGGGGATCCGGGAAGGGGTGGCTGGTGGATCATCAAAATCTCAGTAGATATTGATTTGATCTTTTCATATTGTCAAGGAGAAATCTAATCATAATAGAGCAACATAGCATGATATCTCCCTCAAACGCTTTTTAACAACCATTGTGGCTCATTATCCAGTTTGCCTGCAGAAGACCCTGCTGGAAATACTCCTGAGTGCGCCGGACCTGCGAGGATGTCGTTTTCATTCACACATGATCCTAACAATCGGATGGCACTTCTTCTATCTGTGATCACACATTTCAAATCAGGACTATTGGGTTTGCAGAGTAGTTATAAGTGGGCGGTCATGCAAGAGGACAAGAAGTGTTCATGTATTCCTGCAGCAGGTCAAAGCAGCAATTATACTAAATATATTTCCCTGGTAGTTATAAAGATAGTTAAAGTGCTACACTGTGACATTTCTCTAAAACACAGGTAAGGGCTGCACCTTCACTTAAACAGAGCTGGTTGTAATGAAATGAAAAGTTGTAATGAAAAGGATGAAGAGGACGAGCAGTTTTATATAGATACACTCTACATCCAGAGATTTTATATAGAACTTAATGATCCTATTTCCTGTAGAGTGTCATTGGCATTGCAGAAACTTTCTGTCCTAATTATCCATTTCAGCCTGTCTGTTTCACATCTCTGCAGTCCCTCATTATCCCCACAGCCACCTCACAGTCTGCTCAGTGCTACATTAGTAAAATAGAGCCTTTGATTTGTCCTCAACAGAACAGACGTTTGAAAAACAGGGGAGAGAATGAGAGCGAAAAAGTGAAACAAAGAAAGAGAAGAGAGGGAGGAAAAGTCTTTCAGATTAGCCTGGACGTGGCCTTGTGTGGTGAATATATTGACCGTGTCACCCCTGTTTTTTGGGGGAAACTGAATTCAAGGCCACATGAGGGATTTGATGCATCACAGACATAATAGGGGATATTTTGGTTTGCTCTCTGAAGTATGAGGAACATTTTTTCTCCCCCCCTGATGTAGGGAGTGTGAACTGCCGGAGGGCATTTGTAAAACAAAATACTTTACTTGGCTGTGGAAACAATGAGTACCCACACCCCCTGTGGTTGTAATGATGCAGTGAAAACCAATTCAGCTCTTCTTAAAAACAAAACCGAGAGAGACTCACTCTCTAATGTGATGGTCTTCACCGAAACCTGTATCCACACAGAAATAATTCCTGACTATATTTACATCGCGCTGTCTGCCTCTGGCTTGTGCTGTTATTACGTCGGTCTTATTAAAGCTCTCCCTGCACCTCAGCGGCTGTATTTCAGCACAAAAATGACAGCACTAAGAACCTGATCATGTTGGGTCACTCTGTTAGAAAGCAGCTCCTGCCTCTGCTTCCTTTAATTAAACCCACGCAGCGCTCTTTCATCTTTGCATATTCCTCGGCTGGGACATTGATACTCATTATTTCTTAAGTCTAAACACCAAGACTGTGTCAAGAATGCATCCATCACTGGCAGGCTGCTTGGAGTCAGCACAAATTTTTCCACTCTGTCAGCAAATTTGGCAATTTGCAATTTCCTTACCAGGGTTCTGACATGTTTTTATCGTCAAGAGATGGCTTTCAAATGCAGAGATTATGAGGAAGGTGGCTTGTTAGTCTTCTCTGCTAGCCCCCTGTTCTAATGACAGTAATTAACAGGGCCACATTAGAAAGCCACCTCAGGAAGCATCTGACTGTTCATTTGCATGCCGTTAATACAGGAGGGTGCTGTGCCGTGCAGTAGTGCAGCTCTGCCTGTTTGGCGAGCCAGCACCAGGCCTATTCTCCCATTCATTATGTGCCTAAAGCTTGAGTTATCCTCTCCTTGGTGCGGGGATGAATGTTATTAAAGGCATAGCTGTCTGACACAACTCTAATGAAAAATAGGATGTTTCTGAAGGTTATGTTGCCAGCTAGCTCAGAAATGCCTGCTTCATTTTTCCCACCCCAGCGCAGGGCAATGTAATTCCCACCTCTTGATAGATCTTTTTTTTCCCAAAGTTTTTTTTTTTTTTTTGTGGCTGTGTGTGTGTAGAAGCCTCATCATAAAGAGACCTTTATTATCTGTGCTTCTTCCTCTGTAGGTGCTCAACAAAGGGCGAGACTGGACTTTTTGGCAGATCATACAATTGTGAAAAACTACATCTACGTGTGGTAAAGAACGGCTGCTGCTGTGTGGGTTTAATTGAGAGGCAATGCTGTATTTTTCATGCAGAGAAGGTCCTGCTTTTACTTTGCTCCATTTCATTTTTAGATGCTTGTGGTTGAAAATTGATAACTAGCCATTTAATTTAACTTTGATAGGATTTAAGATCAGCCAGATTGTGGTGTACAGTGTAGCACAAAAGATCCTTTCACTACAGTTCCCAGATTTCATTCAGATGACGCAGGCTTGTGTCAGAAAGGGACGACTGCTCAGCATTTAGGGTCAGATTGCACTTTTTAGAGCTCCATCAGAGGTGGCAGGTCATACTGAAGACGACCCGACCCACCCACACTGACGGATCCCAGCTCTGGCCTTAAGAGTAAATCTGCCCCTCCCCCCCATGTGGCCTCCCTGCCCCAACCCGGCCTTGCCGGTCTCTAACAGCCCCATCAGAGCCACATGGGAGGCCTGTGACAGACACGCAGGATACCAGGCAGCTCCAATTTATCCCTGTATTCAAATAGAAGACTTCTCTGCAAAGTCACAGTGTCAACATCTTTTGTAAGTTCATGACTGCTGCCGTTTCAGTAAACAAATACAAGTGAGGCAGAATTTAGCAAAAGAAGATCACGTCTGGGTTTTTCTATTCAAGTCAAGGCTCATGAGTTACTCTTGACTTTTTTATGTTTGTGCCTAATAAGCTAAAAACTTTATTTGCTACCGTTCTTTAAAAGGGCAGTTCACCTTTAGGCAGGTCTGTCCTGTGATAAAGTTTTAAACAGTTACTTATATCCGCAATCATAAACAAATGTCAACACTAAAGAATGACTTTGATATACAATAACTTTAAAAACATGGGAACAGTATCTTGTTGGAACTTTATATTATAAATATATTCTTTCTGAATTTATTTATTTATTTGTTTATTTTTTATCTCCTTTGTGTGAAAAAACAAACACATTTTGTTTATTGAATTCATTTTTCTTCTCATGTCCACTCTTATTTCAATCAGTACAATCTTTTGCAGACACTTTGTCAGACAATAGCAACTGTCAGAGTTTTTTCATAAATTACATAATGCTACAGACAGTACAAACATGATTAAAAAACACGTAAATAAAAAGATAAAAATTAGTTAGAGAGGATTTGTTTTACCTCAGATATCTTTGAGACACTTCCAAATACAGTCATAACTCCAAAGTGAAATGATTCCAACATGAGGATTTACAATCCAGTTTTTAGTCGGCCAGTTTTCTGACTTCACCTCTTTGAATTAAAAAAAAAAGAAAAAAATCACAAAATAACAGATGATAATATATTTTGAAGAATGACAGGCCTTGACATTAAATACAGTGATTTATCAATCTTTAAAACTTAATTTCAGAGGCAAAAATACTTAATGAATTTCATATTTGAACAACTAAAAGAAGTTTTAACATGTCTCTTCAATTTTTATTTTTCCTGGTACTGAACTGTGCTTGCTCTGTGAATTTTACCTTTATGTGGCTGTAAGTGCAATAGCATGCATAGAAGTTTATCCCCGGGACTAAAAATGTTTCAGTAATGAGTGTTATTTTGGAAATTTTAACAATCAATGAAATAACAGCAGTACGGATTGTTTTCAAAAAGTATTTCTGGTTCGACGACCATACTATTTCTCACTAGTCAAACATTTTCAGCCCACTTTCCTGACAGGATAATGTTGTCCTGTTAGCTGCCTTGTCTGCTGCGTAATCAGCAGCAGACCCTAAACACAGATGTTTCAGGGTCAGCCAGCAAGACCTCTGACAATTGGTCACCACCTCTTACTGCGTGTAAATCACAGCCAACGGCAGCAGCCCTAAAAAGCACGGGTATGTGGGTGTTCCCTTTGCTACAAACATGAGTTACGAGTTGATAGTGGTGCTGATTTAATGCTAAATCTTTGGAAACGGAAATTTGGGGCTTGTGACCCGTGTTAACCTTTTTATGTTTTTTGTTAGCGTTACATCCACTGGAGTTTTTGCTGAAAGCTGGAGCTCATGAAATATACAACATTTGATGTAATCCTCTTCATTAGCTGCACTTATTTTCTCCAAAAGAGACAGAAGGAGTTTGTCCTCACGCTGCCCACCTCACTAATTCCATCTCAACATTATACCTCCATCACCTGTGGAGCGTTCAAAAAACATGCAACTATTGTCGCTGTTGTCTGGCACAGTGGTTTGTTAGGGATGTTTTTGAAGCAGCGACTCGCCGTGTCAGATTATGCCACATATCCATTTGACTTTCATAAGCTGTTTACGCTTCAGAAATTGTAGCAATGGCTTCTCTCTTGTGCAAAGGCTTTTACATATGTTGTGTGTCTCAGAAATGCTGCTCCAGTTATAGCTATCATTCTAAAAAAAATAAATAAATAAAAACAAAACACACAACAACCCCACAGGGTTTCATGAGGCTTGTCATTTTCAGTTTTTGGGGGGGATTAGCATATTGTTTATTTTTCGGATAAAGCATCCCAGTGGTGAAGAGGCGATCTAAAGTTTAGAAATAAGGAATAATTAAGCCTTTGAATCTGTAAAAAATGAAAGTCTTTCATCTTTTTTACTTTAAATCTTTAAGAACCCTGAAATGCTACACTATACGAGCTATTCCTGTGAACAAATCCGTCTTTTATTTTCCACAAAGCCTAGTACTAATGTGTTTAATGTGGACAATATTGTTTACACATGGGTTCTTATTAGTGAGTGCTAGTCTGGTCTCAGGATCAGTGGCAGTATCCTTCAGGGATAACCTCTCTTAGGGAAGGATGAAACAAGTGCATGTGAAAAAACCCAGCGTGAGTCCTGTTCAAAGGCACAGACGAGTTCTGACTGGATTAACATTTATTGACCGTTCAAGCTTCTCTTTTTTTCACACTCCTCTTTTTTATTTTCCTTTTTTTTTTCTTTTTTTTTTTTTGCTCCAGGACAAAGATTCAAACTTAATTGCAGTGGCTGTTCCACCAACTGATCACCAATGTGCCAACAAAAGCCTCCCTAATAGGCGCTTCATTAAGGATTAGAAAGTCTCTATTACAAAACAAATTAAGCATGCTCTGATCTTAACCTATAGGTCGAACGGCATTACAGCAAAGTTTAAGCTGTTAGACGGCTGAAAAACTTATTACGGGTTAGCGCTGAGGTAGCAGTTTGGTATTGATTTTACGATAGCTAGGTATGATGATTTATGGAGTGCTTGTGTCAGTATAACAAGCTGAAGGACACACAATATCATCTCCAACATCATTAAAATTCAGAGGTCTCCAGAGCTAGCTCATCAAGTACTGTTCACCACCTTGGAATTTTGTACAGACACACACACACATACATACACACACCCACACACACCCACATACATATATATAGCTAGAAATACAGGAATCAGGATAAGCTCTGTATTCACTCAGGCTTTCAGCTGATTTTAACCTGTTTAAAGCAGCGCTGTATTACACTTTCACTACATCCCTCTTTAAGTTTCACTGTTCTTGTTTAATTTACGCTATTACTGCATGCTTATGTTCTGATTTGTACATAAGCTTAGTTAATGTTTATATCAATCCTACAGCAAAGCGGTTCAAAGGGTCTACCCTCAACACAATCAGTGCTTTGGTCTCTGAGCAGTCGCTAACTGAGTGTGGGCCGTAAAATGTGTGGTACACTAGAGCCCCCTGTGGGCACATGAAAGTAATGCTTGCTGGTAGTAATGAGCCACACTTACTTATGTGTGGATGAGGGTTTGTTGTTCAGAATGTGTCCCAGTGTTCATGATGAACATTAGCAGACTGCTGCTTTTTTACTGCTTCTGAGCACTTGCTGAATATTTTCCTGTGATGAGTCTTTATTAACTGTAAAATATTACACTCACAAAAATGCTTTGACTTATCTTTCAATTCTTCTTAATTCAAAATTCATATAGTCTGGTAATGCTGCGAAAAGTCTGAGGTGTTTCTTTAAGTTTCTCTACGGTCGGATCACTTTACCGGCTTTTAGGAATGTTCCATTTATTACTCCTATAAAGTAAGTTAGGCTGCCAAAATCACAGTTCTTCACAATAATGAGCTTAAGCTGTACTCTTCACATTGAAATATACATGTATACATAGAATTTTGATGCAGCTAAATGCATGATCAAGTTTTTTTTTTTCCCAGCCTCACCCCTCCCCAAAAAGAACCCCAACAAGGAGACTTCAGACTACCAGATCAGGTCGAGCTGTCCAAGGATTCGGCCTGTGGGACGCAGGTAAGCTTCTGGGCTTCTGTCTGTCTTTCTCAGTCTCTCAGATTCCTCTGGATCCACCCCCCTCCTGGATCCCAGATTCTCTCCATCATCTCCTCCAACCGTGAGGTCTAACCGGCAGGGCAGGGGCATGTGGGCGGACATGCTGGGCGCTGGCAGCGTGCTCCGTCTGCTAGTGAGTAATGTGAGTACAGAGACGACACCCCTCCACCACCACCACCACCCAAACACACATTCACATCACACACTCCCTGAAAAGAGATGGGCCGTGGATGGAGAGGCAGGCACTCCTGCTGTGACTTGGCGCACCCCACTGGACAGCTGGAGATTTAGGGAGAAGAGACGCTGCCAAACATGCCTGACGGAGCGGGGGAGAGCTGGAGGTGAGAGGCTGGGCGAGGCCTGAGGTGGCTCCCATACCTGCAGCTGATCACCGGCCATCATCTGTAATTATCTACCCGTATATACCAGTGAGATAAAGAAGGAGGGTCAGTGAACACACACACACACACACACACACACACACACACACACACACACACACACACACACACATGAAGACACTTCTACACATGTATAATCACATTAATGATCCATTGACCAACCAGTGGAAACCAGCGACTTCTGAATACATGCATCCAATTATGTTCCTGTGATGAGGAAGTCGTAGCTGCTGTAATTGGTGTGATTGATATAGTTGTACAGCAGTAATAGGCTTAATGTGCTCCTGCATTGTTTAGCTAATGCCAATTATACTGTGTAACAACAACAATTGCTCAAACTGTGAACAATAGTTGTAACTGACCCAAGGCAGCAGTCGCTCTGTTTCACTTTTATGAGCCAAATTTGTACTTAGGAAATAAAAACAATTAAACTCTCAGCTTCAGGTGATGAATATATTCACGTCATTTATTCTCTTAATGTCTTGGATTATAGATTTATTTTGCTAAATGCAAAAAAGGAATTTGAATATGTCCATAATAATTTCAAATAGCCCAAGGTGACAAATTAAAGTTTCTCATCCCTGGTCATTAAGAGTCCAAACTCACTCAAAAAGCAGTCTTGATTTATTTTCAAAAGAAAAAAAGAATGCTCTTCTACCAGACTTTCTGTTTTAATTCATCAGTTTAATTCAGCTTTGTTCCTAATTAATCTCCAAGGGATTAACATACTAATTTTTGGACAATGTTGTTTGCATTTCATAACACAAAAATCATGATGAAGCTTGAATGAAATTTCAGTAGACAGACTTTCTGCAGGTCAAACAGCTCATATAAACAACATGCACACAGAGATTGTTCATCTGGGGATATTATTTAGCTACAGCCTCTAACGCTGCATAGATATCCTCTATGTTTGGAATAATACCGCCTTAATATTATGAAAATCAAGATAAGCCCTCCTGCCATGCGGCTGTGGCCCATTTTCTCCTCCTTCATTCTCAATCTATCTGCTTAATCTTGATTCATCAGTTACTGCAGCTTATTATGGAGCCTTGACAGCACGCTCGGCTTCTTGATAAATGACACTGCTCAGGCCAGATTCAAAATGTGAGGCTCAAGTGCCAATTATCTATGCAGACCTGGTTAATAAGGGGATCTCTTGTTAACTATCTGATCTCAGCATGAGCATCATTTGTCATGAAGGCCCATGTTTACCTCGGAGACAGGGTTCCCGAGACCTCCCCTGCCTAACATATGTAAAACCTGGATCTTTGTTCCTTTAATAACCTTTTATTAACAGCCTGACATCATGATTAAGTTTGGTCCAAACACGCACACAATGAGGTACACAATTACCCTCACCCGCTCACAGATCTGCGGCAGATCACAGTCAGAAAGAATAATGAATATTGAGCCGGCGTTTGATCCATTCCACATCGAAAGCCCAATTTGCTCGAGCACCTGGAGCTGTGCCACTGCATGCAGTTTTTTGAGGTGATGATGGATACTCATGGGAGCTTATTTCCATGAGCACATCTTCTCCTGATTTGTAAAGACGATAAGCGCTTTGACCTCAACTCATCATCACAGCTCATTAAAGCTTTGGTTTGTTCCACCTTGGAAAGAAGAATCTGATTTTTAAATCAGCTCGTTACGAAGCATTATGGCCCCTGACTATTAAGAAGTTAGAAATGCTGCGTGTCTGTGTTTTTGAGTTTTCATTCAGCAACTTCTACAAGGTCTCAAGGTCTCAGATTAATAAACACTCGCTGTGGTTAGAAGTGCAGAGCAGCTGAGGGAGGTGAGATGCCCCCTGTCCTCTCTGAAACCCAGCGTTGCCATCCTGTCAGCCACATCGTGATGTCTGGCTAACAGGCTCACTGCACGCTCTTAGTGTGTTTTCTCTTCCTGGGAAAGTAGCAAATAAAACATTTTGCAGGTCTGCATTGCCGAGGGACTTTGTCTTCCATCAAGAAACACCTCCAGCTCGTAAGCACAGAAGTTGTAAAATACTTCCAGACAGCACCTGGAACATTCCTTTTAACCTTACATGTCCAGCCTGAAAAGCAAAAAAAAAACAAAACACAGAAATGATTCTTTGAAATAAATAATTAATCAGTGTGTTTTCTATTATTGCTTGGATATGGAGTCAGTAGGAAGCCAGGTGGAGCGATCAGATCTTCACAGCATCCCCACTTCCTGTCCCCCACAGAATGCGAGACTGTCTAGGCAGCATCTGCTGAGGAAAATAAAGCCCCTTTTCCTTCTCATGTAGAGAAGATCATTTGCATAATATCCCCCTCTGTAAGGTGAAAACAGAATAATAATTGGTTTGCCCTTTTCTCTCTGTGTGTTGTAAAACAGTTAGGAATTAATTTGAGGATAACTGTGCAATTAATTCTAAATGCTAAAGATGGTGTGGGGGCTTTGATTCGAAGGAGGGGAAAGGATACACAGACTGAGGTCATGAAACAAAGACTTTGTGTTCCTGCTGCTAGAACTTCTACTCTGCTGTGTTTAAAGAATGCATGAGAGGGTTTCAGAGTATTTGGTTGGGAAAAAGGGGCAACTTGAATGCTTATTTCCCTATGCGTATTTGTTATTACTCTGCAGTTTTGTCCACAGTTTCTGCTGTTTTGTTTATTCTGGTCCTAATGATGAATAATAATGCTGGAAATGAAAAAGGTTGCACAAGGATTTCTGAGTCAGGTTTAACCTAGTTGCAAAAAGCTTTAATTCCCTCCTAAAACGGCATCATAGCTATTGAGTACCAGTAAAATCTGAGCCTAGCTGGATGTAATGTTTTAGTTTTGTGCATAAGTGCTGTGTTTAGTGTGCAGGAGCATGCTGCACACACCTCAGACAGGTGCCAATAACAGCATCTGTGTGTACTCTCTGAAGGTCAACATCAAAAAGCGTCGTTTGACATGACAGTGTAGTGGGTCTGACATTAGAGTTAATGAGATTTGACACAGGCATATATCTGTTGAGCTTCCATTAAGGCCAGCAGTGTGATACGAGGACACACTTTCAGTGTTGTAGCAGTGGCCTGGACATGTCTCCTTGTCCTATTAGGAGTCCCAGCTCCATTTCCAGATAGTTCCACAGCAGAAAAAAGAACACGCCTCGCCATGAGTCCCAATTACACCTAATGATGGCGAAAGGATGGAGCACATGCAGATTGTGCCGCAGTTTCTTTGTCACGCTAGGCACAAGGCACGATCATTTATCACACCAGTCATATCCTGCACTCCTCCCTGAGCACAGACAATGACTCCCAGCACATCATCCATGCTGTTATTTGTGTTTAACTGCCAGGAAAAGGAAAATAAAAGCCCAGTTACAAGGCGTTGCAACAGCACGGCTGTATCCTGTAAGCAAAACGTGAGAGTCTTGAACATTAGGGAGGAAACACTGCCGCCCCTCAAGTCCTCAGAATAGACCTCCTCCGACAAAGTCCACACACACGCCACCAACCAGGCGCCTTTAACCCCTCGTGTTTAGATAATTTTGTTTGTGATCAATTTCAGCTTTGAAATTCAAATGAGGTGACTTTCAGGTCCGTGTTACATGTTGAGAGGCGGCGGAGAGCTTAGTGTGAGATTTGGTAGGTGCTGTGTAAGTACACGTGCTGCTGCAGCAGAGAGGCAGCTCCGCGCTTGTCAGTGGCTTTCTCCTAATCCTGGCCTGATCTTTGTGTTTGATCCGCAGCATGGTCCTGAGACAGCATGAGCAGCAGCTATTGCTGTAATTTAAAGTCAATATTGTACTCATGATCCCTCTCCCCGGGCTAGCCGAACCGCCTCTCACCGCGATGGAGAAAGTCATCTCTGCTGCTTACAGGGAATCCTCAGCTTGAGTAGTTCTTCTTCCCTCTGATTCTCAGGGAGGAAAACAACCAGCACTTCTGTTGGCTCTTGAAAAAAAAGGAGTTGGAATTTTATCCTGTCTTCCTTTTGTCCTGGAATATGTTTCTTTTATGACTGAATCTTGTGCCAGTGTAATGTTAATCTTTGCAGAAACACACAAGATACTACGTTAACTAAAACATTTCAATTTCATAGGTCAACTACTTTACATGTATTTTTGAATTTATTCTAATCTTATACACACAAATTATGATGATTATAAGTTGCATGTGCTCTCTGTGTATCCATATTTCAGTATATAATTTGTCATACTTCATAAAAAGTTACCAGTTGTGACCAAACCTACAAACCCCGTCAGAAATTGTTATTGACTTCAGGATGTTGCTAACAAGTCCCTTATGATATCACCAGCTTTGATGATTCATTCAGAAGCACTTTCATGGATCTAAGATTAGAAATGGGGGTCTCATCCACAAATCTCCACCTGTGTTATTACACAGAGAGCTACGATATTTATCCTGTGTGAAAGACATGAGATATATAAGGATGGCTCAAGGGCCCGTTAAATCCATGTATGTCATGATCTGCAACGTGTTACACTAAAACTTTCGACAAAATGCGTCGCTGACAAACACTTTGATTGAGGCTGCTCGCTGCTGTAAATTTAAGAGCCGGGGTCAGTGAACTCTACAGATAGAGGTGAAATGTCAGAAATTGATTCCTTTAGTGGCCACAATTTGTGTTTGATATAGTGTGAACCTTTTATTATGGTGCTCTTTTACTATTGAGTGTGGCGTTTCCGAAGGTTCTGGTTTCAACCAAAAGGCTGCTGACCACACTGATTATTGTCTGAGGAGGAAGGGACCAATCATTTCTATATTTGTGGTGTTGTTTGTTCATTTAAAAAAGGTTAAAAGGCCTCGTCCGATAGGAATACATCAAGTTGATTGGAGAATGGTTGATTGATGAAACGATTCATACAGTCTTGTGTTCCATGTTAGAGCTTATAATACGTCCCATTCAATGAAAGTGACCGACATTACATCAAAATGATAAAAGCTCCTGTGAGTAATTAGTCTTATACATCTGACAAGTGAAGCAAGGCTGTGTTAAATTTTACAGAAACAGATTCTGATTGTTTGCAAATAATTTAAACCCTACATTGAGTCAAAAATAGAGAAAAAATGACATGTTAAATGCTTGAACTGAAAAATATGAGGCCATGGTTTCCAATAGTAGTTTTTTTTTCACAATGCTCCGAATTTTATCACGCTGCAGGCAGCTCATTTAAGCACCTGGACTCCTCTACTACGGAGCCATTCTGTTGTAATATACACTGAGTATAGTTTGGCATTGTCTTGCTGAAATAAGTGAGGTCTTCCCTGTCTGGATGGCAGCATACTTTGCTCCTAAATATGTACACATTGTGTCACATTAATGATGCCTTTCCAGATGTTTTAACTACCCAAATCATGAGCATTTAATAATCTTAACAATCTCCATGGCTTTATATATGCTGTCCGTCGTCTCTGAAAAGAAATCAAAGTTTGACTGGTCCAACCAGGAAGGTTTTCTGTTTTGTCTCAGCATTTCTAGATCATTGTAATGTTTTTCACCCTTTTTTGCATGGTACAGTTTTGATCTGCGGTTTGTAGACACAGTGATCCCTTGTGTTTATTGTGACTTTCAGCTCTTCTGAGGTTGTAGTTCTGTGGTCTTGGAAAAGTACTGCCACTTCTGACTCAGCTGTATGATAATTCCAGTCAGCACTAATCAGAGCCTTTTCCATTGCACTTCTCTATTTTAACGCACAATATCAGTCATTGTTAATCTCTTTCTGCTCGGTTTTAATAGATTTCGCCACCTTCTTGCTCAGGATTGACCTTTGACTCTCATCCTTTCTTAATGCCAATTAAACTCACTTCACTATTTAGCATGTCAGCGAATAAGACCCCGTAACACGGAATTATTTAAATCAACACAAGGCTCCATCTATGACCGTGTCCATGAAAACTGATTATAGTTTCTGCAGCACTAAGCTTATTCCGGACGAACACCAGTGGCCCACTTATAACTTAAATGACTAGTTTAGTTAACCTCCCTGTTAAAGTCTAACATATTGTTATGACAGCAATAGTGCTCTGCATAATTTCCATGGTATTAGCATCAGTCATCGGCCCGTCTGCTATAAATACACCTGACAGCAGAACAGTTTGGGAAGTGTTCTTCGCAGGATAGTGCACAGGACTCCAGAGGTGAGCTACTCTGATCGCACAGCGCATGAAATATTTGCTGACTTCTATCACCTATGGGACTACTGTTCTGATGGAGCCAATGATATGTGCCCCTATTAGTCTCTAAGGAGCTTTGCTAGCCCACTTTCACCCGATCTGTGCCAATTAAGTAGCAGAATTATGTATATTAGTTGGAGTCACTTGTTCTTCCACGCAAAGGAATGTATATAGGGGAGGATGACAGTGGGATACCATTGAATAATTAGAGTGAATTTTCAGAGCCCTGGAAACTCAATCATATGCTGCCAAACACTAACTATTTTTAACCTATCTTTTCTGCCCCCTCGTCTCTCCCCTCTTCTTCTTTTTGTTTCACTTCCCACTGCAGAGATAAAAAGCATACTTTTTGTCTGCACCGCTCTTACTATACCTAGATGCTCACAGGCTGACATGAGTATGAAGGAGGCTGTTGTAGTTAGGACATCAAGTCTAATAGAAACCTTTTTTGAAGGTCATAATCCAAGCTTTTTAAAAGTAAACTTAGTACAGCGTAGTTCAGAATGTAAACTGTGAAGGAAGGCACAGATAAAGATGGATGGTGCACCCCCTCTCATTCTAAAAAGAAGTGAAGCCAAAATATGTCATGTGACAGAGGCTAACCTTTTGCACATTTTTCAACAGAGCTGTCATTCTTACTGTCGTAACTTGTTTTTTTTTGATGGTATGCAATAACGGAATCAAGCTAAACTTCTCAAATTCCCTCACAAATTGGCAAGATTAATTTTAACTACAATGACTGAAAACATGAAGTCTTACATACTGTTAACGTTTCATATCTTTCACAGTATGGTTTGGGCTTGGGTTGACCTGGACCAAGAAAGCCCTCACAGTGAGTACCATCTATACCAAGTTTTTGAACCACAGCTCTATTAAGAATTTCAACAGCCTTTGTCGCATTGATACATATAAAATCAATCCTTGAAATTATTTCAGAGCAGTAAGAGTATATTTTTTAAGTTGTGCAATGTTCACTTTAGAGGAAAACATCTACTGTTACTCAGTATTATGTTGTGTTTCACACACAGGACATGGAAACATGAAAGTCATCATGATTTAGAAACATGTCTTTGAATTTGAAAACTTAACAAACTCCTGGGACCACTAGAAATTAAAATACAACCACATTTAAGCCTTAAAACCATCAGATGCTTTTCTCTTTTTTGTGTACTTTGGAGAGCTTTAGGAAAAGTTATCAAATTTCTGGCTGAAAGACTGACATTTACAGAATTTTTAATGTTGTCAAATGTCGAAATGGGTCAGATTTGACCCAAACAGGATGTAAAGGTCAAGGAAATGGTTCGCTGTGTGTTTTGGTTTACACTTTGAGCAGTGTCTCAGATATAAAAACCCAGGTGGCAGCCTATTTTGTCGCCTATACAATGGTTTTGGCTTCACTTTTGAGGAGCTGTCTTTCTGTCCACCTTTTGTACAGCTCTTGCAAAACTAGTCCGTGGCAACTCTTCATGCCCGTCAAAGTGGCTGCTCAGTCAAAAGCTGTACTGCCTGCTATCTTCTCTTTGAACTTCCAATTATTTATTGACAAGACACTCATGCAATCCAACTTCAAAACCCCCAAACTCTCCTTTTAATGTTACTTTGTGGCTCTGAAGTTACGAAAACAACTTTCATTCTCATGTTTAATTCTCATTTTCCCTCCATCAGTGATAAACAAGTAAATGGATCCCAAACGCTACGCATGAAAAAACATTAATTGAACTCTTCAGACTTTCTGTAAACTCATTATGTCATGCTTGGCTTGTCATCCATACAATGCTCACAGCAAATGACTCTTTAGTCTTCTTTATGGAGCCGGGCGGTTTGTGGAAATATGGAGTGTCAGAAGCAGACCTCTAATCCTCACAGACACTTCCCACAGTCATCAGTATTCTAATGACTCACCACCGCCGTCCCTGGGTGTTTATTTTTAGAGATAGAGAGATTGATGAGATGCTCATATCATCCTTAACCACCAACTAATTAACTAATTAGGACATTCAAATGAAGACTTGCTCTGGATAATGCAGCGTGGCTTTGGCATGGGCAAACAGCTCTTGATGCTAACTGCTTGACTCAGCTTCAGGATGGTTCAGCATCTCTGGCTTCTGCTCACGGCTCATTGGTGCCAAATTGTTGCATTACGTTATTGATGAGGGCTGATATTGATCAGACAAATTGGGTGACCACAGCAGCAGAAACTATGACACTGATGGTATCGACTCAACACATTTTATATCCCTGTATTCATATGTTTACCAGATTTTCTGCGTACAGTTTGGACATGAAGAGGCCTCTTTTACATCAGTGATTGGTCATCAGACCCTGACCACACAAGCCCGTCATTGACTGAAAACGCTCCTTTATTTTCAAGATCTGCAATGATTTTCAATCACGCTCCACTTAGGCTGACTTTGAACTCTCGATTTCGCCTGCTTCATGGGGTGAAGATCTCACTGTCTGTATTGTTTTTTCGCATTGACTTGTTCACCCTTTCACCTTGTTCTCACCGTGCTTAGACTCTCTGTTGTAAGCACAGTATCATTATCCGTCTATGTGCAGTGATTGTTAGCCCAGCAGGCATAATGTGTCAGCATTCTGTGGACCTTAATTGGAAGGAGATATGGATGATGGCTTATTGCTGTTGTAAGTCAGCTCCTTAAAAAGGCAAACTTAAAGTGCAGCTATGAGCCTTCTGACCGGCCAGCAGTGTCCTGATTATGATTGAAATGATGCACTGCTTCCTAAGCTTGTTTTGTTAGAGGAAAAAAGCTTTTGACACCAACATTCTCGGGTCTAATCCCACGTTGCTCTGTTTTAAAGGTTAATAATCCTTTTAATTAAAGGATAAGCCTTGTATTGAACACAAAATGTAATCACCAAAGGATTACCACAGAGATGAATATAGCTGCAGCAATTAGTCCGATGATTAAGGTTTTAGTGCTGGACAGAGATCTGAGAGCTGCGGTGATGTGTCATAAACTTCATAGAGTTGTTAGGACGCCTCGAACATGTTGGTTTGCAGCTTTACAGCAGCGTGCCTGCATGTGCACTCAGGGTGGTGGTGAAACATGGCGTCCCAGTGGATGGAGCGGCAACAGCTGTTCTTGCCTGAGCCTGGTGTTTTGCACAATATGATCGCTCCATCAGCACGCCCACTCTCCAAACCACCGCATCTGCATTCATCAAACACACTTATCAATAAACAGGGCCGCCGAACATATGAATGGTCTCCGAGAGAAAACAAAACAGCAAGCCTGGAAAAAAATGTCAGCCGTACACTTTAATCACTGATGTTGTTAATCAATAAAACAGCTTCATATCTTTTAATTAAAGTTTTATTTGTGGCAAATGTTTGCAGAATCTGTCTGCATGTCTGTTGTTTTTTTCAGCTCTGACACCAGTTGGGCTTGGGGAATGGAGGTGGCAGCTGCTGATGACCCGTCACGATGGGGCACTTGTGTTTGTAATTGCATTTTGTCACCTACAGAGGGTGTTAAGAATCCTTGTTAAAAGCTGGGGGGAAATCTCACAGTAACAATTATTGTAGAGCAAATTACCAGGTAGGCAATATCTAAGCTGTCAGGAAAGGTTAGGAGAAATGAGAGGAGGAAGATGGACTATTCACACATTCATCATGGCCATAGTTGCCACTTCCAAATTGAAAATTGGGCGGAATGCATCCTTCATTTTCTGAAAATTTGAATGAGTTAGTCCTGATTATTGCTGTGATTGACAGAGAGGCCTGGATAAATAAATAGGTGGGTAATTCATTTCTGTGCTTGTGTCTCAGATCCATTCCCACATATCACTTCTCAGTGTTTTGACCCTAACTATAACTGATGAATACGTTGTGGCCTCATGTGTGTGAGGATCAGACTGTCTGCATGAACATGTGTGTGAGCATAGCAGGCACAGGATAGACACACATGAACATGTATTAATACATCTAATCTGGCCTCCGATGGTGTTGGGAGGATTTTCAACATTGGCGCTGGCTGCAGTGGTACTATTGCACAGCGTTGCCACATGAGAGTTTCACTCTACCATCTGTCTCTTTTTAACTCTGTATATTACATTTACCCCACGCGCTTGGAAATGTAGCATCCTCCTTTTAATGGGAATGTGAGGCAACCGTAAAATAAATATTCTCTCTTTCCTCTGGCAGTGTTACTGGAGCCAAAAGCATCGCCGGTGTTCATTTGCAACAGCATTGTCCTTTGAATTCCATTTATGGCGAGCTATAAATTGAATTATTGAAAAGCTATTGTTTGCTGCATGAAGTCAGTGAAGCAGTAAAGGGGTTAAAGTCAAAGAGTCATAAAAACAATAAGCAAGGGTATGAAAAAAATCTACACCAATCAGGATTGGGTCAATATTTAGCCCCTCACCATATCACAGGATTTAATAGGACATGCTCCATGTGTATTAATAGATTGCAGACATCTGCTGAAAATGGGAAAAGGTTTAGGCTTTATTGATTGTGGATTTTAAAAGTTTTATTTGGAAAACACAGGTAACTTTAAGTTTTAAGGAGGGGGCACTGGGGGTGTATTTTAAGACGTGATCTAGTTTGAGTGGAAAAATAGGCCTGTGTCTGTGTCCTGTGGGTACAGTGGACACACTGAGTTGTAGGTCAGTTTAAAGTTAAAGAAACCAAATGTGTTTCTGACATATAACTATTATGACTTAGGGTGTAAGGACAATGATTTAAATTCACATTTAAAAACATAAACCATTGACATAAGAAAAAGCTAGCTGATGAAAACTTGCATTTTTTGTCTCTGATTGTTGCAGTGGGAGTTAAAATATTTTTCCAGGTCAGTTGAACTTTATCAGGTGACATCAGAAAAATATCAAACTGAGTCATGTCAAGAGTCACTTTGATAAAGATATACCTCCATATAGTGTTAATTTAAAATCAATAATTTGTATTTGTATTATCTCTTAATTCAATTTCAGCTTTAAAATCAATTTTTTGATTTTCATTTTTATGCACCATCCACCCATCATGATGTTTTTGATTATGATTTCATATATTATGATATTGAACTAAGGAGCCTATGCTTTCTAATGAACTTTTAACAGCCTACTTTTTTCTATACCATTGAAGTTTATGGACTAAAATGATAATCCATGATTTTAACGAATAACTGTTAGTTGCAGCCAAGCTTTATACCCATATCAAGCATGCAGAGCCCCTCCTTGTTCTGCTCTAATCGCACTGTCTCTGATTTGCCATTTGCAAGCTGTGACCATTGTTGATTCAAGGTGAGACCTGATATTATTGCCATCCAGGCTTGTGTTTTTATTGTTGTTATTTCAAGAATGGGCCCATTTTGTCATTTAATTGAGGCTCATGGGCTTGGGCTGCGAAACGGCACACGAGGGAATAAGACGTCAAGTGGCTGAATTTCCACAGCCATTAACTGTTCCACACTCAATTAGAATGCATAGGATCCTGACATTCCATAACTTATGGGTCTCCAGGCTGATATAACACCCCCCTGCTATAAAGGAAGCTGCATCCTGAAGACACAGAGCCAGATACTTAGCTCCTCTTTGAGGTATAACTGATCAGTTTGAGTCTTTACAGTGCAAAATTAAGGCTTGATATAAAGCGTGCATGCATGATGTTTTAAAAACATCCTGGTGCAGGCATGATGTTACTGCTGCTATTTTAATGTTAAATTGAACGATAGTACAGCTTTGCACACGGAATACCACAGATTACTGGTATGAAGCTACTCCACTGTTAACAATCACCTAAACTCATGTTCACGTCATCATTCTTATATTTCCTTGTTGAATAAATTAAGTGGATTGGGCGTAACATTAATCTCTAATACATGCACAACACTGCTATGATGCAACACAAACATCAAACACAAGCTGTAGCAAATAAAAACTGTAATTTGTTGTGAACTATTCCAGTAGAGGTGATCCTGACCATCAGAATTATGATGATGGAAATGCACTTTGATTGCTGTTTAATTTTCTTTGGTGATCTTTCACCACCATTATAGCTTAGTCAGAAAACAGACAGGTCCTATTTGCCAGGTAATTAATAACAGGCCGCTGAGGCAGGATTTAGCCATTATTTCTAATATGTTGTGTGATTGTAAAAAGCACCTTTTCCAGCAGTGCGATTGCTTTCATTTGTATCTTGTTATTTGGTAAATGCTTTTCCAGAGCTTTAATTTATACAAAGTGAAGGCAAATTTCCATCAGTAATGTAATTTATAAGGAATCTGCTGCTACCTGGAGGATTACCAATTAATTCAAATTGATTGCCTGTATAATTCAGTGTGTTAAAAAAGCAGGATTAAGCTTTCATAATGCTGGACCTGGATGCTTGCTCAGTTAGGTTTTTTAACTTTTCTTTTCATCATAACACATTAAACCCCAAAACCCAGTCAGATTTTTAATTACTCAAATCATGAATAGCAAGTAATGTCGAGGTGATGAGTTTTCGGTGAGTTCCTCTTAATCATAAAGTCCTCAAGACGGATTAGGAGCACAGCAAAGAAATTGAAGTCAAAGGTTTGTGCGATAGATTACACTTTCTTTGGGTTCTCTGTTGGTGGCAAACCAATAAACTTGAAATAGGTGAGGCCCTTTTGCCACGAACAACAAAGCACCATCAGCCGTGCCTCCTATAGGTCACTGCTGCTGTGACTCTTCCCAATATGACAGATTAACGACAACAGGTTGAGCCCTGCACTTTCGGCCGCCCACAATCTCAATTATGTCTGTCTTAATGTACACTGAACAGCCACAATCGCAGGGCCATGGACGGGGTAAACACCCGTGCAGGAAGCAGACTAGTGACAGGATAATAAAGTGCCATGATTGATTCGGCTTGCTGTGTGCCAGGTCGCTTTATTGTGTGGGAGGAGTGGTACCAGATTGTGTTGGTTTCTGTGGTGAGATATCTGTTGTCTTGGTTGAGGAGAAACGCTGAGGCAGGCTCTATGATTATATGTAAATGTTATGGATTTCTATAAGTGCTATGTTGTGTTGTGTATGATGTTTCTGAACTGTCCTTCACTTAAGCTAAAGGTGTGGTTATGAACTGGAGGACGTGTCTGTGCCTTATGGTTAAATTACTCCATAATAAATTAAGTGTTGTTTAAATAAAATGTCATCACAAACTCAGCAAGGAAAACTAACCTGCTAACTCACATTTTATATCTATACCTTTGTAACAAGAAAGTCTGGAGCACTAAATTTAGAGCTGAAAGATCGTTTCTTTTTTAACTGATTAACTGATTTGTTAATAGATATTGGTAAACAGGAATAAAAGAAGGTAAAATCCCTGTCACACCCTCTAAATCACCAAACACACTCAGAACTTCTAACTTATGGCTACAAATGTCCGTCCTGCCAAAGCATTCAGTAAGTTTACATCCTTTTAATTCACAAAAGCATAAATTATTCACATTAAAGAGTCTTAGGATGATTAATGTTTAGCATGCTTGTTGTTAGAAGAAGTTAAAAAAACTAATACTTTTTTCAAATAAGCAGCATGATTGTCTATCAATTTCAAAATTCTATTACATTTAAAGTACAATTTTCTGCTGCAAAGCCCAAGTATGTCAGATCTGTACCCAAGTACTTGTGTAATTGTGCGCGGGTTTGCATTTTGTTTCAGAAAAGGTTGAAAAACAATGTGTTACCTGGCTGAAGTGTCGCCAGCAGCGACTGTTTGTCTGAGCTCGTGTGCTGGAGAGAGAGTTAATGCATATTAATGGAGCCTATAAAAGCAACTAATTGAGCATTCCGGATCTTGCTGAGTTGGGGATCTGTGAGTGACATTGTGCAGCTCCAGGACCTCCACCAGACTGCCTTTATTAGCTCTCTGAACTGGGCTGTAGGTCGGCCCATTAAAAGCAGGAAGGGGCTCTTTTCAGTAAATATTGTTGTGACAGCTTCATATTTGACACCCCAATCTGTGAGCGCTGCTAAAGAGACATTTGCAGCAGGCGCACGCTGAACAGCTCCTGAGTAAGGAGACGTTGTATAATGGATTGCCGCTTGAAAAAGTTAATCCTGGTTTAAAGTGCTTTAATTGAACACAATAAAAAGCAGCCATATGCGTCCTATAAAAATCAACAGTGTTCCATATGAGTGCTAAGTAAACACGCCTTGAGTATCAGCTTATGAGTAACAAGTCCAGAGCTGCTAATGAAATTTTGTTGATGATTAAAACAAAGGGTGCAGTTACTTTTTGCTTGTATAGGGATTCTTTGGATATTTACAGAAGCCAAAGAGAGATACGCTGATGAAAAATAAGCTAAACTTTATGAATAAATCATTATTTTAAGTATAGGTTTGTTTTTCTGACAGCTTCCAAATTCAGCTACATGCCTTTTTAGCAGTGTATTGCCATTTAGATAAAAGCACAGGATTATATTTCAGAGCTACGACTAAAATTAACCAAACTAGACAGACCAATGCACTAAATCAACGCCTGGAACAGTAAGTAGTAGGGCAATAACAATTCAACAGGGGGCAGCACACTGCCATTACAGATTGGCCTTTAAATCATGTTTAATTGCTCTTTTGTATAGTAGTCTAACTGCAGTTTGACTGGAGCTTGTAACACAATCCTTCTAATGTATGATACTGTGCGCACCATATACTGTCTATCAAATCCACCCTCCATATGCCGTCCTTAACAACCTTCTGTCTGCTGAAACTATCGTGCACATCTCAGTTAGGTATAATAATAAAAGCAGACAACAGTACATCCTCATAATGGATCACAGTATGGGGTCAATCAGATCCCCCCAAAGAGGCCGGCTTGTTTTCTTCTCCTGTCGTCAGCTCTGGGTGGCTTTTACTAAAGTGTCATAAGCCGTTTGATTGTAAATCTTAGTGACCTTGAAGTCACCAGAAAAAGCACAGATCCGTAAACCAATCATCGCACGGCTGCCCCTGTCAGCCACGCTCCTGTTCACACAGTCGCCGCCTGAATTTCCTGATGTTAAACAGAGGCAGGAGGGAGGAAAAAGGCTCAGTGAGAACACAATGTCAGCTTTAAACTTTATTTAAAATCCTGTAAATATTGGCTTTATGTTGCTCTTATTATATTAACTTAAAATCTCTTTGAACATTTCTAAGCACAGAGTACCATGTGGATGTAGAGGTGTTAGAGACTTAGCTAAAAAAGTCAGGATAAAGACTAATGATACTGCCAGCCTCAGCATTTCTTAGACCATTTCCAACTGCTCCGCTCCCCAGCAGCACAAAGATCAGTGTTATTATAGATTTGTTGAAAAATCAATTTGGTGCATGCTAATGTCCTTTAAATCTTTCAGAGATAAAGAATGCTTGGTGCATTTCTGTGGGATGATTTCCAGCCCTATAAGAGAACCTCTTGCCTACTCCCACTGAGGATTATTGGAGCAGCAGCTTAAAGGCTGTCTACACTCTCAGTGAGAGAAGTGATCTCAGGTTCTCTGTTTGAGCCACACTGGTTTAAAATTGTGCTTTTTACCTATTTAAAACAATCAGAAGAAACAGTCTTTGTCAGTATGTTTGGAAACGAGTGACCTGAATTCTGTTTCTACCTGACACCCACCTGATATCCACCTGTCCTCCAGTTTGATCAGGGAATAAAACTGTAAGTGGTGTATGATAATCTTCGTAATAATCCTCGACTGTGCCACCCACAAAAAATACTCAAGAATCATGCTCAAATGACTTTTCCCCAGGTATAGTTTCTTTCAGCTCTATTGCCACAAACTTTGAGATCTCCACAGTTTTAGGGCCTGTGTCCACTGTTTGCATAAAAGTTTGCATTTCCAGCACTCAGTTTCCCAAATAAGAAAAATGCCATCAATAACAGTAAACTGTATTCACAGCAATCTCAGCTTAAAAAATAGTTAGATATTCGAAACACTGCAATGCTTGTGAACTCCACTTCTCTCTCACTGACCCAACAGGAACAACTGAAACAGAGCCAATGCACACAGGCCCTGTAGTCGTCAGTAGGTAAATAGGAAATGAACAAAATTTCACAATTTCAAGAACTTCAAAATGACAACAAAGACTTAAAGCAGCACCATTAACAACCCATCACAATGTTTTCTTTCCAAACCTCACAGATTCTTGTCTGCTGCACTTTTAATCTGTTCTGATGATAACATCGAGGCTCATGCTTTAAATTCCCACAAACCCTGCTTTTTTGTCATATCTAAAAATCTTGTTTCTGCTGGGGAATTTAACAGGAAAACCCTGAAGTTAACAAAATATGATAAAATAGGTTTTACTGTTAGCGATGAAGATGAATCTTAAGATTTTAGTAGACTTAGTTTTGCAAGACTATTCTCCAGTAGAATTGAGGGGACAAAAAACATTAGACTACAGTTTTCTGTTTTTGTATCTGTCATAGTTTATGTTACAAAACAGTGGAGTCTTGTAGTTATTGTAGTCCTTTTTGTCCCTAGTTTGTGTAGCTATTTTTTGTTTATTATGCAAACAACCTCGATTGAAAACCCGGCCAGATGTTTCCATAAGAGCCTGTTTAATTATCATCGACTTTAATTAATACTTTGAGGAGAATGAGTTGCCTTCTGTGATGTTTGGGGGAGGAAGAATTCAGACATAGAGCGCAGATGAACTGTAGCCCTCCAGGCTGTGTACCCTTGGTCCTGACAAAGAGAGGAGCCTCTATAGTTTTGTGCAGCATCCAGGAATGGAGATTAGCATGGAGCCATCAGCGGCGCTGCAGTCCCTCCCTACCCTGCTTCTCCTGTCAGCCCGCCTCCTCCCTGCTTGTCAGGAGCTCCGACGAGGAGCTGTAAAAACCTTTTCCCCTCTCCTTAACAACTGCAAAACAACACGCACACACCCTGGCTGAGGTGCCTGCTTTTCTGAGGCCTCTGACAGGACGTGCTGCAGGCACAAATTGTAATTCATAAAGGTTAAGGGGGTCAATGCCTTTTATTACCAGTCTGAGTGCATCCAGCTTGATGGGGCGGGCATGCAAATGGAATGTCTCAGTGTTCTATGCAAGAACTCAGACAGCGAGTGCGTGCCTCTGGATGGGAGGAAGTAAAAGGTGGGTAAAGGATGGTGGGGTGTGAGTCTGTGTGTGTATGTGTATGTGTGTGCATGTGAGTGTGTGTGCATGTGTGTGTGTGCGTGTGTGTGTGTGGGATCGGCTGCTCTCTCCACCTTCTAGAGCCATGTAGGACCACACAGCCGCTGCCCGGTTAATTAGACAGTATGACATTGACCTCAGGTAGTTAACGGCCACTTTGATATGTGCCGTCTAGCAATTAATATATTGTAAATCTTCATGTTTTATCATGCGGTTAGCTCTGACCTATAAGTGGATGTGGAACACTTGGGCTGACAATACATTCTTCATTTAACATTTGCACTAACAGAAATACAATATCATATCAGCTGTGTGGAGAAAAAAAAATTCTAAAGATTGGCCATTTGATTGAGAGGCTTTTTAGTCCCTCTTAGTGCGCTGACAATTTAAAGGAGCAGTGAGAGTGATTAACAAAGGCAGTGAACAGTATCACACAAAAAGTATAAAACATTTTATGGTGAAATAGTTACTAAAGTATTGTTCTTGTTAATCTTAGAAAAATTTAAGTCCCTCATCTCTGAAGTGCAGTTACCTTGACCCCAGCAACAAAGGCTGTGGCACATTAGACCCAATTGCACCCTCTGCTGGGCTGCAACCGACATGACCTTGGTTGATACAAAAAAGACTTTAGTTATTCTGTCTGGACTTGGCATTAAAAAGTATGATTATTATCAAAATCTTCTGGAAATTAGAGGTCAAACTTTAACATAATCTTGACGTTTTAGCGCAAAAGATCTTATCACTTCCACTCAAAAATAAATTGGGTATTGTGAAACTGGTCTTTTTCAAAAGGGAAAAAAGTCATCCAAAACAGAAGAGTGTAGAAAAAAACAAGGCAGAATTGTGGGAAAAAAACCAGCTGAATAAAACAGAATAGAATAAACAATTCTGAATGAAAAGAAAAAGAATAACAAAGGAGAGCAGTATACAATATTTTCAATAAAAAGTGACGGAAAATGACAAAAAGAACAGAATACAAAACAGTTCATTTGAAAAGAACATTGTGTGTTTGAAAAGTACGAGTGAACACTGAATGAAGGATGATAAAACATGATGTTACAAAAAAGAATAGAGTAAAGTGATTTGAAGACATTACATTTCAGACATTGGTCAAAAAGGGAAGAATACAACAGAATAGTACAGTACAGAGCTCAAACCAGAGTGAATAAAACAGAAAACTTAAGACAGGACATGGATTTAATGAATGAGAATTTTGATCAATAAATATCCAGAGTGCACCAATAAAATGAAAAATTTAAGTAAATATCGCATAAATATCAATGTAAAGCAGACCGTATTTGTAGCAGAAACACAGGAATGTTTTTTTTCTGTATCTCTCTGCTCAGAGAGGTCAGAAGTGTGTGGCGTCATGTTGGCTGTAAA
Organism: Thalassoma bifasciatum; assembly: GCA_008086565.1. Lineage (NCBI taxonomy): Eukaryota > Metazoa > Chordata > Actinopteri > Labriformes > Labridae > Thalassoma > Thalassoma bifasciatum. The sequence continues at coordinate 342,987 of RPOG01000098.1, forward strand.
ACTGAAAAGATCATACCTGAGCAGTCACTGGGACATTCCTCCCTTAAAGCCAGCCTCAAGAGTCCCTGTGCTCATTACCTCTCCATCACAGACCAGCTGCTGTGGAGTCATTCATCACGATTACAAATCCACCCGGTGTTGGGAGCCTACAGCTCCACCATCAGCCTGTTAGACGCACACACAGAGCCGGAGCCATCCACTCCTCTGGGCAGAGAGTTAAATTAATGCCACAACAGGTGATAGTTGTAGAAAATGGTAGGCAGGTTGTTTTGTGAAGGATAGAAGAAATATTTTTGAAATTCTTTTTTTCACGTTTTCTTAAAGCTTAAGATTCTATTGTTGTTTTTAAGACATAATTGAAGTATTTACTTAGAGATATACAACTTAAGCTAGTTAAAATCACAGGCTGCATTTATTTTAATGGTCGATTTATCCATGCAGTGTAATAATTTAGATACATTTTTTGCCTGGCTTTTTTGTGATAAGACATCGCCCTCATCCTGACCCCAGCCCCATATAACAAACGCTACACTGACTTTGGGATTTTGAATTAATCGTCAGGAGTCTGGTTTGAAGCCTCTTGTAGAGTTATTTTAGGTAGTTGTGTGCACACAGGCTCAGAGTGGGATTAACACTCTGCTCAGAGGCCCCAGACAATCAAAAGCCCCAAAGGTAAGAGATTTATAGTGCAGCAGATGATTTGTGTTAGTTTGATTAATTGCGGGTTTGATTGAAAATATGCAGTGATGCACATTATGAGACAGATTTCTAATAAAGAGGTAATGATAAGTTGTTTCATTAAAATTTACAGAATAAAAACACAACCAAATTTTATTTCATTTTTTTAAAAAGAAGCCAAAAACAAGTTTCCTAAGAACTGTAGGCTGAAGATGTCACTGAAACCAGTGTCAGTAGATACATTGTGGACCACTTTGAGTATTCAAATCCAAATCATTCACAGCTGCTAGAAAGTATCTTGAAACTTTTCATTAAACACTGTCCATAATCCTACCGAAGCCCTTTGCCTAATGGCAGAGATGAAGAACCTATCTTAAGTCACAGCTACAAGGCACAGTAAATCTAGGGTGACCATTATCTAAAAGCCCAAAAAGAGGTCCTCCTGCCCAATCCCTGCAAGAGAACCCACATTTATTTAAAACACTCTGTTTCTGTTTGACGGGAAAAAATTCTACTATGTAGACATGAAAAAATGTATAGACACCACTTTCTGCAAATAAGGCGTGAAAATGAAAAAAATGGCTTTTTTTGGCAATTTTTGCTACCCCATATGTGTCAATATTTTGAGAGAAAGATCAATTAATGAGAATTAAGTCAAAATTTAGAGATGAAAAGTCAAAATTTCATCTGAATGTTGACTTCTTTTCCAAAATTTTTGCCTATGTCAAAATTTGACTTCTATTCCTAAATTTTGATTTTTTTTCTCCTAATTATGACTATGTATCTAAAAATGTTGACTTTTATCCCAAAGTTCTGACTTTTGCAAAAAAAAATTCAACTTTTCATGAGTACTTTGACCTTTCATCTCATTATCTCAGAATTCTGACTTTTAATCTCAAAATTTTGACTGTATATCTCAAAAATTTTGAATCTGTAAGCAGTCAGAGCATGTTTTCATGCATGCTCATCATCTTGACAGGTTGGTGCATCAGAATAATGCCAGTAGCCCATATCAATGGCCTGTTGAACAAACAGAGACAAACCAGGATGTTACAGAGAATTCTTATGAAAAACCTGGACATAAATTTACAACCAAAAAGGAGGACATGTCCAGGGCAAAAGGGGACGTTTGAACCCTAAGAAAGTCTTGCACCAGTTCGCTGGTGGTTTTTTAATAATTGCTGGAATTTGAAGACAGCAAGGACAAAGTTCATGGGCTCGCACCGGATCTGTCATTCACACAAAATGAAGCCACTGGTTTTACTCTTCAAACTTTGCTGTAATGTTAATTAAACTATCACTTTTTTAATGTTAACACTGTAGTAGAGCTACACTAAAAAGAGTTGAATATTTACTGTTACACTTTTGTGCATATAGTTCTCCGTCTTCTGATCACACCACCAAATAAAACTGGATTTCCAGATTGTGTAAAAATAAGGCAATGAGATTAGGATTAAACATTGTCATTGTGATCGTATTCAATAAAGTTTCATTGAAATGACCTTCTCTTGTCATCATCCGGGTATCGTGAATCTCTTCATACATCCCACTGCGCATGCGCATTCTTCCGCTGTGGTTCGACCTCTGCAGTCGGTAAGTGAGCAATGGTAGTTTGAATGAGAAGCGTAACCAAAGAAATCCCTTTTCATCCTCTCTTTTTACTTCACATTGCAGCGCATAAGTGAGGATAGCATGCAGAATGGATGTGAATGTACATATGAATGTCTTTATTTTCTCTGTGGAGCATTTATACACCCGTTTGACCTTAATTCTCTCCCATCTAACTTCCTCAGAGAGACCCGGGCTTCAACCAGATTTGACCGAACCGGTTAAAAATACATAAAGAAGAAAATGTACGCCTGTGCAAAGTTCGTCTCCACGCCGGCTTTGGTGAGTCTTAATTAATGTGTCTTTTTATGCTTCTAATCTGAGTCCAGCTTCCAAATACAACCAATAGATCGGATGGGCCTCTGATTGAACTTGACTGCAGCTGACTTGCAAGGGTATCTGCAGCCTAGGCCAACAGGCTAAGGAGCTAATGCTAAAGGCAGAATGATGGATATTTGAAAGAGCTGTTTTGCAATATCCAGGGGTTAAAATATATTGCATCTAACCTGTGATTCATATTTGCAGATCTGCTCAATGCTGTAGCTATTACCAGACATTTGCGATTAGAGTGTTAGCTAAGGTCATTTCAAGCCTGTGTTAGCTGAATTTGTATACATTTCCCCTTAAAAACCTTCACACAGAGCTTCACAATTGATGCAGCAATATAAACCTTTTACGTTTTTGGTTTGTTGCTCTTGATATGGCGTTTAGCCTGAGTTGTCAGCCCCTCACCAAGGTCATTTTTTCCCATCTTATAGCTCTTGTAGGCTAACTGCTTTTCACTCAATGAGCACTGTAGGTTCCCCAATTTACGAGCTTATTTTACAATTTGATATCAAAACAGATTAACAGGAAACTGAGGTATCGATGAATGACTTTGACAGCACAGACTGTACTCACAGAGCAGTAAAGGCCACAGGTCATCCAGAGTTTGCACAGCAGTGAACAACACAACAAAGTGACTTTAGAGGTGCCTCCCACTTTGTTCATGTGGCTGTAAAGAGGGGAATCATTTTTGCTATCATTTTGTGTCATGTTTAGTTGTGCTTTTGTGCAATTGACAAAATTTGTGCTGAATTTTATTTCCATTCTGTTGCTGCAGGTCCGTGCTGGTTCCCGGGCTCTTTACAGACCCTTGTCTGCGTCTGTGCTGTCCAGGCCTGAGCTTAAGACAGAGGTGAGGAATTATGACAACAGTCAATCTGTCTCTTAATTTTCCATTTATTGTTCACTTTGGAGAGCCTTATAAAATGGTATCACATTAGCTGACAGAAGGCAAAGACTTAAAGTTGACTGAACTTGAATATACATAAAATGAAAAATTTATTGCCCATTTGCCTTCTTTTTTAAATTTTGAAACTGTTTTTAATTTGAAAGTAAGAGAGGCATTGACCCGCCTGCATTTAGAAAGTTATTTAAGGAAGTTTGTAAGCTTTAATGTTGACAAAACTTATAAAGTTAAGTTTGCCTTGTGATGTCAAGCTATAATTTGTCATGATTTGATTTTAAAATGTGAAAGTTACGGTTATTGTCTCTTCTGGCTCTAGAGCACAGTTGCTGTGATGCCACAGAGCCCTCTCACTCAGGTCACACTGAGGGGCTTCCAGACCAGTGCTGTCAGCCGGGATATTGACACCGCTGCCAAGTTCATTGGAGCTGGAGCTGCTACAGTCGGAGTAGCTGGATCTGGAGCTGGTATCGGGACAGTGTTTGGCAGTCTCATCATTGGATATGCTAGGTTTGTTTTCACAGATTTGAATATTTATACTAATAAAAATCATATGTTCCTAGTATGTGCTTTTTAGAAATTGGTATTAATGTTTTTTTTCTTGTTGACAGGAACCCATCTTTGAAGCAGCAGCTGTTCTCATACGCTATCCTGGGATTTGCCCTGTCTGAAGCCATGGGACTGTTCTGTCTGATGGTTGCTTTCCTTATCCTGTTTGCTATGTAAAACTCTGCTGTCAATCAACACTTTCATTACAGATGTGACTACATATTTTATTGTGGCTACCAAAATTGTTCCGTGTTGGTGTCATGGAAATGTACATTTTCAAGTCTTTCAGACACTGTCGAAATAAGCAAAGCATGTATTGTACAAATGTAAGAAATTACGTAATTAAAATACATGTATTTGTCTATTTAACAATGGCGGAAGCTTTTGTCTTGGGGTATCATGCTAACACAACAGAAAGCAGTCAGTTTTCATGAATGTCATCTTTCCTGTAAAGCAGCTGCTAATACCTGCCATGAATCAGCCTTGTTTTCTCAGAGCATCACATGCAAGCTTTTTGGGGTCCACCTCTAGACATTATGGTTTGACTGCAGTTACATAGTACTGTAATTAGGCAGCAAGTGAGTGCTTGCTTTTGTAAATGGCATTGAATAAATATAGACAATTTAATTAAGTTAAATATTGGGTTTTGACTTTTTTGAACATCACCATCAAAAGTCCAAACAAGTATTGAACAAAAACGTTGTGAATTTCCTTCGTCAAAATGAGTAAAATCAGTTCCCTGACCATAGGATTATCTTTGATTTCGGTACAGTTACGGAAGATTGAAAGTACAATGTGTCACTTGAGTCTTTTTTTTTTTTTTTCTTAAAGTGCTCTGAGCAAGATGAGTTTTGTGCTCCAATGCTAGTGAATATCAGTAAACAAAGAAAATAAAGCTACAGGGCAACAATTGGAAATGAACTTTGTAATGGTAAATGTACTGTAGCTTATAAAGTCTGATAAAAAAGTGTAATATATTCTTTGATATGGGTAGTACAAAGGTTACTGCATAGTAATCCTCTATGAATACATGATGTCTTTATTGTAACTACCATAAGCTAAATGTAAAGCGTGCTGAAAAAAAAAACTCTCAATAAGTGAAACCTGAAGCTTCTGTTAAAAAAAAAAAAAGAAGAAGAAGATTAAGGGGCAGGACATTGTGTACAATGAGTAATGAATATAAGCGCTCAAATGTTTGATACATCTTAGCTCCCCTCAATAGTAAAAGCTTTTGTGCTTTGGAATTACACGAATGAGTTATTCAATAAAACCATTTGTGCGTATTTGAGGATCAAAAATCCTCGTTGAAGTTGTGCATGACGTTTACGGATCTAATCCAGCAGCTCTCGCGATAGTTTGAACCATAAGTGGGATTTTGGAAATCGAGGGTTGTGGCTGAGGGGTAAGTGTCCACACAAACTGATAGCGAATATGCATAAAGCTCTGGTTAAATACCTCATTCTAAGCGGTTCGAGGGTCTTTTCCTTCAGTACAACAAAACGTCCTCAAAATAAATGCTGAAATTTCCTCTGTTTACAGTGAAATTTAGCTCCAAACATGGCGACGGTTGTATGTTAACGCAGGCGAACGTTATTCCATGGAAGCGACTGGAACAGATGCTCGCTGTGTATCATAACGGTGTTTGTGTGTCATGTGGATAATTTTATGATGAACACTCATGCTTAGCACGTATAGAGTAGGAGAGGGTCATTGGAGGATAACGCAGGATGTCCTCATCCTTCGTGTATTCGGACCACAACAAACCGACGAGTACTGAGCTTTTATTATGATACCGTGTTGTAAACAACCAAAGCAGCCGCCCATCATCGATATGCTTTGTCCAGAATCCCAGCTGTCCTTACCCAGGATAATTACACTACCATACGTGTATCAAATGTAATAGGTTTCAACCTTTGAAATTTTAGATTGATTCCAAAAGTAGAATGTTGATTTTATATCTCTAAGTACCCAAAGTCCAGTTAAAATCACTTTGTCGATAATACACAGGCGATCAATGGTCTGATTTTTACTTTTTACTCCCCTTGAGCTTTGTCCTGTTTATTTCAGGGTGACATACAAGGAATCCCTTAATATGAGTGATGATAAACCTTTCCAATGCACTGCTCCTGGGTGTGGACAGGTAAGTCATATCACTTAATTACAGTCCACCAAAATTCTAAATGTGATCAATAAATTAGACATACTGAGTCCAATCTTAGACTGAAATAACAGCTGGTATTAAGGTCTTACGTGACATTTGGATTTTGGATACTATTTCATCTATTGAATGGATGAAACATGACTTGCTTTGAGAATGAGTGTACATACAAGGTATGATCACTAAATAACGAGTGTCAAAGCTGGATGTAAAAACTGGGCTCTGACAATAAATTAATATCATAATTCCTAATTCAGAGAATTGTGTGCCTACGTGATCATGATCTTAAAGAAGGCGATATTCAAGTGTAACAACAAACTTCTCAGCCTTGTTGTACAAACAAGACGACTGAACACTTGGACATATCCATGCCTGAATTTTTATGACATTTAAGTAATGAGAGATACTCACAACAATCATGAAATATCATGCCTCAGTGCTAGTGAAGGATCTAGAGCTTCAATAAGTATTAACTGAATTATAAGTTTGTATATCTTTGACCTGCATAAGATATGTCAAAGTTCTGTTGTCAATCTCCCATCTCTACTTTTATCTTATTGCCAACTACAGCCTGACAATTAACATTTTTAAACTCATAAGACCTGTCCTGTGATGTTAAGTTTTTCTTTTGACTAGTTCCAGAATCTGTCACATTTTCCTGTGTTTTTTTTTTCCCCACACGCAGAGGTTTACAAATGAGGATCACTTGGCTGTCCACAAACACAAACATGAGATGACATTAAAGTTTGGCCCAGCAAGAACGGACACTGTCATAATTGCTGGTGAGTGTACTCGTAATTTTTTTCCTTCATTTTTACAATTACAATGTTACAGTGTTCTGAAGCTTTTTCTCTGCTGCAGACCAAACCCCAACACCCACTCGTTTTTTGAAGAACTGTGAGGAGGTTGGGCTCTTCAATGAACTTGCAAGTCCATTTGACCATGACTTCAAAAAAGCAACAGAAGATGACATCAAAAAGGTTGTCCTCCATTTCCAGCAGATCATCTAATTTTTTTTCTAATCATATTTTTGTCACATGGACTGAATTTTTAAGGAGAGAGTATATTCATGTTTTTCTGTAGTTACCGCTGGATTTGTCACCTCTTGCAACACCAATCATACGCAACAAAGTTGAGGAACCCACAGCTATGGAGGCACATCGAGACAGCCCTCTGCCTCACCCTGAATCTACCACAAGCGATGACAAGGTAAGACCTGTTGAGTCGACTAATTCTAGTGTTTGTGCAGATAGTAGAGGAAAAAAAGTAGCCCCTGTTTTTGACAGACTGGGGACTTTGAATATGACTTGGTTTGAATATTAATTATTTTATTAATCAGATCTGTTTTGACTTAAAATGAATATTGATGTTTGTGTGTCTGTCTATAAAATAATACAGTTTATGCACAAAATGCTATAAAAATATTTTTTGTGAGAAACTTAACCCTAGAACACTATCACTACAAATAGTAACACCGTCACTAACGTTGTGTAAATTTCACTGATGTAAAATACAGAATAAAAGACACTTTGGATCAGAATATATCAAAGTACCACAGTACATGGCAAAGGGTAGTACTCCCTTATACTTTTCTGTGTATAAAGTCTTGTAAAACAAAAAAAGTTATCATTAGCAGATTAGCCAAAAAAGGCTGTGAAAATAGAAAAAGATCAGGGAGTCATCAATGAAAAATTCATTTCAAAAATGTAAATTTAGCACGGAAATTTTCTTGTGGGTTTACCAATTCCTTGGTCAAGTGAAACTTGAATTTTTTTACCCAGCAACCCATGACACTCAGATAAATGTGACATAATTAAAATCATATCCAAACATTTACCCAGGGAAAATCACTCGGTGATAGTGTTCTAGGGTTAATAACTTCTGCTCTTCTGTTTTCCACCTGTTAAGCTCTTTAAAGCCTAATATTGAGAGTGAATACATCATTTTATCAACTTAAGTATCATGTCTTCACTAAAAGGTTCCTGCAGTTTAAGGCTTTGTATGATGTTTTCAGGAGATATCTTTGCAGCCAACCTCACTGCCAACATCCACTATAGTCCATCCTGCATCCCTCCAAGTTCCCAATGTACTTCTAGCAACCTCAGAGGCTAGTGTTGTAATACAGCAAGCTCTCCCATCACCAACATCTAGCTCTGTTATTACCCAAGTCCCATCTACTAATAGGCCTATAGTGTAAGTAACTCAAACGTCCATTTTTAAAAATCATAGCCACCTCTTTATTTCTGATTATATACATCTTTGTACACTTTTGTCTTGGTGAGTTCGTACTTTCACAAGGCATGTGCTTGTGCATTTTTATTTATTTGAAATCCTCAGGGAAATTTTTTTTTCTTCTTTTAGGTTTTAGAATTTTCAGTTTTGTCCTCATGATCAACATCAGGTTTGCTCAAATATGGACTTGCAAATTTGCTTCATTTTCTGAATACTAAAAAATTGAAGAAACAAAATCAGGCTGTCACCTAAGTTCTCTTTTTGATCAAGACTTCCTACAAATATATAAGCTCATATCCATGTCTGATACAGTGGTGCAAATGTTAAACTTAAAGATGGTGCCTTTGGACCATCCAGATATACAAAAGGATCTGTTACCTTTGGACCAATTTTAAGCACAACAATCATGTTACGTTTCAGACAACAGGGCCCTTAACCCTCTGAATCCCAAACCTACTGGCAGGGGCAAAAATACCTTATTCTTAAATGGTTGCCATTTACAAAGCATTTATCTGTATAAAAACTGAAAAACTGGCTTCACTGCCAGATTCTCAAGTTTCTGGTGGTACCTTTCAGATTGACACAATGCCACTTTGACGTCGGCTGTAAATTGTGTTAATATTTGTAACATAAAAGTAAATATTTTCCTATGTTCCTTAGGATTGAGGGTACTTGAAAATATGTTGTATAAATTAAATTTGTTATTATTTGAATTTTTAAAAGGATAAAATGATTTTCTCTTTCTCTAGTTTTGTAATGGTTTATGGCTTTTACATTTTGTTATACTGCATGGAGACATTTTTGGGTGGCACCAGCTTATAGCCAAGGTTTTCTTGAATCTGTAGAGGTCCAGAACTTCACTTTGTCAAGAAAAATGAGACCGCAGTGAGTAAAATTGTGACACAAGCAATAAAGAACCGGAAACTGCCTGGGATTCAAAGGGTTAAACATTTCATATCTGCTACTTCAAAATTTGCATTGTACGACTAAAAACTGTGAATTCTACTTTCAAAGTGGCCACAAATCCATCAACCATGATAATAAATAAGAGTATTTTTTTCTCAATTAACATTAGAAGCACCTTTTAAAGCTCTTCTTGTAGATAACAAGCCATCTACTTGATTTAAGCCTATTTGTGACAAAAAATAGTCTCTGTAAGACATGAGTTGAATCTAAGTTGTTGTTGAAAAATTCTAAAAGAAGAAAAAAACAAACAAACAAAAAAGGTCCATATCTGTGCATACTGATGCCACTTCTAGGTCAAATATGACAACAAAATATGTGTCCTCTTCATTGTTTAGCTATGTCTGTTACCCAACAGCTGTGCTTTTAGTTTAAGTTTGTTTTATCGACACTTTATTACCATCATGATGTAATGCCTGATTATTGCTCATATCCATCCTTGTCCTTGATTTGATACAGATTATAGTTTGTGTAATTCTAAAATGTCTCTTTTCTTTTTTTCATCTGGATTTGCTTTCTCTCCCCCTCAGCCCGGTGTCTGGCACTTTCCCTGTGCTCTTACAGCTGCCTAATGGCCAGACCATGCCAGTCGCTATACCTGCATCTATTACAAGCTCAAGTGTACATATTCCGACGACAATTCCTGTGAGTGGTTTTGCTGCACACTATTAAAACTACAGTATGTGTGAATTTCTGCAGTAATACGCTTCTATGCTTTGAAATTTCCCCCTCGAGGTCTATGAACTAAATGTCCTCAGACTTCTATGTTATATGTGACATTTCAGAACTTCATCAATCTCAGATAACTGGAAAACACATAGAAAACAGATATTGTTCTTTTTTAGATCGTTTAGATAGTTATAAAAGTTACCAATAGAGATTAAGATTTAGATTTAATAAGGATCTAATAAAGATAAGAGTCACTTTGATCTCTCCGCATCAAGTCAGATTGACCCTTTTATCATCTTTAATAGTCTACTACACTGAAGAGTTGCCTCTAAATAAACCTTGACGTGTAATTGTTTCAAAAACTGCAATTTCCAAGGTCAAAACTCACTTAGTGAACTGACTTTCTCCAGCCAAGTAACATACATCACCATTCAAGTCCAGTGTATTAAATAACAAACTTGCTGGACTGTGTCGAATGACTGCATGCTCCGTTGAGTACAAATTTGCAGTTTCCTGCTCATACTTAAAATTTGAAGCGATGCATGTTTTTGTGGAGGAAATCAGAGCCCATCAAGTGTCGTTCAGATGACTCTTTTTCGTAGTATCGACATTAATACCACGTATTTTTTTCACCCTACTTGGACAGAGGGACTATTTACAACTTTGGCACCTCAGATTTGGCAGCCAGAGCAGAGCTGTGGAGGTTGAACAGAATAATGGACTAGAGTACGACTGTGGCAAAGACACAGTGTTTGGCTGCGTCTCAGCAGGCTCTGCTCCAGGATCCTTCACTGCTATTTGTCCTTGTACAATTAGAATCAACGCTCCTGATTCCAGGCAGAGCAGATAGATGATGCTGCTAATATGTTTTGCAAACCAATTACAACTCCAACCCATGGCAGGGTCTAGTATTGGAGATTTGCTGTAAATGAAGGGTCCTTTTGGTGTTGTTTTAAACTCCCCCTGTGGAAGCTTGTCGTGTAAGTCTTGATTGTCTGTGTGGAACACTGAGCAGCAGATGATTATCTCCTGATAGTAGCACGGGAGGGAAAAAGCCTCCATCTCTCCCAGTCTGTGGGGACTGGGAAAGCTGTCGATGAGTAGAAGAGGGCAGAAGTAGATGGAGAACATGAGCTACCAGCGGGCCGTCTTTTCACTCGATCATCTCCCCCCACCCCCCCACTCTCAACTCCCTCTGTCTCATTGTCAGTAAGAGGAGGCCTGGCTCTGGCCTTCCAACTTGTGTCTCTCCATCCTCTCTTCAGCTTCCCTGTCCATATGCTCTCACACAGGCAGGCAGAGGTTCATTAGCGTGCACTCTGCATCTCCATGTGGCGCTGCCTCCACAAAATAACAGGCCATCCAACCTAATGAGGCTGAGATATGAGGAAACTGAGAGCCTGCCGTGGCTACATGTGTGTGTATATGTGTGTGTGCGTTTGTCTTGTGGGGGAGCGCTGCCTGCCTTTCTAACACCGAAGACTAATTTTCTCTGTCTCTGATCTGTCTCTGTGTCTCTGCCGTCAGCTTGTCAGACCTGTCACCGTAGTGCCTAACATCCCCGGGATCCCAGGACCTCCCTCGCCACAACCACAAACACAGCCACAGCCACCCTCGCAGCCCGCCCAATCAGAAGCAGAGCTGGTATTAATTATCTCTTCCTTCACATCAAATGTTGTTTTCATTGTTGAGAGCGTTATTCCCTATCTGATAACAGTGACCGGGGTAATGAGTGAGCCTGAACAATAAGAGAGCTGTTGCTTGCTTTGACCAGATGAGGGTGCTGGTGAAAGGCTGGACGTGAAGGTCCTCAAACAGCATCATGAGATCCAAACAGGATTCTTCAAACCCATGAGAAATGTCATTATTAGCTTTTCTTTGTCACTCATGTTAATTGATCAGCTGTCTTTGGCTCTTAGACTTTTTGACAGAAAAGGCAGCACATTCAAAACATCTGCTTCAGAGGATAAAGAGGCAATCTACTTAGTAAATTTATTGGGACAGTATTAGGGTAGTATGCCCTATTTGGCATAATTTCTTACAGGTTTTACATTCACTGACAAAATTGTGAAGCATTTGTACCTGTATTTTCATCATAATACACAAATGATTGATGTCCAAATTTATTATATGAAACATCAACTGGGATGACCATCAAGAAAACACAACTTTGGGACTTTAATTTTGGAACCACCTTAAGGACAGGGTATTTCACCAACCAGACACATCTGAGGAACTCACTGAAACACCTCTTTCTCATTTTTGTAAATAAGCCTATTTTTTCACTACTGTAATGTACCAACCACTTTTGGGTATCATGTAGGGCAACTGCCCAAAAACCGTAAATTATACGTTTTTTTCTGCAGATCAATAGGGTTGTCTTTCTTGAACTGTTCATTTGATTACCAATACTTGTTGAACTATTAATCATGTTAAAGAAAAATATCAATTTTGAGACAAATTATCGTCATCCCTAAGGACTTCTTTCAAGGTCTTTTCATTCAACCATAGTCTTTTAAAAATGGCTCATCCAAAAGTCTATCCATCAATGACCCATTAACAGATTGATCTATGGTTTATTGTTATTTTCAGCCCTCAGAATTATCCAGCTGCAGAAATCACAAGTATTCCAACATTTCTATGTGGGGAGAGGGTGTCATTGCCCTCTTGTAGCTGTCCATGTCTTGCAAAGAAGTGATAGTTGAAGGGCAAGGATATGAAGTGTTGTTAGGGAGATCAGTGGCAATGTGATGAAGCAGGGATCACAGAACCTGTAAGTGTTCGCAGCATGCTCCGCCTGTGGAAATTAACAGATAAACTGCAGAGAGGAAGTGTGTGTGTGTTGGGAGGGAAGAATTGATCCTGACTGGAAGGGAGGGGCGGGGGGAGGGGGTTGTCGGGGATCATGGGGTACGGAGATGACAAACGCGTAGACAGCGTTGTGCTCAGCACGCCGTCACCGGGGCCAACCAGAGGGGGGCTACCAGTGAAAGCCAGCTGGGGGCATCCTGGCACACGCTCAGCGAGGCACATTAAGGCGGCCTCACCCTGCATGGAACCTTTTGTTCAGCAGAATCCTGCCTGACCTGCATCTCCCCCCTCCTCATACTCACGACGCCTCCCACCGCACTCAGCTCATCAGCAAACACCTAATGAGCCCACGTCAAGAAAACAGACCCCCGCTCAACCTGCCTGCTCCCCGCCCCCACCGGCTCTCAGGGGGCGCGGAGACGGCACTTTACAAGGACTGATGATGCTGCAAAGACCACAATAATGATAATTAACTTGCTGAATTTAGAAGATTATGCTGTTAATTAGTTGCAAAATAAAGATAAGTAATATAGTAGCAGATGGTTGAATAACACCCATGAGATGGAGGGTTATTACACTGATGAGGTTTCCATGGCAGAGATGAAATATGAATCTGACTGGCTTTTCCCTCTTTTCTATGGGCCATTCCAGGAGAATAATATCTTGTTTCTGCCAGAAGAGCTTCTGGAAGGGTATTACACGATAAACTAATTTGGTAGATAGATTGGTCTGGCAAAGGTAGTTGTTAGAATAATGTGTTCCTCTGTTTTCTCATGTAAATGTATTCCCTCTCACTTTGTTATGGCTTCCAAAGGCTCATTCACTTTCACCTTGTTTGCTCCATGTTTGATACTGGAGGAATTGGCCTGTGCATCATGGACACAGATCTGTGGAGTAATAGTTTATAAGAGCAGGCTGTGTTTGAGAGATCTGTGTGTAACAAAGTATGATTTTGATAGTTTGGAGAACATTTTTGTGTGAAGATGTTCATCAACCTTTAGTATTTAGATGAATTACAACCTATAAACATGTTAAATTAGCAGGAGGCTTTTGAGGTTAACTTAAATTCTATTTTAAACTCTATTATAAGTTAATATTCCCACCGAGTTTCATCTTTCCGGATGTTATTTTATAAATCCTTAATGAAAAGATTTACAATTATTCCTCGATTACTCTTGGGGAAAAGGAGTACCCTAATTGGAGGGAGAAGATAGTTATATAAGTATGGTAAACATGTAGAGAGCATCCTTCATAGTAATGTTCTCTGCTAACTGCACTACACTAAGTAGCTTCATTGAAGCAAGATGTTTCAGTCTGTTCTCTAACTTTTATAAACTTATGCTCTGTATGTTGTTGCTAATAGGAACCATTTACCTCAACGTCTTTCTGTACTATGTGTTTTTCCTCTGTAAGGTTTTCCTATTTATTTTAGTTCTGGGTCTATTTTATTTCAAATTGTGGGCTTCAGCTGTGCTGCCAAAATTGTGTCTTTTTATTTACATTTAGATTCAAATCACCATTCACACTGCAAAAACTGAAATCCAAGCAAGTGTTTATTTTGTGTATATTTGTGTATATTTTTAGTTAAATGGTCTTTTTAGTCTTGATATGAGTCACATTCAACTGAGGAGTCCAGAAATGTGTCCTATTTCAAGATATTAAAAGACAAAAATGAGGTTGGAATGATTTGAATGAGTAAAAAGAAAATCTGCTAATGTGCTTAGAAGAATAATTTTCTCGTTAAATTTCTTGAAATTAGAACAGACTTTGTACAAGAGACTTTTTCCTCACTCTATTGGTAGATTCTTTTCATTACACGCAAAAGCTTTGCATAACTCGAAACAAGACATTTTTCTGGACTGATCTGGTAAATGTGGCTCATATAACGTCTTAGAGGACATTTTTATAGAAAATAAGATATAAACACTTGGTTAGTTTTGATTTTGCAGTTCAGTCATTTGTGATTCAGTGTCGTAGATTGACAGTTTCAAAAGTTCCCTTGAACAAATGATTATGGCTCTTATAGATGGCTGAATATGTGCAGGTTGAAGTATGTTATCTTTAAATGGTCTTGTTTTTACCCACTTTCCTTGTAACTGTCTTTAAATTGTAGATATATAAACTTTAGACAAAATTTAACGGCCTTAATTGTCTGCTGTCTAAACTATTCCTCATGATGTGTCCCCTGTGTTGCCTTCTCTCCCGTCAGATACCTCAGGTAACTAACGGAGATGGTGTGGAAGTCCAGAGCAGCGCTGTAACCACTGCTCCTACTTCTCCTGCTCCACCCCCAACACCGACTCCAGCGCCTACTCCAGTTCCTTTGGCCGTCCTGTCTCCTGTTCCTACCCCTCAGCCTCCTCCCATCGAGGAACCATCACCACATACTCTTCAGCAGCCAGCCACTTCCACCACAGAGACACCTGTATGTGTTCACTATGTTAGGAAAAAACATGAAGAAGAAAAAACTTTCTGTTATTTAACAAGCTTTCTCACTGTTAGCCCCAAGCAAAGTTTCAGTTTTGATTTATTCAGTCTTTTTTATTCAAACAGGAGCAGTTGCTAAATTGGATAATGTGACTTTTAAGTGTAATCTAACATTTTAGATTTCAAAGACAAGATCTCAGATCATGTTTTTCTTTATCTCAGTGTCGTCCCATTACTCAGTGCTGCAGATGTGACTGTTGGTATGTTCTGCTTCTTATTGTTTCTTATTATTACCACTGTTCAGGCTTCCCCAGCCCCTCCTCCACCAAACCCTCCAAGCACAGGGGGTCGGCGGCGCAGAACCACATCTGAAGACCCCGATGAGAAGAGGCGCAAGTTCTTGGAGCGTAACCGAGCAGCGGCCTCTCGCTGCAGGCAGAAGAGGAAAGTGTGGGTCCAATCTCTGGAGAAGAAAGCTGATGACCTAAACTCTGTGAACGGACAACTACAGGTGCTTCTTCCTTACACTAACTGCATGTTTAACAGCTGCTTCACCTGTCTTTGTTTTTCTGCTTTTATGCATCAATTTGTCAGTATTGTGTGTGTGTGTGTATGCAGATGTCTGTTTATTATCATGTGCTGCTGGTGCGAGTGTGTGTGCACAGACTTTTCCCTTCTGTGGTGATGAAGTCATTAAAGCCGATTAAGAAGAGCTGCCATGTGACAGCGGCAGTGTATGAGCTCTTTACATCGATATGTCCCTGTCAATAAAGATGTATCCTCCAGATGTCAGCCGCGCACAAGCGTGTCTTCGCTTCTGTCTCAGCAGTTTACTGAATGGCCTCAAAAATCTCCCAGGGAAAGGTGTCTTTTTGAACCTTCATTTCACTGCAAGCAATTAGGATCTGATGCTGACAAGTTCGAAACAGTTCATGTATCTGCTGTCTCTGTTGATAAGTGTGAGCCGGGGGTGCGGCACATCGGTGTTCCAGACAATTAAATGAGATGTGGTGTTTATTTGCTCACTGTCTTATTTTTCTATGAAAGCAGAATAAGATGTGGAGAGTGGAGGAGGGGAGAAACAGCAGGGGAAAAGAAATAGGTTCATGTTGTTAATACCTGGTTCAAAAACAAGTTATCACCACTTGTCATGGGTGCTCTTGCTAAGATTTTGTTTACATAAAGGTAGATCAAAGGGGGAGTATAGGTGAGCGGCTGGGTTGATTGCATCGCTGTTGACTGCACAGAAGAGCACAACATGTGGCAGAGAATAAAAAAGGCTTTATATGAAGGCATTAATCAGCAGTGCTGTTTTTGTAAAAACTCCCATGCTGACACGGCCCAGCTGATCAGTGAAACTGCCTCTAATGATGCACAATTATTTTAACATCATCCTTAACTGGCTTTTTAATGAGGTGTCAGACCAGGCAGCTCATAGGGCTCCCAGCATCACCTAAGGCCCATTTGCTCAATTTCGATTAAATCACAAAGTTAAAAACAAGTTTAACTCTCAAAAGTCCAGATCAGTGTGGATTAAAAAATCCAGGTCGATATAAGTCGATAATACTGTCACCTGAGATCTGCAGGGGCACAGCTGTCTCTGCTTTTACTTCCCTTTTGGGTAAAGGTTTTAGTAAACCAGCCTTTCAGCAGTGTGCTTTAAAAGAAGCTGCAGGGAAACAGAATTTTGTACCAAATGTTGACATCTCTGCCCTTTGTCTGATGTACGTTACCTTACAGCAGATTGGAAAGGCTCTCAGAAGGATGGTTCGTGTTTATATTGGCTCAAACTGGCAGCAGTCATGGTGAGAGCACAGTGAATACAGCATTGGCTACATGTGATACATACCCTCCTTCCAGCTGTGTTTTAAATCTGTCTCACAATAGCTCAGCCCTGCCAGCAGCAGCAAGACTAAACAGATGGAATCAAATAAATTGGCTGCTTTTAGACTAATAGATTAAGCCGCTGTAGTCCTTTAAAGGGGAAGAGAAGGAGCTTAAATCTGCCATTGGGTGTTCGGCGAGCCCCCGGCCGCTCTAAATCCAGTTAAAGTCACCTTCAGCGTAATGTGGCTCTCTTTTACGACATGCAGAAATCCCCTGCTCCCGCGGGAGCTGTAACGACACAAGAGTGTAAATCTCCGCAGCATCTACAAAGTTGCTCCGACAATTCGAGCAGCTCACCTCTGACAAATGTGCTGGTCGGAAGCCAGTGAAGGCCCATAATTATTGTCTAGGAACAACGTAAATGAAGGAGTGCATCATACTTTATTCTGGATTCATTCATTACCTTGTTGGCGTGCCTTGTGTTTGCTGTTTCACATGGAGGAGTTGATCAGCGGTAATGTAGTGGTCACGTGGCTTACTGTAAAGACGGCCGGAGAGTTTAACCCTGTGATCCCGTTCATAAATCCTGTGGAGGTAAAAGGTAGAGCGCGCACAAAGAGACATTTACTGTGAATGTGTGATTGGATTTTTGTTTCCAGGTTTTGAAGCTCAAAAAGACCAGGAACAAGCAAAGTTTCAGTCGTTTTTGAAAAAACCAAAGTACCTTTCCAACTCCCTGCTCTTGTTGTCCCTTCATTGTCATGTTATAATCTGTCATACATGTTTTCCGTTGATTTTTTTGGTCTTGAATGCCTCTGTGTCTCTTCTCTCCCAAAGAATGAAGTCACCCTGCTGAGAAACGAAGTGGCTCAGCTGAAGCAGCTTCTTCTGGCTCATAAAGATTGCCCTGTAACCACCATGCAGAAGAAATCTGGCTATCACAGTGAGTAATGCTCCATTATTCTCAGCCCGAGGCTTCCACTGAAACCCGTCTACAACAAGCTCTAGCTAACCACCAGAAGGACATTTCTGACTTGAGGCTGAACAGGAAGAGATATTGATGCATTAAGGCCCTCTGTGGAAAACTTTGCAGAAGTTGAGATATTTACGTTCACTTTGTGTGCACACCAAAGACACGAGGCCACAGGTGTCTTCTATAGAGAAGTATTTATTGGGATGTCAAAAAAGTTTGTCCTGTTGAAGTGTGCAGTCACATGTCTGCAGGAAAGATTTTTTGCATCCAAATATCTGAGACGACAAGAAAGCAAAACCTAGAACTTTTAGTGCAATGATCCTTAAATTTTTCATCTAAATACCCTGAAGCAGCCTTCAGTGTCATTTCCATACTAGCTCTTCATTGTGTTGTCTCACTTAGAGTTTTATCACCAGTATTTCCTCATTTCCAGGTGCTGTAGCTCTGTCACTGTGATATTTGGGTCATAACTCACCTTCCCTCACACATGAGCCAGTATGCAAGGAGAACAATTGTGCTCTAAGCCACCTCTCCACTGTGCTCCTAAAGCCTCTTCTGTCTTGTATTGACAATGATTGCTTCCGAAATGAGTCCATTAAAGCAGCAAGCTTGACAAGACTGCAGAGCATTGTCTTTGTGGGGTGTCCCCCAAGCTCGGCTGTTCATTACACATCCCTTATTGCTAACCGTCCCACTGACACACGTCATGGATGTTATGGGACGGATGGTTTCCAGGCTGCAGTGGGCTGTCAGAGCCAGGTCTCATTTGGTTTTGTCTGGACTGTTTTTCAGCCAGATCTGCAGATGAATTGGGTCATTTTTCTCATGCGTTTGATAAGGACGTCTGTCTCGTGTTTGTAGACCTTTCTGAAGGATGGTATTTGGAGCAACTTTTACCTTGTTTGGGAAAATATAACCTCATCCAAATACCTCAGCTCATCTGTTTGGCTCATGATGACAGGTGGACTAGATTTAATATGAGCCAGGAAGGGGAGCCAGCTTTTTGTGAGAGTGAAAAATAATTGTCTGTCAGAGGGAATAATCCAGGAGTTGTAAACTTTCTGTGTCTGACACAACCTGTCATTTCTGAATCAGTTACTTTAAACTGGAGACTTTTAACACCTTTGATTGCACATTTAATCTCTTAATGTTAAAACTGTTTTAGAAAAGCATGTTTTTTCAAACGCTGCAGCATGCTGAAATTTCAGTCCTCTATCCATTACTGTCAATGATATATTTTCATTTTTATTTGAGATTATCGACTATTTTATGTAGCGAAAAAGTAGAACAGCACAGCAATAGCTATCTGCAACTTGAGATGTGTGCTTGATAAATCATCATGTATCAGTCACAATGGTAGGGAAATACATAATGAACACAGCACACATGCTTCATTCATTTTCACATGTCATGTGACCTGTGTGATAAAGCCTGAGCATTCTTAGGTCATCATTTGCTTTCAAATAATATGGACACCTGTTTAGCTACTGTTTGATGAATTCTGGTAGTGCGATGCATAATTCAGGTAAAACTCTCAGGGAGACAAAAAAATGTGCAGGCTTCAATATCAGTGGATACACCAAATCTCACATGAACATTGCAATACAAAGCAATGTTATTGTAAATTGATTTCCTCATATCCTGTGCTTCAAATGTGAAACAAAAATGCTGATACGTCATACCACATTACAGGTTATATCGAAATGAAGGAAACTTGACAAGTTAATTTTTTCAACACTTCCTGATGCCCAAAGGAATAAAAGTGAAATTAGCTTTTTCACAAGTCAACTGCTAATGTAAGCTTTGAACCTCCTATCTCTACCATGGATTAAGAAATTCAAACCTTTCTTGTCTCATTGTACAGAGCATTGTGGAAAACTTGAACACAACACAATACATGTAAGTAGTAAAGGTAGTGTTAACATTTTTTTTTTTAACTTAGATTTATCAACCACATTTAGAGACACTTCCCACATCATCTTTTGTTGATACCACAACTTTACACCCATTTCAGTGAAAAAAACCCACTGAAGTTATGAACAATAACACATAACTAAAAACTAATGGCTAACTAATAACAGTGAAAGCATAAACTGCTGTACAAAGACCAAGTTTGGTTTTTATGGTGATATTAAATCTTATTAATTCCAAATAGGAGAAATAAAAAATGCAGACCAGACAAAAGCTCAGGCCCCAGGAGGTTAAATTTGAGGTAAGAAAAGGTGTCACTTTAGCAATTCTCTCCAAGTATTTCTGTCGCTGATCAGTTAATAAGTTGTGACATGGTAACAGCAGCAGTACATGATAACAACATTCATGTCAGAGGAAAATAGCCTCATAGTAAAAAAGTAAATTGTCAATTTCTTTTTATTTTTATCTATATACTTGTTTTTTTTCTTTAAAATTAGTTGAGCCTCCTGGTAATTTTAACAACCTGGCGCTTACATAAGTGCAAGCACCCCTGATCTGGATCCACTGAAATAATCTGTCTCACTAATTAGCAAAGCACAGTTTTTAATACTGACTGATTCATGGCCCTCACTCATTTAAGAGCCTCATCAACCCCCCCATTTTCTCAGTGCTACACATCCCGAAAGACTGCACTGCCCTCCAGACCTGGTAATACCCTTCATCGTTCTGCCCAGGCGAAGCCATGGCAGGTGGGAGGAAATTACCCAGACAACCCCACAAACAAGCCAGGACACGCTTTCACTTGGCACACCAAGCTGTCCATCTGCTTCCAGTGAAGCCCACTTCAGAAACTCAGAGAGTAGCGAGACTCCCGGGCTGCGCAGGGAACCAGAATTTTCAGAGTATTATGATATATCAGCTCACCGCTCCTTAATGTCGTTAGGAGTAATAATGCTCACTTGAACATGGAACAAAACCAGCAAGCTGATTTATTCTGAGGTTGACCTTCTGCATTGTTAAACAGCCAGGGAGTTTATAGCGCTTTGACATTCACTTGCACTAAATCACACGGTCAAAGTCCATTTATGAAGCCTCTAATGTGGAGACATTTGTATTGCTCTTTAATTGCTTCTTCTTACTGTGGAATTTGCACTTTACATTCCCAAATATGAAACCTCGTCATTAATTACAAAGTGCCATAACAAGTGACTTCATATCATTAACAATATTAATTATCGCTGTGCTCCGTATTCCTTTTTGAAACAGAGCATGAGAGTATTTTTTTTTTTCATCAAGATCCAATTAATTCAATGCAACTGCCTAACAGCTGGTGGCATTTCGACTCCAAGTCTTCCCTACTCTCCAGTGTGAGCATCATTAAAATCAGGTGCTGTAATCATCTGTCGCTGCAGTAGTTGGCAAGGTAACAAAAAACAAATGAGAATGCAGTTAGGGATGGGAAACAGTGCCACATGCCCCAGAATGTAATGCACCCTTATGATGTGGGTTTAAATTGACATTGGAGCTTTAATTAAAGGGAAGGGTGCAGAAGTAGCATTATGGGGATTAATGAAACGCTTTGCATACACCGCGTGCAGTTAGCTGTTTTACATTCGATCAGTGTGTCAAAGCTTTCCCCAGCCGTTCAAGGGTTACATCAGGAAGGCGTAAAAAAGTCCAAACGTTGTGATCTTTTCTGACAGTCTCCGACAAAGACGAGAGCTGCGAGGAGATGTCCGTCCCGGGCAGCCCGCAAAACGAGGCCATCCAGCACAGCTCGGTCAGCACCTCCAACGGGGTCAGCTCCTCCTCTTCAACCACCTCGGCCGTCTCCGCCCCGTCCGGCACAGCCAACGCCACATCAAACCAGAGCACAGAGGAGAACAAGCCGCCGCGGAGGGGAGTGACCCAGACCCAGCCTTCAGGGAGTTGATCATCCTAAACTGTCCCTCCTCTTCCTCCTCGAGTATCGACACTGGAACACTGTCGCCTCTTTAATCTCTTTGACAAACAGAGGAAAGAAATTCTCTCTCAGCTTCAGTTTGGATCGCACTGATTTAATTTATTTGATTGTTCTTGTTTATTTGTTATTTCTGTCCTCCATAGGCAAAGGCTTTTTGGAAATGCAATGTTTTCTCTGGAATTGATGAAGACAAAAGAAAAGGCACTTTAGGTGTAAGATGTAAATTAAGTGGTTCTAAAAATGTTTTTGTATTTGTGCAACTTATTTATTATTAATCTTTATTTTTTTATTTAATAAGCCTAAGGGTTTGATCACTGAATTGTTGAACTTTACCAAAGTGTGTTGTGGCTCATTTTACTTGATTTGCCTTGTTCTTTTTTTGTTTTTGTTTTTGTTTGTGACTTGTTAAGCACTATCTCAATGATGAAGATACATTAAGAGCAGTCACTTTCTTTTATAATTTGCTTTTTCCATTTTGCACATTTTGAGAGATGACGGGTTTACCTTTTTTGGAGTTCAACAGTCCACATATGTTTATTACCGGCAGCTTTTTAGACGTAGATTTGAAAACCGTCACATCAAACACAGATGTAAGTGGCTGAGTTTAAATTTGAGATCTTTTCTGTGAGTGAGATCAGCTGTAGTTGCATTGTGAAGTTTGAATGTTTGTAAAAAAATAAATAGTCTTAATACAGAGCAGGGCTGGTTAGAAACATGTGATATTTCATTGACATTCCATCTGTAGTCTGATTGTTCCTGAAGCAGTGATTGTAGGATTGCAGTATCTTTTCCATTACTCAATCATGGTGATGTTGACTTCATTCAGTGCCATTAATGTTTTTGTAACAATGACTTCTGTACATTTTTAATGCAGATTAGCTTGAGTTGTTCTCTCAGATCAAGGCTCTCCTGAACACGGTTTCACAGTGAGGAAATCTCTTTGTATACCGTCTTTGCTTTATAAGTGACTGTTAATCACTTCAGTGTCTTTGGCAAATCACTTCAATACATGAGGCTGTTTTCATGAGAACAGTTTTAGGAAACATTGTATATAACATGTCTGTGATCTTTCTAGGTGTTCTGTAATTTGTTTTTTAAAGAATAGTCGAGGTTCAGTAGCTGAGCCTGTTGATCACATGAACTCTGAGCAGTTAAAAACTGATCTTAAACATTATTACAGGCTTCTGTGCCTGACTGACTCCATACATTCATGTAAAATTAAAGCATTCAGATGTGAACTGGAATCACATCAGGTGTATTAAAGAAACAGCACTACTGCTTGTAAGAATTGTGAGCATTTTATCATTGAAATAATAGTAGGAAGAAAATCACACTATGAAGTCAATTTGCCTTTTCTCTTAGTCTGTACTGGCTTACTACTGTGTAGTTTTACAAGAAGCTAACACCTTGTTTTCTTAAAGTATGATTTTTCAAACTTTTACTGTTCTGTGCTATCTGCATGAGATAATAATTCTCTGCGAGAATTTAACTGTTTATTAGATAATGTCTCAGTCAGATGAATATCATGAAATAAGTTGGTTCAACTTGAGTTGTGGCTCTAAGTCTATGAAAGCTTCGGTTGTTCGTTTTACCTGGGCTAATCTGCTTCAAACAGGGGTGTGATACTGTGTTGAAAGTGTACTTGTAACTTGTGAAAGTTCTGTATAAAATTTGAATTGATAAGTTGTTGTAATAAACCTTTTAATATCTCTTTAAAACTCTGCTTTCCTGTTTTATAATTTGTCTACAGTCTGATTTCAGGAGGAGAAAACACTGCCTTTAATCACCAACAGACTGCAGCACATTATTTCAACAATGGTTGGTAAGACCGACCCCTCACAGGTGTGATGTAGAACAGTATGACATTCTATGTGATTCAGACTGAGGTACCAAACACACACTCACACACTCACACACACACACACACACACACACACACACACACACACACACACACACACACACACACAAACACACACACACACGTTGCAAAGCTGCTACTGATGCTCTGCAAGATTTCTTGTGGTGTATTCTGCCACCCTGTGGAAGATGTAGAGATAACAGACGAAAGTAAAGTGAAGAGGAAGTCCCATTCTTCCCATTTCAGTCATTGATAATGTTTGTTTTCATTGCGATCGAACTATCACAGAGTAAATCTCACCAAGGACTGGAGTGATCTTGCTACTCCAGCAACATTGTGAGTGAACCAAAAATCAGTTTGTTGGAATTGATACTTTCATTTACTAAGACTTGTAAAGGGTGGATAGTTCGATGAAGAATGTTGAGAGATATCCAGTTCAATGTTTAATTTTCACTTTAGGAAATACAAGTCAAATCATCTTTGTTATAAAGTACTTACAGTTGTCCAAAGTGCTTTACAACAAACAAAAGCTGAGAAAACCAAACTCTGCAGTTAAATTCAGGTTTAAGATCCCTTTAATTTACCACACTCTGAATTTTCAATCTGATGTTATTGTTTTTTTATTCTGTCTGAAAGAGTTTGGTAATTTAAACTTATCATTACTTTATGATGCTTTGCTTTTGGTGTAATCTAAGTCTTGTTAATGGTCTAAAAAATCTATCTATGTTCTAAGAGTTTATATTAATCATTATTTATTAAAGTCAATCATTTATTTTCCCCACTCAAAAACTTAGCATTGATTTATTCTACTTTTTCTTCTTTTTTCAATTCTAAAAACCCACCATTTAACTTTATTTAATTAAATCAGAGATGGGTGTTTTAAATACACCTCTTTTCTACGTCTTTCTGTGTCTCTCTGCAATTTCTTGTATAAAGCATACAAATGTCTGAAACATCTTGCTGTTTAAAACACAGCTTCAATTCACGTCATTACTGAGTCAATGCTAAATAACTGTTTGTTTACTTTACAATTCCTTCACTGCTGAACATACTGCAAAGGAATTATTCTCCTCTCTACAAATGCAGATACAGTCTCATACCTATTTAGGTTGCTGATTTCAATATGAAAGTAAGAACTGCAGCAATGGAGTGAAATATTTAAGGTACATCACAATTTCTTTCCCTTGAATGAAATACGCATTTGTGTTGATTTGGGCAATTAAAAATCTTTGAAATTCATCCGAATGAAACCCGAGCTAAATGAAACCTTAGATGACCTTCACTGAGCTTTCGTCCACCTGCACCAGCTCTGAGCTTCCAGAAGGGGGCGTCACATCCAAACTAACCACAAAAATCAAACATGTTATGGCAACATCAATTAGATTTTGAAATATGACAAAAATAAGACACGCCTGGCTTAGAGAACAAACAAGTGAAAAAGGTAATCAAGATCATGTAGACCCAGACTTATTCAAATCTTTGCAGATGTTTTTAGATGATATGTTAAGAGAGAATCATCATCAGCAGCACATGGATGTGGTGATAAAAGGGGATTTCAATTTTTGTCTGTAGTGTTTCTAAGAAGTCTTTTTCTGCCTGCCAACACACAGACGCTCCCTCACATGTTTAACTAGGACGGCTTTGATTAGCTGCTGATCACAGAGGGGGAATTGTAAATGTTACTATGTAGGTCACAGCATCTGAGAAAAAAACAACAGTTATAGTTGATGTTTTCAGAGACGAATGATAGCACTGTGCGAATCTACATCTTTTAATCAGAACCAAAGGGGAGGGAGGTAAAGTGGAGCATCAGCGTGCTGTTTCTCCTTTTTCTTCACCTCCATATGCAGACTATTCATTTCAATTGTTTGATTAATTAAACACCCCCTGGCAAACAGCTCTGCAGTATTCATTATTCATTGCATGGGGATTTTTTTGTGTTGATTTGATGAGGTTTCATTAATGAATGCATGGCGTTTATAGAAGAATCAACATGTTTTCTGCTGAAGACAGAAGAAGATCTTTCATGTAGACCCACAACTGATTCTTTTTTTTTTGGAGGAGATCCACACTAAAAAAATGCTTCAAATATGCATCAACAGTCTGGGTTTTTCACAGAATTATTTCCTGTATCCATTTGATCTGCACAGCCTAATTGGGGGAGAAAGTGGAGCAGAGATAAAGATGGTTAGAGTCTGAGTTGTGAGTCTCTGTTTCAGGATAAATGAGCAGGATAATAATGCGGAGCTGATCTGCTGACAGGCAGACTGCTCCAGCTGTTACCATAATTCGACAGGTATTAGGCTTTGGCCCTTAGCGGCCTGCCTCAGCAGACTGGCACTTAATTAGGCAAGGATTAAGGCCAAACAGCCTTATTTACGTGAATTGTATCGTAAATGCAAACAGGCTGGCCTTTTTTCTCCTTCAGGGGGCATCAGGGGTAAATTTTAGAAGCGCAGAGGTTTGCTGTTTCCTCGATGCTCCAGGCGTAAGACTCCAGATTTTTTCAACAATGAGGGCTCTTTCCCCCTGCTGAGGGGTGCTGTTTTCTGAGCACTTGCTTTAACCCTTAGACTCCTCAGAGACAGAGATGAAACAGCATGATTTACATTTAATTCAGATTATGTAAATATACTGGTGGTGTCCCAAACCAAACATGGGACACAATGTGAGCTGCCTGCAGCACCCAGAGAAGATGACCTCTTTTGTTATTCAAATGGAAGGGTTAAATTATTTCTTTCACACATGGTCTGAGTATTTAATGGAAGTCTTGATGAAATATAGTAAGTACTCTCTACAAATACTGATAAGACTCATTATTTCCACTTGGTACCCTCTATTTTCTTCTGTTTGCTTTCATTCTTGATTGGAGGGTGACTGGCCTTGATATCTGCCTCTGCCACCAGGGATGGGCATCTCTTTAACAGTATTATATGGCTGTATCAGCTCAGACACCACACTGTGCACTGTGGGGGGTGCAGGAAAAGCCCCGGTGGGCATGTGCATCCAGCGAGCATGACTCTGCCAATCCCTCCCCTGGGCACCAGGATGCACCACTATCCATCAGTGTGTCTGGAGGCTGGAACAGCTCCTCCATCAGTCTCTGTTGACATTATGCATGAGCTTCTATTCACTGCCTGTATACGTGCAGATCTCTCTCCACTGCTCAGTTTTAATCCTCCTGTGAGTTTGCTAATTTTGTTATCAATATTTCATGTCAGTCTACTGCACTCTTTATGCATGCATGGTGAGGGAATAAAAATGGATCCCTTGACAATTGAAAGACTCCCTACCCCTTTTTACAAAGAAACAAGACACCTAAGCTCTGGGTTTGTTCTTGTGATGCCACATCTTCAATTTTGGTTTGCATGTTGTGGGTGATGTTGCATCTCAGATGTGACTGCTTTCCATTTTTTGTGTTCATCTTGGGCCTCTCTGTGGTCAGTTGAAGTATTTTGTCATCTTTTTTGCATCTCTTTGTGGTCATTTGGTCTTTTTTATGACTCATTCAATGGCTTTCCAAAGGGCCAAAGGGCATCAGGTCCCTGGCTCTACATACTGATGAGTCAAATCTGCACTTTCTACCCAAAACCACATGGGGATAGTTAATTTAATAATTTCACCGTGGGTTACACAAAACAAAAAACAAGTATAGTCATAACAGAGTGTCATTCCAAGCCTGCAAACACGTGTTATGTAATCCAAAATTATACAAGTATAAAACCCAAGCAGCTTTCACATCCTGTTTTTCCACCTTTGACCCAAAGAAAGTGGCAAATTCTCTAATCTTGTACTTTGTGAAAAGCTGGTATGTTGAGCCCACTGCATAGAATGTGGGAATTTGGTGTGTGATATTTTACCCAGATAAAATGAAAGATCCTATAAGCCCCTTACCACCCAAAGCTGACCCACTACAAATAGAAAGCTAAGGGTATTTTTCAGAGTGTTGTCGGGGAATTATAAGTGCTTTTAGATCAGCACAAATAGTCTTTTTTAGTTCTTGGGTAATTGATCTACCCTTGAAAACAGCCTTGCATGGAGGGGTATTTTCCATAAGTCCAGGAACTTTGAAGGGCGGGGCCTTTAAGCTGATGTTTCACCTAGTGTTTTTATTTCACTCTCCATTCACAATAAGATGACACCCAGCTGTGATTGACTTTTTATGGGTAGGGTCTGCAGGAACTTTCATCACTGTTTGTCAACACAGCATCCACACTGGGCTTCTCCTCCCTGGCTTTATGCCAGCAGCAGAACACACTCACCAGGCCAGAGAGCACCTGCAGCAGCAAACATTCCAAGTCAATC
The DNA here is from genome assembly GCA_008086565.1 of Thalassoma bifasciatum. NCBI lineage: Eukaryota > Metazoa > Chordata > Actinopteri > Labriformes > Labridae > Thalassoma > Thalassoma bifasciatum. Next base: position 371,150 of record RPOG01000098.1, read on the forward strand.
AAAACATCAACATATAGGCAGAGGAGGGGGTTGAGGCAGACACAGACACATGTATAGAGGCCCATAGATGAAGATTGAGCAGGATTATTCCCGTAAAAGTTGACATTTTATTTTTAGAAAAATTCTGCAGACCATACCTTTAAAAACCCCTCAACAAATTTTGATCCCGAGAGTGTGAATGTGTGTCTATCAGCTCCTGGTGTTACAGCTTTAAGAGTGACATGGTAAACTTGAGACGTTCAGCTGAATGTATCAGTGGTATTAGTTCAGTTTACCACAATCCTCTCAAACACCTATTTGTTTAGTTCAATATGTGTATACATTTGTCAAAACCTCCTCAACAGTTAAGCTTTTAGTAATGACCATAAAAGCATTTGAGAATGCTGTGTGCTGAAAATTGACAATCAATTAGCTCTGTTTTTTAAGCTGAAACACCACTCAATCTTTGCTGCCTTCATGCTTACAGTGCTTGCTGGTCAAAGCTGTTTCAGACTTTTTAGCTGTTGTCGCCTTTCAAGTGTCAACAAACCAGCTTAAAAACCTGGATGCTAACAGCCTAACTGCAGTGATGCAGTTTAGGATGTTTTTCATCTTGTGCACCTCGCCGCAGACTCTGTACTCCACAAGAGAAGCGGTTTTGAAGGTGATTCAATGCGGACATCTTGACATCCTGATACTTGCTGCTTTTGACACTTCAAAGACAAAACATTCACTCACTGCTCAACATATCCCAGCATCTGACAGGTGTCATAACGTAAGAAGAGAATAATGTTCACTTCACCTGTCAGTGGTGGCAATGTTAAGCCTGATCAGGGCATCTTAAAGCTTTGTGCCGTTGGTCTTCAGTGTTTAAAGTTGATGAGAGAAGATATCTTTAACTATTGTCAGTAAAGCCCTGATGGCTCTACGAAATGAACAAAGATGGTCATCTTGGGCTGGAAACAATTCAATCCATTGATCTTTGGTTTCCTGGAATTTATGGACTGTAAGGAAAGCTTCATCCTGTAACTGAAACCACCCACAGGCTTCCTGCCTCAGCTTCTGCTCTTCAGCTGAATGGGATGAATCATGAAAGCTTCCGTCTCCTCCGCTCATATCTCCCCCTTTTGTTCACGATGGTGTTTGAAGGAGAATCTGTCCTGATGTTTGTTTCTGTTTCATAATTCATAACCATTGATTTACTGATGACAACAGAGGTGGAGTTGTCTTTTGATCTCAGTGTGAGGACAATTTTCTCTCTAATGATTTTGAAATGTGCTGTGAGGGTGCCTCCTCCTCCTCCTCTTCCTTGAGAGTTGTCTCTGAACTCAAGTGTTGATTGACCTTTGGCTTGAACATGCTTACACGAGAGAATCTTCTCCACTAACTGCTGATCAGTGCAAAGCTTTATTGATCGTCACACACTTCAGCAGGGATCTGATGATTGATTTCAGCTACAGAAAGTGTCAACAGGAATTCCAATCAATTGCAAAAATGAACATTTTTGAACATTTCTCCTGGATTAAAATTTTACGACTGTGTCTCACAATGAGACCTCACTTTATTGCCTTCATAAAAAAATATTCTCTGCTCTTCCAGAAGCTATAAAACATCATCTACACAATCTTGACATTGACTTGCAGCCCCAGTGTTGACCCCCACGTCTGTCCCCCTCCCCCCGTCTGTCCCTCCCCCCCTTCTGCCCCTGCTCACTGACCAGTGTTACTTACTGCGCCTGTATTATTGTGAGCACAGTTGTGTTGATTTATTGGCTCTGCAGCGATCCTGATCCCCCTCATTAGCTCCTTCATTACACCGTCGATCATTTCATGGCGGGCAATATTATGTACTGAGTTTTATCGAGCCGCTCTGAGAACACTTTTGTGGTTGGTGGTTTTCATGATGGATTCTTTTATTTTGTCACATCTTAGCTTTGGGTTTTATTCGCCTTTATTAGCAGACTGCAGAAAAAAAACAGCTTCAAGGAGCAATCTGAGGATACTCAGCATGCAGGAGCTGTGTTCATACCTGGGTAAATTTACCCATAAGAAGAAAGCATCTTTGGTCAGGTAATAACTTGATCCCGTGGAACACCTGTAAAAACAAGTGATTTTATATACAAGTAAAAACAAACATTAAGACAAAGCATAAACACGGAGGGACCAGAACAATACAAGAGCCAAGTTAAGAATAAACCCCACCATTATACCTAATAACACACCAACTCTGTGACATTTTGGATTGGGGCCAAGAGGACCAAAAATGTGAGATGATGAAAACAGCTTATAGACATACAAACAAGAAAAAGAGAGACAAAAAAAATTTATAATAAAAAACATAACACAATATTAAAAAACACTATTATGTGAAAAAGTAATAAAAATGAAATGATAAGCTGAGGTAAAAGGATTAGATAGTGATTAAAGCAGCATGAGAAGATAAGCACAATGGCTCCTTAAAGGTTGCAGACCCCTGCTCATGTGTTTCAGGGTTCAGCTGAAATAGAATGATGACAACATCTAGAGGCTGCATGGCCAAAGCACAATCCTCTGTCTGCTCTCATGATTGTTCAAGAAGTCTCCCCATGCATCTAATTTGTTCATCAACTGTTACGTAGCACTGTTGTTTGAAACGTGACAACAAGCAAACTTTGTTAGTTTGTAGGCTGGTAACTCACAGCCTGGTGCTTAGACATTTCAGTACTGTGTTACGTTAGTGAATCCTGGTTATGTCCCATCAGTGCTCGTCCAACAAACAGAGCTAATGTAACCTGGCTCTTTGTTTTATTGACAGACTCTTGAGTTTGAACAGATCACTGCAGTTACTGCTGCATGCAGGTTGGAATGGGCATCTCCTCAACAACTTAGCCCATATTCTAGCCTTTAGCCCATGCTCTATCACCCTCCTGTTTAGCTTTCTTCTGCTTTTGGTCCCTTTTCTGTCAGATAGTCCACTGGTACGACAAAAAGAAATCACAGAAGTTGTTTTCAGCAGAGAAAAACCCAGATCTCTCTTCTGACTGCTAAACTTCATCAGCTGGCATAGTGTTGTCATAGAGACTTCTGTCCAGTCTGACCCGATCTGGGAGCTGGGAAAAGCATTTAGAAGTAACCTATTGTAGCAGGGTGATGATGTCACCCTTTCATCATTAATAATTGAAATCAAGTATAAAATCTGGACAGACAGTTTTTGTAGCTTTTTAGTCCCTGTAAAGGACTTAACTGAAGTTGAAAGGTTTTTAAAAGCTCAGAATTTCATCACGTCTAACAGGGGTTCCTGCAGCATCTGAAGCTGCCTCTGCATCAGTACCATCAGTGCCCTCAACGCAATTTCTGTTCAAGTTCAGTCTTTATCGTCTCCACAATCACCTAGCAGAGTCACTGTGCCACATCTGTTCCATAACTCCCGCCCAGCGACATATTGTTTCAGCTTCATATGAAATGAGGGGAAGGTTTTTAGTTTGTAATTTGATGTGGTGTTACACTAAGCAGCTTTAAAAACATCTGCAGATGACTGAGCGCCTGCTGTTTGCACTTTTGTATGTTATGATCAGGACAATGACACATGAAGCTCCAAACCCGGCTGAAAATACAGATGACACAGAGATATGGATTTAATGCAGATGTTCATTGATTTCTCACATTTGACTCAGGGTGTGTTTGAAGGTTTTAACTCCACTGATATCACTCTGAAGGATATTGGAGATATTTTCACGAACGAGCCACAATCACAGTATGCAAAGCCTCCTTTTCCCTCTGTCACTCTGAATTAGATCAATCTGTGCTGTTTTATTGTCCACCAAATTGTTTTTTGGTGAAGTTAATACATCATTTTCTTTCCATCTGTGATCATAATGAGAAAAACGAACACTTATTCATCTCTAAATCCGACCACCACTGTCTATGATTGTGCTTCTAAATTTTCATATTCAACTCAACCCTGGTCCATATTTTGTCTCAACAGCTGTATCGTCCAATTTCTCCAGCTCTAATTCAAGTCAGTCACCCTTTAATGGGATTTCCATAAATCTGCTAAATAGGTTTAAAATCCGCCTCACTCATACAAGGATTTCCAAAACTCCTGATGTGGATTTTTAATATATGTTCAAGATGCACACAATTTGGCAGAATTAGTTCTCTCTCAGCGAGCTCCTGCGAGCGCTTACATCCATTTTCTGAGCAGTTAAATGAGGGCTGAGCTCGATGAAGTTAATGGGATTACAGACGAGGCTGCTAACCGGGGTTTAACTATCGAATGTTTAAGATCAGCACAGAGCTAATGAGGGCGTCTTCATCTCACATGAAGGAGAGCAGGATTACTCCGGATTATCAGATGACACCGGGGACTGTGAGGTCACACATTATATTGGCAGTGTTATAGTGGCTCTTGAGGTTTTCGCACACATGAAGTGTGTTGGCGAGGTGAAACAGGGAGAGTGTCTGCCTGGAGGTCTGCAGAGACAAGTAGCTGAACCTGACACTGCAGCTTTTAAAAATGTGTCTTTTCTACTGTTATAATGATTATCAACCATCGTTTTAAAGCTCCTGTGATTGGACTTGGTGCTCAGTTTAATGACCCCTGTGGGCAGAGCAGTAACTTTTTTTCTAAACCTTCTATTCAATGGTATCAAGCATTTAATAAAAACAAGATTTGATTAATTTCCCTTGACAACTGAGACATAGATATACATGGATAACACTTCTTTGTCCAGAACACACTTTCTGTGGTTCAGTTTTAGTCAACTCCCACATTTTGTGACACTAAATGTCTATCATTGATCACATAAAACCATGGACAGCACAGCTGCTCCCCAAAAGTGAAGCCAATACCTAAAGAGTACTACATGGTGGCTGGCTTCAGTATATACCTCAAAGCTCCTTCCATTAACCCCCAAATTTATCAATCTGCCTCCTCATTATAAGAGATTGGACAAGGGTGAAGCTCTGAAATGTAAAATACATTCATAGAAAGAAGAATATAGATTGATTTCTGACTCTTCTGCTTTTGAAATGCAGACAATTTGATACGACAGTCACATTAACTTATGCCTGACCTAGTTCCAGTGATGGTGAAGAACGTTAGTACGACCTCAAAAATCGTCAACTTGAAGATGTAAAACTTACATCACTGTCCTCCTAATCACTGACCGGTCAAAATGTAAGCTTTACACAATATTTGGTTTCATAAAATAAGGGAACTGATGCAACAGACCCATTCCTTCTGATAACTATGCAACGATGGATGATGAATGATTTCCGTTTTTTTATATGTTTTCTTTTAATACATTTACTGAAGGTTCTGTCTTATTAATCCATTATCACCATAATGTCATGCTGATGAAAACAATGGTGCTCATTGTCTCAGCTTTGATAATTAGATCAGTCAGTCAAGAGGGGAGACAGAGCGTAGAGGGATAAATGGATAAATGGAGATAGTACACTGTTTACATCTGTTTACATGAGACACTCCACATGCAAATAACCTTTACAAAGACAATGATTCATAAAATATTCATGTTATATTTTGTGTCACATGTTAGTGACAGATAAATGTCAGAGCCTCAACCCTGAGAAACAAAAGTATTCTTTGTTAATCACATCAAAAGAAATTATCTCTCCACAGGAATCACTTATTCTACCATTGAAAGAGATTTTCACAAGTAATTAATCTGTTTTTCAAAAGATGTAGCTGATGTCCATGAGTCTGTCCTTATTTGATTTTATTTTATTTTGACAATTCTCTAAAACTACTATAGCAATTGATAAACTGTTGAAGCAAAGGAAGGAAAAATGAACTGCAGCATAATTTTTTTTCCGTCACGATCATTTTAAAAGTCTCGGCTCTTTCATGTTGTTGTTCTGAAGTCATGATGCTACTTCTGCACATTATAAAATCCATCCCTCACACCAGAGTTGCACAGATTACCAAGTCGTGCTGATTGTTGCCGCTGATTAGCAGACTTGCAGCTGCTTGTTTTCATGCCAGCGAATGAATTAATCAAGACAACAAAGACAAGCTAATCACTCTTTTAACATTCCTCATTAAATCAAGTGATGGATAATTACTGTTTGTGCTTTAGGAAGGGCTTTCAAGATTTTTTAATTGCTTTGAAGTCAGATATCACCTGATTGATTTCTAAAAGATCTTGTTTTGTCACCTTATACTACACAAAGATATAAAATTCAAAAACTTTACTCTTCTCTTTTGGGATATCCACGAAGAAAGGTTGAATAATTCTTTGTAGGATCACAGGATGTCAGTACATTTGACATGTTTGAAGGTCAGCATACCAAACTAAATACAACATATTGCTTAAGTTGTATCTGGACAGTTCTCTTAAATGTGTCCAAGATTTAACTTCTTATTTTAAATCTCAGTCTGGGATTTATTTTTCTGCAATGGAACAAAGTAGATTGATTAATTTTTAATGTATAATGTGTGATGTCAACTAAAATGAAAGATAATATAAATGAATGTAACTGCAGTATTTGTCCAACTCCTAACCCCAGCTTTATTAAAACTGCAGCATTTGTGATCATTAGTGTGGATCCATTGAAAAATGTACTTGCAGGGTGTTAAGAAATTCAATGAAGATCATTTTTTCCGAAAAATAAAAAAAGCCATAAAAAGCAACAAAATTCACCATGAAGTGTGATTTCATTGAAAGCTGAAACAAACATACAGTTATCATATTGCCATTTTTATGTTTATTTTATGTTTTAAGTCAAACTGAAAAGATAAACAAGATAAATATGTCTCATTTAGATATCTAGACATTCACATTGAATATTTATTGATGAAAGATCACTGAAATTACAAAAATTACATTCTTTGAACATTGTTAATCTAAATAACTGTGACAACAATAACTGTGATACCAATACAATCATTCTGTTCATGATTAGGATAAAAACAGCCGGGAAAGCATACATTGTTTATTTTTTATCCACTGTAAAATCAGATTTATCTCCACTGTAAATGTGGTGGCTGTGGCTAGTTAGTTGTTTCTGGGTTTCAAGTACAACCCCAACTCCTGCATGCTGTTCCAAGTGTCCAAAGGCAAGAGATATCACCCTGAACTGCTCCTGGTGACATAGCCAGCTCATGAGTGGGATGGAAACAGGATTAGTTATCATCACTGGGCACCTTGCATAGCATCCTCTGCTATGAGTGTGTGAATTTGACATGCACCATGCTTGAGAGGTCTCAAAACCAGATAAGGACAAAACACAGTTAGTGCAGTCCATTCAGCGTTTACCGCACCACACACTTCAAAACACATCTCCAAATACCAGAAAATAAAGCCGGTACTGTCTAGACTGAAGGATGGCAAATACATTTCAAGCTCCTCTTAACAATTCATCCTGATACCTCAACACACTCTGGGCTGACTGTGTGTAAACATGTAGCTGTGGTACAACAAATCCCCTCATCATATTGATCATTTCAGATATGTGCTGAAATTTTCTCTCCTTTATTACATTTAAGTCCATGTGTAAACAAACCTAAATCCTCTGTGTGGTGGCTCCAATCCAGAATTGCACTTCCACACGGTTCACTGACCAGAGAGGCAATAACAAGGATTCAGGGACTTTATCCACAATCATGATATCCATCTTATACTGACATGACTGAATGCATTGTGGGGTTTTCTTTTATTACTTTTGTTAGCTTTTATTACACTGAACAGTCCCTGAAGAAAAATGTGCATAAAAAGGCAAAATCTGTAATTCTTCCTACATTAACAACAACAGGACTCCTTTCTTGTACATTTGATGAATTAGAAATCAATTCAGCTCAGGAGCTTTCTGTGAATAATCAGAGCATGATTAGTTTTGGTTTGCTCTGTTAATTCTGAGCGAAGGACAACCCGAACAATCAGAGAGGGGGCCATGATAATCAAAATGAAAAATGGTTTCCACATCACTGCTCACAAATCGGGGTCTTAGAATCAAGGAGAATGGCCTCTGTTGAGCCTCAATCTAGAAAAAGAAAATGGTAACATTATGTTTATCATGTTACACGACAACAGTTTGGGTGGAACGCAGAAGTATTGTTGCGTTTCAGCCCTCATTTACACTGAAACTATGTTTTAGTCGACCTAAAATGCTAACTTCTGAAAACAGTCTTCAGAGTGGAATTATTTCAGTGTGTTTTCAGTGAAAAGCTGACGTCATACTCAGCCCTGTGTGTGCACATAAAAACCTTCACTGCGCCATGTGTGAACAAATAACAACAACAATTGGGACCTATCGTGTTGTGCTTGTGTCCGACAAAATGTACATCTACTGCTCTATTTCTGCAGTCAGCTTAGAAGTTTTCAATAATAACTCGAGATGATCACCTCAGCTCTACTTTGGCCTCTAAATTATTGTATGTTTATGGCTTCTACAGTTTTATTGCCACCTGCAGGCATGGCATAAGTACTGCAGCATTTTCAGTATTTTTTACAGCGTTTTTTGTGTTTATGGGTGAAACGCAGTTGTGTCCAAGCCCAAAGTCTGATGTCTGAATCTACATGTAAATGTTCTGACTGAGTGCTTTACAGTTGCAGACAATTGAATTCACCAAGGTTGTGACATTTAATCAGATGGTCTGATGAAGAGCAAGTTCACCCAGAACATCCCTCTGAAAGTTTCTGAATCATGCTTTTAAGAGTTTTCTTGCATTTAGTTTACTCATCTGATGGTTCCTGGCTTAGGTCTGTGGAAGAAAATCCAACTCGCTGAAAACACACAAGCAGCCACAGGCAAGAAAGGCAGCGTGTCCACAAAAGAGCGAGATTGTCCTTGTTTGACGGATCAGGTAGAACATTAGGTAGAAAGTGACAACCTCACATCACTTTGAAATAAACTCAGACAGGAGAACAGTTCAAGGCTCTCTCTGCAGCTGAAGTACCTTTGAAGTAAACTTTTCCTATCTCTCTCTGTGTCGTGTGTGTTATGTATTCCCACAGTGCTGGAGACTCATAATGATGTTAGGTAATAAGAGTGGAGGCGGCACAGGGGGGAGTGAGACCTCAGTGGTCCAACACAAAGAGCAACTGTGGTTGAAAATCTTGGCAGTTTGCAGCCATTAGAACACTGATTGTGTAACGTTTCATTCTGGATGTTATGTAAAGTGAAGATGTGTTTGTGCGGAGGAAAAACTGACCAAACAAAACAATATTTTCCAAATCAAATTATCTTTTTGGTTTCTCTGACTGTGTGAATAATACATTTGAGTCTTTGAAATGCTAACTAGCTGCCTGCGTGGGGAGAGAATGATGCACAGACACCGGCTCACCAGATGTCCTGCAGGCTCTGTGTTCGGCTAATTTTGAATGATTTCATATTCAAGGCCTGCTGATTTGAAAAGTGCCTCCGGCCAAATGCCTCAGATTTGACAGATAGGAACAAATACATTCGTTTTTAAATGCTGTTTTGTTGTTTATGCAACAATCAGTGCCAATCATTTTGACCCTGCAGCAACTGCCATGTTGGTCTAAACAGAAAAGAACGACCAAATATGCAAAAAAGCGATATTAAATAGATTTTTGCTTAAACTATTTGGCAGTTTTGATGATGTGAGCTGCATTTTTCTCAACATATGCTGTTAACTTTAACTCAGAATGCAATATGTTCTCAGTGTAGTGTACCATAAACTCACTAATCAGATTATTCATACCTCAGCACCTCTCAAATTTCTATTAACATCTCCTCCTCATGGGACCAGTCAGCTAATTTCAGCTGCTACCATACCCAGCAGTGTATAAAACACTCTTTTCCACAGCTCAGAAACATTGTTCTCAGGGGAAGCTGGCACTCCAAACAGATGCTCTTTTCCTGCAGAGATAGAAACATGATAAGAAACAATCTGGTCAGCGCTCCACAGGTTTGTGTTTTCTGCAGCCGGAGCAGACAGAGAGCAGATTAGTGAGCATAGAGTCAAGCCCTGCTGCCAGAGTGTGAGTGCAGACCAGCTGTCTCCAAACACTGAAAAATGAAGCACACAGGGGAAGGACATATTTAAAAGTCCTTCTTTTACCCCCAACAAGTGACATCATGATCACTTACAGATAAAATACAGAGTAATCCCAAATCGGTAACAGCACAGCTTAAAGAATTACATATGTGACAGATGTCATATGTACCAGATTTTGCCTCACCATACATTTATTTAATTTCTGTACCTAAATTGAGTCAAGTTTAAATTTCATTCCACCTTCGCTTCAATGTCATAATGTAAAAAATGTTATCCTAAAGTCCTCAGGTTTCCTTTAAAGCTTCTGTATGGAACTTTAAAGCTCCTATAAGGATTAAAGCTCCTGTAAGAAACTTTACAGAAACAAAGCATGACATCTTGTCCTTTTAGAGAAATACAAGCTCTACTGTCAGTGTATAAAAACACACAAAAAAAAACATTGTTCACAGCAGTCCTGTACAACATTTGCAGAAAGATTAACATAAATGTATACATACAACATTGGTGACTGAGTGAACATTGATGTATTTATGTGCAATGCCTGGGTAACATATCAAAAAAGATGTAGACTGAATGAAGTAGGTTATGTTGGAGGATATGTCCAGTTGTTATTGAAGGATGAATGCATGAATAATTAAATACAACAGATATAATAAAGCTCACAGATGTAGAGCAGTAGTAAATAAATAGACGATTAAAATGCAGTGACTGAGTATATAAATGAATAACACTTTTAAAACAAGTGAAAGATCTTGCGCATGAAAGTAGTTAGGAGTTCGCCCTGTAGTTTTTCAGCTATTTCCCTACAACAGATGTCACCTCCTTTCTTTTCATGGTCAAACCTATCACCCACTGTGGACATTTTACAGTTTCTGTTATAAGCTACAACTATCTTTGTCTGACACCTGCCCTGTGGCATTAGTCATTGACATTAAAAATCACAACATCAAGCAATTTAATCCTGCTACTTGTAGTTTGATTTTCTTTTTTAGCTCTCAAAGAAACATCAAAATAAATTTCATTTTGTTACATGACAAGACAAAAATTACTTATAGTAGCTTTGACTTTAACCAAGAGAATTGTCTCAAAGTCAAAAAAGGCTGATAATTTATTTTTCTTGTTGATCAATTCTTCCTAATGCCTTAATGTTTGTTGTAGTTACGTTAAAGAACGACTTTTGTACTTTTACTTGGTTCTAATATTATGACCAGAAAAGGATAGTTGTTTATCTTGTGTTAGATTTAAACTCATTGAAAAACAAGAGAAATTGATTTTTGTCACGCTCGTTTTGAAGTAATTTGCAATTTACAGAGTGAAAGTGTCCATTTGACCCCAACTCTTTATCTCAACACGTCTACAGGAAAGTAGGAGTCACTCAAAACATATCAAATTAAGTGTTCCCAAACAAAAAGCTTTAAATAAACACTGAACAGTACATTTGGTGCACACATTCTTTAGAGTTTACATTAATACTTTTGTTGGGCAACTGACCTGGAGACTGTTGTTGACAAGGAAGAAAGAAAGAAAGAAATGGATTGTATAAGAGCTGATAACGGAGCTGCAGGGACTTTAGCCTTGTTCTCTCTGGGGATGTGGAGGAGTAAGGTACAGTTACATAAGAGTGAATAGAAGTACACAGCTTATATGTCTACTCCATACAGCCGTGATTACGAGGTCAGGATGTTCTGAGCGCAGATATTTAATACCAGCAGCTCACATAGGGCGATTTAAAGCTTTCATTAAGCACACGTACCTTAGCAGCGTTATTTGTGAATTTCTTTTTTGTATGCACTAAACAGGGAGCAATAAATATCTGTTCTTTCTGTTTCATAGGGAAGATCAGAACAGATGATATCTGAGCCCTGAAAGATTCAGACTCATGTTGGGAGGCATCAACTACTTTAACTTTTTAGAGTGCCTGTAATCTTAAAGAAACAGTTCAACATTCTCAGAAGTAATCTAATGTTCATTTTGAATCTGAAAGCCACATGACTATCATAAGTTGTTAACATGTTCAACTTTCCTGTTTACACACATATCCAATATGAGCCCATAGCCCAGAGTATGACTGAGCAGAATGCAAAAGATTTGGCTAAAATGTAAAACTGTTCCTTTAAGATTGTAAGAGAAACGCTTTAGTACTGAGAAAGCAAATAATCCCACTCTCTCCACACTTTGTATTCCTTTGGTGTTCTGTTAAAACACCTCAAGCCTGACTAAATATCACTAGCATTAACCAAATCAGCCCATCCTGTTATCATACCTTTGTTGCCAAAATACTCATTACACAATGAGTCATTCATCAAGCTCTAAACCCTGCTATTCACACTGTTGTTGGGGGAGAGTGCTCTCTGCAGAAGCATGCAGAGATAAAGCACCACTCAGGTCTTTTAATTACGCCTCATGACCGTTTATCTTTTCATATAGCACAGCCTTTCTTTGCAGAAGGACTTGATTCCCACGCAGATGGATTTTGGTAACCTTTGGCAAGATTAATGGCTCTCTTTTCCTTTTACTGCCTTTAGATGTGAGTGTCCACAAAATTATAATCAAGTATTTAATGTAAAAGCTGTATTTATATTCCAGATCTGCTGCGTCGTTGGGAGCACCAGGAAACTTAATCCCATAATTTCGGTGTGAGGAGATACACTTCTGGAGGAGTTTTTGAAAAGGTTGTGTCGTGCAGCGTGGGTTTGAATAATGACAGCCGTTATGTGAACACTGCACGTCATTGAACCACTGAGTCACTGTTATTTTCAGCCTTCTGTCTCTGACATTTTCACACTGCACTTTAAGCATGCATCAATCAAAAGTGGTGGTTCAGTGAGACAAAATGTGTCTGTTTATAAAGATTTCTGAAGAAATTCTACAGCTCTCTCAAACCTAGAAATAATTACAGCTTCTATTTCTTAAAAAAAGTCACATAGAACGAGAAATGCTTAAGTTAAAACCTTTTTGACTACAGCCCTATGCTGTAACGTGTCTGCGTATTGTACAGAGTGTGCTCTGTCCTCGCTGTGTGAATATCAAACTGTGATAGCAGCCCACCATACATCACTGTCACAGCACAGACTGCTCCAGGTAATCTATTTGTCCCAGTAAAATATGGTCTCATTTGTTACGGTTTCCTGCAAGCACAGCAAAAAAGGAGAAAATAGAAACCATTTGGGACGCTTCTTATGTATATGTGATATTTGGTGATTTTTTGCTGTATTTGTGTTCACCGAAAGAAGGTAGCCTCTCTGTTTCTTTAGTTCCTATGAACATGTCTTTTTTTTTTTTTTGCTTTATTTCAAACCATTTTTCTTTTTGCAATGTTTGATTTTTCATTCACCTTGTTCCCTTTAAAAACCTCAGCAGATAAAGCCTTTTAAGAGAATGTCTCATTGTAAGTGCAAATTTAAATATTACTCCATTGAACAAGTAATGACTTAATAGATTCAGTGAGTGACTGCTTCCACTATCTTGAAAGATAATCTTTTAAAAGTGTTGTGAGGAAAAAGAAAATCAAAAATGTTTTTTTTTGGTTTGCAGACTTCATCTCCTAGGCACCATTACCCACCGCATCTTCTAAAGATGTAGCTCTTGGTAAAGTGTGCATTCGTCCCAGAGCCAAATCAATCGATTCTTTGCAGCAATCATACCTCAAGTCCTCTTTGTGTTCATGGGCTTGTTTTTGGGCTCCTGCTCGTGAATGAAGTCCTCTTCACACACCTCTCCAAAGTGTGCTACAGCCAAGGAAGTGTACTGTGCATGAGTAGGGCACACCTGCCATCACACTGGCCAAACAAACTAGAACCAAGGGTTGAAGTGGGCATGGGCACGAGTAAGGGTGGGAATTGATTGGATTTTATTGATACCAATGCCCTTATTGATATAGCTGAACATAATTAATTAGAAGTAAGTAATAATCTTGGCACATGGTTACTGGATCCTAGATCCCTGGATGTAAATAAGTAAAAGTCACCTAGCAATGCTTTGAGTTGTTTGGAACCTCAAGCTTGCCATAGTTAGGCTAAAGTCAGCCATGATCCTGCACAAAACTTTTCTTTCATTCTCCTGTTGGAGAACATTTGCCCACAATTATTGTCACATTCAGGGTTTTCAGTATTTTTAACAAAGAGTAATTGTGACATGTTTCTGTGATGAAAGTTGAAATTCTGTTTTAATACCAAAGTTACATCGATACGTTAGCATCTAGCTCAGGCTTTTTTTTTTTTTTACCATTTGTGTTATGTTAGGGATGTATAACATGGTGTTGTATTGATTATGAATAGTGATATAAATTTCTTTGTGTTCAGTTTTACAGAGCTTCTTAAGTAAAACTTCGTGCAGAAAATCCTGAATCAGAGTTTTGAAATTGTTATTCATCTCCCAAGCCGAGATGGCTGGGGCAGAATGGTTGACGTAAAGTCTGTCCGTACCGGGATAATGTAAACAACTTATGAAGATATCTTTAAGCAAATTGGCTAATGGTATGGACTGAACCATTTCTTATTGTTTCTTTAGGCCCAGTTCAGGTGGCTGGCGTGACCACCTTAAGTTCAGCGTGAGGATAAAGACTTGTTCCTACCTTGCTGTATAGGTAATAAAGAGGCAGCAGAGTAAAAATGTTTCAAATTCAAAGACAGTTGAAAAATTTACAGAACTTATAATTTGAAAGCCAAGCCTTTCTTTGCTTACATACCATTGGACTATTCTGAAAACTCACACGAAAGTCCGTATTTATTTTTTATGAAACAGTTTGAGTAATGTGAATAAACGTTTTGGTATTCAGTTTGAACTTCGTGAATATCTGCACTTCCCATTTTCTATATGAAGCTGCTCCTTTAACCTACAATGTTGTGTACAAATCTAAATGTTTTGTTGCGGTTGTGCACATTTCATTGCAGTTATCTGAACTTTTGGTCATTCCAAGAACCATCATCTCTCAATGACTCCCAGCTTCATGCTGAAGTCTCCTTGAGCAAGGCACTGAGCTGAAAGTTGCTTCCAGTGTTGTTCAGCAGTGTGTGAATGTGTGTAAATGAGATTAGATAATGCAGAAAGTCCCTTAGTGAAGCAGCCTAGTTGACTCTCTAGTGTGTAGATCTGGTGTGAATGTGGCTTTAAAGTGCTTTGAGCAATAAGACTAGACTAGAGAGGCGCTACATAACAACAAGTCCATTTACCATTAATGTCCATCATCCATGCTGTCTCTCAGTGTCGTCATCATGCCTTAATAATCTTATATAACTTTGTGACTTCTAGCTTTTCTCATTGATGGGCTTTCTGACGTCTGCAACAGTATGACCAATACTTACATTTTTGTTTTTGCACTGCATGTAGGTTAAGAATAGGAGATAAGAGTGGTTATTTTGTGGCATAAGTACGCACTCTGTAGGGTCAGTCTGATGATGAGTGAGTTCTGTGGTCCTCTTAATGGCTCTTTATGATGTTCTGGGTCAGCAGTGCATTAGAGGAACATTTCCTTATGCAACATCCTCTTAACCGCAGAAATGTTCAGCATAACTTCTAAAGCTTAATGACCTAAAGAGTCAGAGAAGGGGGAGTCTAAGTAAAGAATCTGAAAGTTTCTGGGGTCAAATCAGAACTAAAAATGCACCCAGATCTTAATCCTGGCTGCAGCGAAACATCCAGGCTGCTGACAGATGGACATCACAGGCCTGTAAAAGACACTGAACTGCTAACATGTGATCCATCTCTGGACATGTTTGGGAAACAAATCAATCAGTGTCAATTAGAGCTGCATTCAAAGCCAGCCACATCCTGAGAGTCAGGCGCTCCTTCTGCACTTAACAGCAGGCAATGCAATTACGCTGCAAAACCCAGCAAAGTGCACAGGGATCTGGGAGGATGAAGTGGAGCATATAAAAGTCTCTATGTCTTTTATCTGCAGCGCTCTCAGGTGCTGAGACTTCTCCCTGAGCATCCCTCTGTTTCCCAGCTTTCATGTCCTGATCTGTAACACAGTTTGAGATATCATTCTACATAAGTGCATTGATCTGATCTTCAAAGCACTGCTTTTTTTCTGTTTCCCTCATTGATTTCTGCAGGAGAGAGTGTGCAGTCACTTCCTCTCCTGCCGTCCTCTGTATAAAGGTGAGAATGCTGCACTTCAACGTGGGAGCTCAATCACATTTGTCTTGCTGTGTGAATAACAGAAGCAAGTTGCGATTTCTCTCTCCCACATTGGTGCTATATTTGATGCTTCATTTGCATATGCACAACACAGCGCTTGTATGAGTGTGAAGCCTCCAGGAAATGAACATTCAGACAAAGAGTGCAAGGAAAAAAATGAGCTCCCAGCTTTCTGGTCCCATGCCAGAAAGAGACATGTGTTGTTTAATTCTTTATTGCATATTTTATCATAATGTGAGGAGCTGGATATCTGCTGCTGCTGGGGAATATTGATCAAGGACAGAAATGATCAAACTGGATCATATATTTAACATTCACACATACTTTATGGAAGATGTTTGGGATGTTTGTGGCTGCCTATAAGAGAGGGAAGTATATTTTGTAACACATTGCAGAAGCCAATTTGATTTGCTTTACATAATACATAAGAGGCATGTGAAATACAGCAAAAAGGCAGCATTTGCATGTGATTTGAGTCTGTTTCAGGGAAGATAAATTGGTTGAAATTACAGACCAGTTTCGTCATCATGTGGATGGATTCTTGGAGTGTCACAATAATAACTCCAACAGACAGGGCTACTTTTTATTTATGTTTTCTATTTATTTTAATTCCTATTCCAAATGATAAACATCAAATTTCTTTTATTGGATTTAAAGCTGGATTATCCTTTTTTTTTAAGGGGCAGCTTAATCCAGGTTGGCCAAACATCCTTTTTTGCCTGGGCATGTCCTCCTTTTTGGCTGTAAAATTATATACGGGGGGATTTTATAAGATTTCCCCAAATGTCCTGGTTTTTCTCAGCTAGTTCTACAGACAATTAAAATTTATAAAGAGTTGCTGCATAGGGGCCGATTGGCATTATCCCAATGCACCAACCTCAAGGTCAAAATTATGAGATAAAAAGTTGAAATTTGGAGAAAAGAAGTCAATAATGAGATAAAATCTGAAACTTTAATATAAATGATCAAAAATTTGAGATACTTATGCCAAATTGTAAGATAAAAGTCAAAACTTGGGTTAAAAGTCAAATAATGAGATACAAACTAAAAATATTGAAATAAAAGTCATCACTTTATGACTATGTAGTCAAAGTAATGGGAAAAAAATCAAAACTTTCAGATAAAAATTCAAAACTTCAAAATAAAATATGGAAATTTTGAAGTTTTGTCTCATCAATTTGAGCTTTTATTTCAAAATCTTGACTTGTGAAAAGCAAACAGAAAATCCAATAAAGCCAGTTTTTTATTTTTATTTATTTATCTTCTTAAACATTATGTTTATTGAAATTTCCTAGTTTATACAGTGAATAAAGGAAAAAAAATCACAGAAAATGTCAATGAATCAATAACTCTAAACCTAACAAAACAAACAGCTCAGGTAGGTCCAATTATACACAAAGGTTAAGGCAAGGTCAAGATATAGGCTCAAGAAGCTCCTTTTACAATGGTGGCAGAGAGATCATGTAATTTAAATAAGGCTGCCAGACTTTATAAAAATGATCCTTCTTTGCATGCAGCATGTTTGTAAGATAATTCAAGGGGAACCAGTTCAAACCAAGTTTACCCCATCCTTTAACAGGCTACTATCACTGATTCATTGTAACAATATATTTTTTCTAGCAGCAAAAGTGAGAATATTCTACATTTTTTTGTTTGCTTCAGTGCTTATCATCTGACTTGGAAGACCCAAAATTTAAGATATGACATTGACATGCTTTTATGAGATATTTTATCCATTTCAAAAAGAATTTCTGACCAATACTTCTGCACAATGACAAGACCTTTTTATATTTTAACTGGCAGTTATCAGCTTCTGTACATTATTCATATTGACATTATAGAAAATTTTCACCTCAAATAGAAAAGAAGTGTTTAAAATAAATGTATGGGGTTTTGAAGCTACTGTTGTCTTTCAGTATCATTGAGTATTTTTTCAGTATCTCCATGAGGCTGGGTAGGGGGTCCTTTTTGGGGTTTTCAGAATATGGTCACCCTACTCAGTCCTCATCATATCATGTATACTTCTTCCTGTGTTCCTCAGATCTGGTGCTATAGAGTGAGTTCAATTCATTGTATCCAAAAGCAGCACCATCACTTTGTTTTAGAGCATGCATCAGTATCAATGATCTCATCCTTTGCTTGCGTGCTCCCCTCTTTTGTGTCTCTGCTCCCTGTGATCCCAGTCATGACCCGTTTCTGTGGCAACCTGATTTTGAAAATAGCTCCCCTCTAACGGCTCCTCTGCTGTCGCAAACCGTGCAGTAGCAGCAGTAGCAGCCCACTCCTGATGCATGACTCATTCATTGCTCATTATCATCCCACTCTCATTCCATCCTCCCCTCATATCTGAAGGAGATGGCAGTGTTGGGGGCGGGGTGCAGGATACTATGAAGCTGGTGTTTCCTCGCTGTGATTGGCTGGTGGGGAATCCATTTAATCCGCAGCTACTACTACAGGGTCCTCCCCCCCACTTCTTGTACTCCTCCCCCTCACTCTGCCCGCCCTGTCAGCATCCACACACAACAGAGTGTGTATGTCTGTTCCAGGGAGAATATCAGCTCTGCACAGGGAGGAGAGGATTAGCTCCAGCACTCAGCTCATCTGCATACACGTTCCCAGAGAAGCACATGAGCACCCAGTGCTGCTCCTCTTTTGTATAAAACCTGGCACTGCTATCACAGAGGCTCCACTTCATCTACTGTCACTGCTGAGAGAGGATTTAAAAGGGACCACTGTTGTTTTTCCTCAGCTTTTTTATGACTTCTACATCTCATTCCTAAATTTTTAAACATTTGGCTGCAAAGTTTTTGGGACAATGAGAGCAATATCTTTTGATTTAGACTTGCCTTGAGCATCAAAGAGTTTTCCTGAAATTTTTGAGGACTTTCTCCCTCTGAGGTTTGGTTTGGGACACCACAGCACCAGGATGCCATCTAGAGAGTCCTGCGGGGTTCACAAAGAAGAGAAGTCCCTGGTGCAAAAGGCCAAGCGGGAGGCCAATCAGGAGGATATTCTGGCTGCAGCTCTTGGGATGAGGATGGGGCCACAGAAACCTCCAGCCACTTTCTGGCAGCCACTTAAACTCTTCGCCTATTCACAGCTCACCTCACTGGTGCGCAGAGCTTCACTGAAGGAGAACGAGCGGACGCCCAGATCTGATAAAGTCCACAACTTCAAGGTAAGAACTTAACAACTGGGGTCATTTTTCCCCTCTTTTCTAAATCAGAGCTTTAATTTCATCATGTGTGGCCTGAGGGCTGAAATGGGAAATGAGAAAAAAGAGGAGGAGGAGGAGGAGGAGAGTGGGAGAGAGAGGGGATGAAAAACAGAGCCGTCCAGTGAGCCTTTATCAAAAGAGAATCTGTTGGGTGGTCTGTGGAGTGCTGCTGTTAGTTTGAGCAGCAGATGGAGAGATTAGGCGGATGGAGAGGGGAAACAGTGGAGGAGTGTTTCCCTGTTTGGTTCCGACTTACTCTGTTAGTTTGGCTGGTTATGATGGAGAGCAGCAGGTGAAAAATGAGCTTTAGGGCCTTTAAACTGATGATAAACCCTTTCTGCTGTCGATTTGGTCTCGGAGTGCTGAATACTGCATTTCAGACACTAAATGTAAAAGAAGATGTGCATAAAATTCATGAGCTTGGACCAGATCTCAGATGATAACATAGAGGTTGAGTGATTTCATAGTAAAGTAACAAACACAAACATGTGGCTGCTACAGTAAGCCTTTCAGACACTGTGACTTACAGTTTTTTTAATTAAAATACAGTCTGACCTATATTTAAACCCAGCCTTTCAGATAAATTAATCCTGGAGTGCGTGCTTCCACCAGCGGTTTCTGTCATCTATAAACAGGACGTACGTATCACAAACAAAAGAAAGATGATTGAAAACAATATAAGTTGAAAATTATTTTGGTGGATTAAACAGTGCCTCGCAGATATATTGTTATATGTCCCCAATGTTTATTAGGCTTGTATGCAACAAAATAAAAGCAGATATTCTACTTTTTGCAGTTAATTAAAAGTCAATATTTGAAAAGCTGTTATACTTTGCAAGGAATCCACAAACTGACACCAGGCTCCTTCAGATTAGTTTATACGTCCAGTTTGTGATGGATGATATAAAAGCAAACGCCTGAACAAAGACTATGAAACTCCTGGTTGTAAACAATATGAAAGCTGGATGCTTGTTCCACTTCCTGTTTGTTTTCTGCTGTAAACATGATCAGTGCCCCCTGTGGCTTCCTGCCAGGTGATTACAACAGCCATAATGTGACTCCTGCGTCTCCTCATGCTCCCAGCGGCCTCTCTCATTGGCTGAGCTGTCGTTACCTGCCAAAGCGTGCAGGGAATCCCTTCCTTGTTCCCATAACGAATCTCCCTGACAACTTGCACCCTCTTCACCCCGGTGAAAGTGTCAAACCCACGCTGTGCCACGATGGCTGCAGCGTCCACAGAGCTGTCACACCATGGATGTGTTTTTGAACAACAATCCTCCTCCTCCACACACACATAATCCTCCTCCTACACCTCATTTGAGATGGCAGCACCCAAAGACTCCCTGCTGTTCTCTCTGTCTTTTTTTGGGGGTGTCACTAACCCTTCATCACTAATATGAGTCTCTCTCTCTCTGATGCAGGTCCACACCTTCAGGGGGCCGCACTGGTGTGAACACTGTGCCAGCTTCATGTGGGGACTGATGGCTCAGGGGGTCAAATGTGCAGGTACAGCTTGTTCAGACTGTAATATAAATCCCTACATTCAAAGTGAGCATCTGTGTATATGTTGCTTTGTGCATCTGAAGTTGGATTACGACGATTTAATCCACAATCTGGGAAACAGTAGTTTGTGGATTAAAGGGTTGTATAACACAAAGAAATAAGGACCATGAAGCAATGATGTAACAACCATTTGACACCATTTTAAATCCTCATTTATGACCTCTTTTTCCTCCTGATGATCTGTGTGAATAGATTAATCACAATAAACAAGAAGAAGAGAGACTTTCAGAACAATCACTGAAGAAAAAAACAAATCTTTTTTAATCTTTCGGGGAATTATGATAAGCGTTTTCATTTGAAGATCAGGGTTTTGTTCTCTCCTCTCTTCCCCTTGTCATTAAAGTAAAAACAAAGGTTTTCTGTGTTTACACTCTCGTGATTTCAACGGATGAACTTTTGCTGCATTTGCACGCAACAGTAGGCTCATGAAGCCAAAATTACGTGCTCAAGGCTCACTCATGGATTTTCCTGCAGTGCTTCTTGACTACAAGGCGTTAGGTTATACTCAAAGTATATAATGACTGTAACATGCTCACACTCAGTCGTTTCACTGTTTGGTAATTCTTTCTGTATATTTTCCTCTTTTCTTGTCAAAATCTCTGATTAGGTTTGTGTTTTAGCTGCAGCTGTTGTCAGAAATCCTTCCACATCCCAGCAATAATACGGCCTGTGTGATGTTTTATTGATGAAACAAAGTGTGTCACACAAAACTGTGCGAGCTCTGACATCAATTATTAATGCCTTGATTTTGAAAGCTGACAACAATAGAAAGAAAAGGCATATAATGTTTGGAGCCAATCTTTATAAACCCTTATCCTGTCATTCCTTCAGACTCGACCACAACGTGCAGAATCTAGGGCAGAGAAGTCTCACATGATGCTCACATTTGCATACCCAAAAAAAAAGAAAAGGAAAATCTCCTCCCACCCTCTCCACCCCCTTTTTTCTTTTCCTATGTGTGAACTGGATTTGGCTGAGAGCCAGGAAGCCAGCCTCTGCTTGAGCTTGTTGTGCCACATTTCCTCATCAGAGTACGCCCCCCACAGCCTCGTCCCATCATGCCCCATGAAGGAAAACAAAGCTGGCATGTCTCTTTAATGAGGAGTAGAGCTGGGAGCGTGGGGAAAGAGCTCCATTTCCACACACATTAAAATTCAGCAGCTTCAGCTGAGGAGCTGGGTCAAGCAGCTCAACCCCTCTTTAACTGGAAATACTTGGTGGTGAAACTTCACCATCTAACAAATGCAAGAGCTGCTTTTTTTGTTTTTCAAATCCAGCCGGGAAGAAACCGGTTTGAACTGGAAACTCTGCTGATGATATGCCATTAACATCCAGCCACCATTAAAAGCCCCTCAGAGCTCTTTAGACAAACTGATGTGCAGCCTCCTCACTACAAAAACAGAGAGCCCATGATGCATCAGAGCGATATCCCCCGTCTCCAGGATCCTGACGGTCCCATGGGCCCCTTTCTCACCCTCACCCGCCCCCACTGGGACCTCACTGGGACCTCACAGGGACACCAGGAGCTCAGGCACAGACCTGTGTGTGATGACAGGCCCTGCTCTATTTCACCGCCTGTCTCATATCCTTAAGAGAATCATCTCTTAAAGTAATTACATTTCTGCATCAATGCATAGAAAAGCAGGCGGGGTGAATTTCTCTGGGGACCCATATTAATCTAAATAACGTCTGAGGTCCCGCAGAAGCATGGATTCCACGCTTCTTTGAGTACTTTTGATTTAGAGTTTATTAAAGTAACAGTTCTTATGACGGATCAGGATGCTATTTTGTATGTTTTTGGATTTAAAGGCACATGGCTTTGTCCAAAAAAAAAGAAACCCCCTCAGAACTTGGAGACGGCTCAAAAGATCTAAGAGCTTGAAGAGCTGCCCCATTTTAGTCTGGGAAAGTAGGTCTAGTGTAGCCCGCAGCGCCTCGATTGCTGCTTCCACAGCCATTGTGTGTGAGCTTTGGATTTGGAGGAGAATGGAGCACACAGCAGCTCTGACTCTCTCTCCTGCAGGCTACAGTGTTTTTCTCTGTTCCTCTAATTCCCTGCATGCGTCTATGTCATAAAGCTGAGCTGCCGTCCCGCTCTCCACGGGCTCCACTGCCCCCTGACAAGGTGAATCCTGCCCTCAAACAACTGTGCCGCAGGCCCTGTTTGTTGTGTTGCGATACTTACACTGACATCAGGACTAATAAGCAGTTTGAACACCAAGTGAGGAACAGATACACCTGAAAATGTCACATAAAGATCATCAAAAACAAGATTCCTATCATTTCAAAGCAGATTTTGCCTGCTTTTAGTTAACAAGGAAGGCGTTATAAGCTTTAAAGGGCAAAATTTCATACATTTGAGAAAGTAGTATACCCTAAATGTTTTTTCTTTCATTAATCATGGTTTTTGAATCATTGCATGGTCCATTTAGAGGTGACTTTGGATCTGTCCACAGCTGAAGGTGACTGCAGAGGAGAGAGAATCTCTCTGGTGGTTGTGCGACATTCAGAGGCCAAATATTGATCAAGGGAATTAACCTATCTCTTTCAGCCAAAACACACAGGAAACCAGCCAACCAATTCAAAATGAACCTGACGTTGGTCATGAATTTACATAATAGTCTTCAATTTAGGGATAAAATTAATGACCTGCAGGAGATAACTCAGCTGAGGTTGAATTTGACAAGAAATTGTAATTTCAAATACCATCTCCTTTCTTTTGTCTTTTAAAGCTGAAGATGAACTAAACATATTATTTGTGTCTTTCTGTAGATTGTGGTTTGAATGTCCACAAACAATGCTCACCTCTGGTGCCCAACGACTGCAAACCAGACCTGCGACACATCCGTAAAGTTTACAGCTGTGACCTTACGACCCTGGTGAAGGCTTACAACACAGCACGGCCCATGGTGGTGGATATGTGCATACGAGAGATCGAGTCCAGAGGTTTGTTCAGGAGCTGCATGAGTGAAAATATTGTGAAATGTTTTGTCTAAAGAGAAAGAACTATGGTATCACAATAAGGCCAAAATGATTAAAACTGGACAAACCAGAGAAAACTTGGAGGTGAACTAGTTGGAATTTTCATGCAGTCACTCAAACCTCAATGCAACTGTGTCTTTGTATCTCATTATTTTATCTTCTTATGTCATTATTTGACTGTTTATCTCAAATTTTTGACTTTGAGGTCAGGGCATCAGAATATCCACCCAGACCTAATTTTATGGCAAAAAAGGGGACATGTCCAGGTAAAAGAAGATGTTTGGTCACCCTAATGAACACCATAATCTTCTGTTAATAAAAAAATAAAAGGACATAGGTATCAGGATTATACCCAAAATTGCACAGAAGACTCTCTATATGTAAATAAAAGATTAAGTAACATTAATTAGGTGGATGGATTGTAAACAAAAAGTTTCATGCAGCTAATTTAACATATATATGTTTGTATCCAGTATTGATTCAGCTTCATAGCAAAAATATCCTCTTTTGGGTCTAGAGTTAGTCCGCATAGAACGGATTAACTTTAATATCAACGTGTGTCTTACAAAGGTTGAATCTGATTTTAAAATCCAGTTTTCCATCTTCATGATCTTTGTTCTAATGTGTTTGTCCTTTAGTTGAACAGAAAGTGTAGTATTCAAACTCTGATTACAGTCTTAACTGAGTTAATGATTTCTGGTGACTGAGAGGAGTGATGAGTGTGTGCCTGGTGATTGTGCGTGTGTAATGAGGAATACATTACTCTGTTTCCTGCTGCCTTATTTGATTGCATTTCAGTTAAATCATTCAGCCTTGTAGGGAACTCGTTGCTCCCTCATTGAGTGCCCTCTAAAACATGTCTGTGGCTAACTTTGATTTATGTCTTTATTATTTTGCCCGCTGATGCAGAAAACTATTTGCATCTGCCCATGTTGTTCTATTGTGTGTCACTGTGGACATTTTATCCTTAATTTCTTATGCATATTTAAGAGCGTTTAATGGTGTTTCCTAAATTACCCAGGGCAATGCATGCAGGTGAATTTTTCTACATTAGTCTTGACAGCTGTGACGATGCCTGAAAGGTTGTTCATTTCCTGTTTGTTCTTCAAGGACTGAAGTCTGAAGGCCTGTACAGAATATCCGGATTCAGCGACTCTGTGGAGGAAGTCAAGACAGCCTTTGACAAAGGTATGTGTTCCTTTTTGTTCTCTGTGTTGTAACTGTTTCATAGATTCTTCTCCTCTAGAATCAGTGACTGACATTGCGTGCTTTCATATGTTTACATGGGACTCACTTGCCACTTTGAATTAATGAAAAAGTGACACATTGGAGAAGGATTACTGTCCATGTGGGAGTGCAGATCCTATCCTGACAAGTCGCTCTCATGCAGTGTGGACAGACAGGGAAGGACCTGAGGGGATACTAACCATGGCTGTACTCTCACTGCCTTAAACACAGCTGCTGCATAAAAAAAACTCTTCTCTGTGTTGGGATTCAGTACTAGACTTATTGAGAATGAGCCTGTCTTGGCCCAGTGCAGTGTGAATTTTAACTGTAAGAAAAAAGCCCGCAGCAGTGGGCTAAACTCCGAGCCAGATCGGCATGTGGGAGATCATCCATGACAGAGTGTCATTCCAGCTCACAGCACTGTGATGTTCAGTCTGCCAGCACAAGTAGGCCACGGCCTCTCCTCAAAGCATGCAGAACTGAAGGAAAGTCAGACTTAAACAGGCCAGGCGGATGATAGCAGCTACTTTGCAAAATACAGAGCAGGTAAAGTTTGTTTAACACCCACAGGAACAGAAATCACTTCAATCACATTCTTTTTTTTTTACACCTCTTCTTGTCTCTCTTTTCCACCACGCAGATGGCGAGAAGACAGACATCTCAGTGAACGCCTATGAAGACATCAATATCATCACGGGTGCTCTGAAACTGTACCTGAGGGATTTGCCTGTTCCCATCATCTCGTACGACGCTTACCCGAGGTTCATTGAGGCTGCAAGTGAGTTGTGACTGAACAAATTAGTCAGAAAAACACACATACACCTGTTTTGGAGATTATCCTGCTTCATTTTAAGACTGTAAACATCCATGATTGCAGTTTATGGCCTCTGAATCTGGAGTTGACTGTGGTTCCTGTGGAGATTGCTTTGTGTACGGGAAAAATGTAAACATCTATATGCACTGGAGTCCATTTCACCAACCTCAAACAAATCTGAATGCTTGAAAAAGGTGCTTAAAAATGAAGCAAAAACGTTTATTGGAGCTGTTTGGGGTTGTAATGAGGAGCATTCTTTATTTTCCTGTTTTTCACTTTCACTTAATCAGCTGTGGACCTTAGCTTTAATTTGAAAATGTGTTGTGATTAAAGAATAGAAAAACCTTTCTTTTTTTTCCTGTTTGTTTGTGTCTGAGGTCAGATTATCACGCCTCCTCTAACAGCACACTTCTCTCTGTTGTCATACAGAGCTCACAGATCCAGAAAAGAAATTAGAAGCTATTCGCGAGGCTCTAGCTCTGCTGCCGCCATCCCACAATGAAACCTTGAAGTACCTCATGGCGCATTTAAAAAGGTGAGTTTCTTTTGGGTTGATACTTTATTTTTGTTTAATCTTATCATACGTTTTGATCATTCATTCAAAGTTTCAGAAGCTTTTAGCCATTTACCTCCAGAAAGCTTGAAGAGTCACAAGCATCTTCCACCTTCTCTTTGCTAAAGTGAGAGGAAATGTGTCCAAAACAGAGAAATGTTCAGAGAAAGTTACACCTGAGGATTAAGAATGACAGAAATATCTGGTAAAATTTTTATCTTTCCAGATTCTCATCATTTTTCTAACCTCAACACTGATTATTTCAGGGTGACACAGAATGAAGAAACCAACCTGATGAATGCAGAGAACCTCGCCATCATTTTCGGTCCCACCCTCATGCGCGCTCCAAACCTGGACGCCATGACAGCACTGAACGACATCCGCTACCAGAGGCAGGTGGTGGAGCTGCTCATTAAAAAGGAAGATGTGCTTTTCTGAACACAGATCAGGACTTTTATAACACAGCTGTCTAATCAATCTTTGTGTAAAGACTTGAACGACCGTTTGTCTGACGTTTATTGATACATTTTTTTAAATGCCCTGCGTATGGACTAGTGCTGCCCTAACATCTCTCCTCCCCTTTGCTGGGTTTGGGCGATGAACTTTACACTTGTGCGTACTCTATGTCTCCCCATTTTTGTCGGGGGATTGCTGACAGGCCAGCCTGCATGGAGCGAGGTCTTTGTTGCTTTGTAGTCGTAACCCAGCATGTGTTCAGATCGTGTAGCGCTGTGATCTTTGCTTTTATTCTGTTCTCTTCTAGCTGTAGTTCACATTCCCAGCAGCCTGCTGTGCAGTTTTTTTTCTTTCTGTGAAACATTGTATAGCTGGATGTAAAAATAAGCTACTGATTTTTCTGGGGTAATTTTTACGATGCCTCTCTGATGTATTTTTTTATCTCTTCAACTGTTTTTATGTAACCTGAAGTAGTTGAATGAGCCTTTCCTGTTAATGTGTACACACTGGTGCATCTGCTTGTCCTTAACATTTCTATTGTTAAACAGCAATATTTGTGAGTTTAATTTTGTACTGTAATGTTTTGTACACACCTTGTGCATGATCACTTTAATTTATTAAACCTTACTCTGGCAAAAAAAGGGCTTTAGGAGTGACCTGGGTTACTTAAAGTGTTATAAGCATAATGTAAAAAAGATTTTTGGCTGACTTTATGGACAAATATTCTTAAGTGTTGTGTTTATGAGTGAGGTATTAGTCAATACTGATATTGGAGCTAGTTTTGTAGCAGGTTAAATCTGTAATTCACAGTAATATCAACTGAGTGGCTAATTGTGCCAGGTATAAAACAATATACTAACAAAAAACAAAAGTATCCTGAATTATGGTTTGTCAGTTTTAGAGTGCAGACCTTGAAGCATCTCCTGTTTTATTTTCTTGCTTTTGATTTAAAATTTACTGAACTTTATTGAAAAACAACAGAAGTATCGCAACTAAGACGCCTCTGAAAAAAGTAATCAGGAGACAGGAATTAATGGAATAAATTTCATTTTGAGTTAACTTGCATATTTTTTTACAGCCTGTGGTGTCGCCCCCCACCGGCCACTAAAAAGATTTGAGGTTTAATTTCAGTCAAGACTTCATTTTCCTGACATAGTCTTTACCCACATTTTAGTTTCAGTCTGTTGTACATGTAAATGTCCTATACAGCGTGTGTAACTGAAAGCCATGCTACTCTGTTTTTGGTCTCCACCACCAAGAAATATCTGGCTCTTTGGTTCCACATTTTACTCAGCAGTTGAGGGTTTGGCTTTGAGAGTTGTATCCAAAACTGAAAAGTATCAAACTCTACAGTGATGCTGTCTCTTTCCATTTTTAACATTTAAGCAGCTTGTTTTTATTTTTTGGTGCCAAAGCTTTGATGCAAGTGTTGCATGGTGGTATGCAACACTTCATACATGTTTGCTCTGCCCAGAGTTTGTGACACCAGTAAAACAGAGCAACAATGCTGCTCCTGACACAATAAACCTCCTACAGACCAGAACCACATTTTATTTCCCCCCCACTCTTTATATGATCTCTTAGCATAGTATTGTAGCATAAGACTGAAGCCAACCACCCACTCAAACAAACATTCACCCTGTGGACAAAGAAATAGTTGATTACTCTGTGCCATCAGTCTCCATTGTTTCACCATCATTAATGTGGACACTGCAGCTTAAATCTGGGCCAGTCCTTCATACACTGACCCACTGCTACTTGAGCTCTAAATGTTTATTAATCTACTGCTAAAAATATGCACCATTTACTTGAAACACTGCGAACTTAAAGCTTGGCAACTTTAATATTGTACTCTCTGAAGATATAAAAGTAAACATATGTGACCTAAAACATGATTTATCCTGGAACCAATAAGCTGCAAGAGTTATTTAGAGCAGGGATTACAAAGACACAGACAGGTTTGTTTTTAGCATTTTCATGGAATTGGTTAGCATAAGAAAAAAGCATTAATAGCATCTGTGTCCTTAAAATGAGTGCTAAATATGAATAACTCATGTTCATGTTTGTTTATGCCAGCAGAAAGGACTAATTGTCCTCCACTCTGCATATTGAGAAGGACAGGTCATGCCTAAAAGCAGCACATCACGTGACTTTACATCCAGCCCTCTAACAACCTGTCAGTCACTCTGATTCAGTGTGAGATTAAAACCAAGCACACAACACCCTGGGCAACTCCACTCTTTCACTTGAGAGCCTGTTCATTACTGGAAATGTGTGGGAACAATGTCACATTAAATTTATGCATTTGAGTTTTAATTACCCACAGGTTATGTCTTTCATGGCAATTTCCTGGAACCAACCATGCACAGCCATCGGGGGCTCATTACGCGATCACTGTGTCACACTGTTGGGGAAAAGGGAATCAACAGAACTTATTTAAATGGTGTCCTCATTACAGGGTTCAAGTTTATTATATATTTTCTAAAAGATGGACACGTGAGGTGTTTTCATTCTGTGACGCTTAACATGATGTGACCTCAGTGGCCCCCTATGTTATCTGTAGTTTCAGATCCGGCCGTTCCAAAAAGGTTTTTTTTTATATTGAAAAAAAATCTTTCAGGAAGCAGTCACAGCTGACATTTATCACTAGGATTCTGTGACCACATCACACTGAGCCAAATCCAGACCTGTCTCTTTGTGATTGTGTGGCAAAATTGGATTTCCATCCAAGCGTTCAGCCTCCTTTGCCATTATCAGCCGTTTTAAAAAAAATCATATCTTCATCTACATTTATCATTGACTGTGAAAGGAGGTAAACCACGCCGGTGAGGCAATCAAGTGCTCTATCTTTCAGTCAGCTAGCAGCGTGCAGGAGTAATTTCTGCAGATGTATTGTGCGCTGGATCTGCCTCATTCACAGTAATGAGAGTAAATTTGAAAGGCTGTGATCCATGAGATAAGTGACCTTTCTCTGCTGACTGGACAGTAATGCTTTTCACCCTGCAAACAGCTGACCTGAATACATTTATGAATGTTGAAATCTTTAGAAATAACTCGGTTGTCCATGTGAAATGTAAAATACAGAAATATAGAAATATTTATTCTGTTAAATTGCTCAATGGCTGATGTAACTACAAATTTTACTTATTAAAAGAGGATTCTGCAGGATTATTGAAGGCTAGCTGTCCTGTAAATGTGCACTAAGCAGTATTACAATATAAGTGTATTTATTATTGTTTCAAATTTTCTCTTCTGAGCTTTATTGACGAGGATTTTTACCATCTTTTCTTTTCTTTTGACTTTTCTACTTTCATTCTTGACCAAAAAGCAGAAATATAATAAAATAGGAGTTGGATTTAGATGCAGAATTTTCAGTTTCAAAGAAGTAACATTTAAGTTTCTATATCTAGTTTCAAAGATCCTGGAAAATCTATTACTAAACATAAGAAATAATCTGTCCTTTGAAAACTCTAATCCTCTTAATCTCCATCGAGGCAGAAACGTCCAGTATGTTGTCCAGTTTTTAGCCAGCCCCTGCCAATGCTACATGAACACTTTCATTCAGATTCAATGAACATTTAATCGCTAACAGAGCAGATATCAACACACGGCTCACTGTCCTCCAGAGACTGCGGTTGTGCTGCGTGCCTTCAAAGTGTTGTAATTAACTCTGGACGCAGCACCAGAAGAGTCCGGCTGAGCAGATACAATGCCAGCTTGTCCCTTGTTTCAGACTTGCTCACGTGTTGTAAACTCAGGTGGCCTGAGTGATTGGGGAGAGGCAGGGAGAGAGAGAGAGGGGGGAGGGTTGGGACAAATCTCTCTTAATTCAGACATTGCCAAAATGGTCATTTGTCCTTAAGTGAGATGAATGAGACTTGTGGTTGAGTGACTGGCTGATTGAACGGAGCAGGGATGTGAGGAAATTGAGTTGCCTGACCCATCACAGGCCTGACAGGGTGGGGTAGTCGAGAGACAAAAGGAGGCATGGGTGCAGCACCTGGTCTCAACAAAACAAAACAAAACAAAAACATGTTAGCAGAAACATCTGAATATCTTATTTCAATTTTGTAACAGTTGGAAAATCGACCAGTGTCCTGTGTGTATTCTTCAAGTGTTAAACAATTCAGCACATTTAGTCAAAGTGTGCTTGTACTTTTCACATTTTAACCCCTATGCTTTTTAAAATATTCAACATTTTTAATATTGTTATCCATTAAAATGAATGAAGATGTTCCATCACCATGGAAACCACAGCCATTGGTACTGAATACTCAGAGCATTACTCAGAGCATTCAGAAACAAAGACACACAGTTGGGCCTTCACTCACATTATGAGCTGTTGGGACTGAAAATTTATACTCTAGCTTGACTTCTTCTATTTTGTTGACTGACTGTCCACAAAATAAAGGAAACTTAATTAACATACTTCTAATATTCATGGTGTAAAGTATTCTCTGCTTGGTCTGGAATAATCTTTGGTCACATTGACTCTTTCCTCAAAGATAACAGTTAATACACAGCAAACTCAGAATTTCATGTAACCACATATATTTGTGCCATATCAGTCAATGATATTAGACTCTACAATGATCCTTATACCAAGAAAGAAAGTTGTTCAATTTTTTATTGATGTTTTTTATTTGATTTTTTTATTGTTTTTTTTTTTTTTTTTTTTTTTTTTTTTTTTTTTTTTTTTTTTTTTTTTTTTTTTTTTTTTTTTTTTTTTTTTTTTGGGTGGGGGGTTGGAGGGTGGAGGGGTTAGGGTCTCACGCCTCGTTCTCATCGTGGTGCCTCCGCTGCCTCCGCTGAGGTGGCAGGTGCTTGTATTGACGGCGGCTGTGAGGAGTGAGAGTCTTTTTAAATCTTCTCCAGAGGGAAACCCTTTCCACCTCAGATGTTGTCAGGTCCAAAACTGTGGTCACCTCCTCCATGGTTGGTAAGTCTTCAACAATCTCAGCTGAGTCCTCTACAGCAGGTGTGTCCTCAACGATGTCGGTTGTTACTTTAGCTGCTTTTGGGGTTAGTATGACCACCACAGGTATAACTTCCACCATCTCAGGGGATTCCTCAACAGTCTTGGGTGAGTCTTCAACAACCACAGGTGTTACTTCATCATTCACAGGTGATTCCTCGACCATCCCAGGTGTTGTCTGGACGGCCTCAGAAGTCTCCTGGACAATGTTTTCCAAACTGCCTTCCTGGGTGCAGTTGACTGAAAGGGAAGGCTTTGTCTTTTCTTGAGATTTTTGGTCTTTCAGGGCCTTTTGGAGCTCCTTCACCTCCTCCTGCAGAGCCTGGCTGACCTCCTCTTGTTGTTTCAGTTCAGAGGCCAGCTCAAAGCAGCTGGTTTCCTTTTCTTTCAGTTTGGTCTCCAAATCCTGCACTGTGGCTCTGTTTTCCTCGTCTCTCCTGAGGGCCTCTGTCTTCAGCACCTGAAGCTCCTTCTCCAGGGCGTCATGTGCTGTTCTGGTCTTGTCACGCAGTTCCAGATGTTCCTGCTCTTTATCAGCAACCTGACGCCTGGCATCTACCATTTTTTTCTGAAGATCAGCAGCCCTGGACATCTCATTCTCTAGCTGTTTGTTCTGGAAGGCAAAACGGACGAGGAGCTCATTTACTTGGTTGTTATGGTTTGACGCTGATGCAGTGAGCTCCTCCTGCAGGGCCTTTACCTTCTCCTCCAAGGAGACTTTCTCCACTTCCTTCTTCTTACACAGATCCAGAGCCTGAAAAGATGTTTCTTGAAGCCTGAGGCTGAACTCATCCCGTTCTTTTCGGAAGGTTTCAGCCCTCAGTTTTTCTTCTTGCAGTTCGGTCTTGAGCGAATAAACAAGATCTGGAAGTACCTCCTGCTTTGGCGCTTCGGCCTCACCTCTCTGTCTTTCATTCTGCAGCTGTTCGTTAAGTGATCCAACAAGAGCTTGTAGCTCTGCGATCTTTTTCCTCATCTCTTGATTGGCTTTCTCCTTTTCTCTGAGCTGATGGTCTAAAGCCCCC